>WIUZ02000001.1:4200000-4572093 GCA_015956445.1 Thelephora terrestris | reverse complement strand
GTGGCTGTGTAAGTGGCTGTGAAGAAGGCTGTGTAGAATGCTGTGCACTGTGGCTGTGTAAGTGGCTGTGCTGTGGCTGTGTTAAGGGGGTGGCTGTGCTAATACTTCTGAGGCTGTGCTGATATGTCTGAGTAGTTTTGATGATCTGTCAATATACTGCTGAGGTACGTCCAAATGCTGCTGAGATACGTCTGATAACTTGATACTGCTGAAACTTGAGAACCTGTCTTGATAAGATAAACTTCTTGATATGTCTGAGATACTGATACGTCGGATACCAATGTGGTACTATTACTAAATGTGTCTGTCACCTAGTCAGTCACTAGTCTGAGGTAGAATACTCTCTGCCTGAAGGGTCTGCCTTCAGCACTAACAGAGATAAGGATATTGCTACGTCACAGAGTCAAGTGTACTAAGCTTATTCAGAAGTCCAAACTTAGAACTTATTCACACAGAGGTGGGGCTCAAAATGGTATGTGATTACTGAAAATCACTCAACCACTCAGGCCTAAGGAGGTGAGGCAAAGTAGGGTCTTGGTGAAAAGGTGGTAGAGTAAAAGAGGGTGAGTTATAGAGAGAAGAGGGGATAGAGGGGGCAACTACTGGCCAGTGGCCAACAGCTGTTGGGTAGAGAGAGAGAGGGGTAAAAGGTTATGGGTGAGTTGCCTTTCCTTAGAACTGGGGGTGAGTTCTTTATATACTTTTCCATGTGAGAATATTCTAGAACGTTCTATGTCCTTCTACTGTATTCTATGGTAATTAATGGTGTGACAGGTGTCACAAGTGTGACAAAATGTCACGAAAGGTGTGACCGGTGTCACATGGGGTGTGACGTTCCGTCACCTTCTAGAACATTCCGGCAAGTTCCAGGATGTTCCGGCGCATTCCAGGGTGTTCCTGAACATTCTGTAACATTCTGTAACTTTCCATGAGTTTCTTGTCCTTATCTAATCTTATCTTATCTGATAAGACTGTTATCAAATCTAATCTAATCTTGCTGTGGTGAATTATCATAAATAATGACATGGTTGTTCTCATGTCCGACATCCGCGGGGAACTTTTAAACGATCGTCCCTGATCGCAATCATCCCAACTAGTCTAGAACAATAGTGACTTATTTATGATAATGCACATAAGGTAGCTGCAATACCTTGAACAGCATAGTCTTGAGAAAAGTCAATCCTATGTCTTGGAGGAGATATTCGATGTGCCGTACAAATGACTCGTCGGTTTGCCCTACCATAAGGCATATAGACCAGGGGGCGCAGCGATGATGAATGAGGAATATTCGGTTATTGTTGTTTCCTAACTGATCGACCATTGTCCGTAAGCGGGTGCGTTCGCTTTCGTTACAATATAGGTAGCAGAAAAGTTCGAGAGGGGTTGTCCAGTAAGTATCCAATCCTTGTGGATTTACGTGGTAGTGGATGATTTGCATGTGAAGGAGAGGTAGGGTGTGATAGTGAGATGGTTTTGCCGTTGAAGGTGATGCGCTGGCAGACTCGGTTTGTAACTACGTCAACTCCTTTTTTGGGTTGTGTGTGTGTGGGTCCAGTCGAGTTGAGACGCCAATTCTTGTGTTATGACAATTTGTGGGTCCGTCTTTCCTTATTTAGGTCGACATTTTCTCATGATGTCATCTGCATGGTGGTGTAGGTGAGGCGAAGTACATGTGTGTAGTTCCTAACCAGCGCGGACTCGTTGTTCGGTGGCTAGCCTATCATTAATTAAATCTACGAACTCGTCATCACTGAGGTAGATATCAAGGCGTAATGGTGGGTTAAGGAGGGGGTGGACAATGTAGGTAGTGTCCCATCCTGTGAGCAGGATGTCTTCGGATATTTTACGGAGGAGGCGCCTGGCGCTCTGGTTTTGCTGGAGGTATTCGAGGACGTCTTCGGGGTTTGCCCAGTTTAATCCCATGTAGTCGACTACAAGGATTTCTTCGTAGAAATAGGGGTGGTGGTGTACCTTCCAGGGCGTTTCCCAGGAAAGGCTGAGCGCGCGTCAAAAATCTTGATAAAAAATACGTAAGAAAAAGAGCGTACGTGCTTCTCCATTGGCGGGTGCAGGGGTCTAAAATAAAGCAGTGTTGCGTGTCCATGAGGGTACACCGTAGAGTAAGCAGTGTTCTGGGGGGGGATAAGAACTAGGGGAAGGGAGAAAGAGAAAGGAAAGCGAGAGGAACATGCTGGTGAAGCAATGCGAATGACAAATATTAAACGTGGGGAAGAAGGAAGCCATATACGTAATAAGTAATGATCCGGTGCCGAAAAGAAGGAGGCACCAGGGTCTCGATCGAAACATTGTGATATACTAAAATAAAGTTTGATGGCTTGGTGAACTGGAAAAGGGTGTCATCATCGGAAGTCCCATGATGAGATGATGAAATGTATGAATGATGAAAAGTCCGTTTATTCCTTGGTTGAACGAACGAAGGGGAAGGGAATAATGGGGCGTCGTAAATATAGGGGTGGCAAGGTAGGGAATACCGTACATAGGGTAATTAAACGTTCCCAGAGTACTTGTCTGCTACCCTCTTTAAAGTATCCAGCCGTATAGTAACCTTGCGTAATATACTTTCCTCGCTGTCATGGGGGCCAAGGACTAGGGGTACCTCGAAAAGGGGGTGGACGATGTACATTACTCCTGCTCCTTGATACATGTAAGTCCAAGCTTGACGTGAGATCAGTTTTCGGGCGCTTTTCTTGGTCTTTAAGTATTCCAGGGCTTCGACGTCAGTCTTCCAGCCCTGTCCCATGTAATCGATGAGAGGTACGGTGTCGTATCTGTTGTACTCGTCTGAGCTTGGTGGGGTAGGGTTGATACTGGGGCCGATTTGAGGTCAGAGTGTCAAAATGTTGTGGATAGCGTAGAACTTACGCTAGTTCCCATTGATGTGTTTTGGGATCTTGAACGTAGTAAACCAATTTTACTCCCATGATTTCCGATGTGTAGGTTTCTGGGTGTGCTGAGTGGGAATATGGAAGGTGGACACAAAGACAAAAATTGTGAGAGGTTGTTTGTTGTAACGTGTCGTTTTTTAGTCGTGACGTGGCATGTTTTATGAAACAATTACTAGTATTCTTATCTTTTTCCAACAAGGTAGCAATTTTAATAGGGAAAAGATAAGATTGGAAGAATGCTCCGATACTAGTTTGTCAACTAAAATGTGCGCAATTTTTACTAAGGCTTAAGATGGGCGACAATGAGGGGAGGGAAGATTAAGGGACTTCTGGTACTCGATTTGCTCAATAAAAAATTCCTTGGTGGTTGTGGGGTGGAGAAGGAACGGGCATTCAAGGATTTCGTGATATACCCAAATACTCTCCCAGGTAACTTGGCGTTGATTGTTGGCCTTCTTGAAAATTTGCTGACGTACGTTCGGATTTTCAAGGAGGTAGTCGAGGATGTCAATGGGGGTTTGAGGCTTCATGTTAGAGGGAATAGGGATGATGACGCAGTCCCCATTAGTGAAACCAAAGTCCATTTTGTGGTAGGGGGGGAAAGGGTGACGGTGAGATGGCTTCGAAAGGGTGAACAAATGACTGGCTGAGATGCAGAGGTAAGGTGAGGTAGGGCATTCAAGGTAGGAGGGAATTGTTAGGAGTCCTACCTTTTGGTCAGGTTCTGTTTGGAAAGAGGGGAGGGCAAAGAGCGTGGAGTGGCGGAGCAACTGGAATAAGTAGGGGTGAGGAAAAGGGGATGTCGCCGTTGAGCGCTCTGCTTCTTGATTAGGTTCTGTGATTGGGCGGTGGTTACCTTATTTAGATTAAACTGAATGACATAATTGACATAATTCCATGCAATTCTCTTTTTTCCTTGATGTGTTCCATTTGACATACGTAGACCTGTCTTCATGTGTTTGTGTGGGGCATAATTTCGTTGGGAGTGTTTAGTAGAGAAGGTGGTGGCTTAGCAAATTTGTGGGTCATGGTGCTTCTAACAATATGTTTTTCATAAAATCACCTGTACCCACAGGTACCCACAATGAACGGAAAAAAAAAGAAAGAGAAGAAAAAAAAGATATAAAGCGCAGGGGGGGAGGGAAAAATAAAGGGTGGGTGGGAGGGATGTAGTCTAATTTAATTGAGGGAGAGAGCGAGCGAATTTAAACAGAAATTGAGGAAACGGCACGTTGATTGGAGGGTGTAGCAGTCGTGGGAAAAAAAATAATTGAGGGAAGAATATGCCAGGGAAGAGGCGGAAAAATCGAGATCAAGAAAAAAAATGAGGAGGAACAAGAATGAGGCCGCGGGGAACTTTTTTCGGAGTGGAGTTACCAGACGACGCACAACCGCGGGGAACTTTTGAAGACAAAGTTCACCGGTTCGAAAGTTTTTCAGAGGAGAAAAACTTACCAACGAATTGCGGGGCTGTTCACTGATCAGGCGAAGTTAGAGGGAACTAACTAAAGTCTCTGATTGGGTACGGGTAGATAGTGAGTAATCTTATCAACTGAGAAAAAGTCCGGCGGGGACGCTCGAGACCGTACGCAAAGGAGAATAAGCTAGCTATTAGGGGAGGGGCGGGCGGAAAGACAAATCGGGACACGGGATAGGGAACACGAGTGTATCGATCGACGGAGGTGGGGTAGAGTCCGGAAAAATTTTTAAACAAAAAGACGACGCGCGGGGTATGTAGACGGCGGGGCGGCGGTCAAGCGACGGAAGGAGAAAAGGAAGTGGGAGTGGGGAAGTAGGTGGGAAGGAAAAATAAAGTCGGGAGGGAAGTGAACGCTCGAGGTATATGGAAAGAGTGGGCGGCGTATACGGGCGGTGAGAAGATAAGGTGGGGTCGATGGAAGGAAGAGGGCGGAGGAGACGGTCTTGAGGCGCGAGTTCGCAGAACTCGGCTGGTCGAGAGAGAGGAAGGAGGTCTTGAGAGGCAACGAGTCTTGACGTCGCGGAGGTTAGTGAGTCCGGGGAAAGGGGAGAGGCTCGCTGCTTGTCAGGACGAGGCTAGGAGGAAAGTAATAGACGTCAGAATATACGCGAGAGGCAATTTGAAACGGGGTGAGGGACGAGAGAGAGAAAGGGAGAGGGTATAGAAAACAGGCAAGATCTACTCAGCAGAAACCCGTTGTCCCTCCAAATTTTTGCTAGACTTCAAGATGTTGGGGAGACCTGGGACTGAGAGGGTGCCGATTTGTGCGAAGAGGTGAGATTTGAGAGGGAGGGGAGAGAAAGGCAAGGGGAGTAGGCAAAGACGAGAGAGAGGAAAAGGAGAGAGGGATTGGTGCTGCTGGAGGCGGCCGTTCGGCGTGAAAATGGTTGGAAATTGTAGGTTGGGGTCGGCGGATTGAGAAAAGAGAGTTTTGAGGGAGGCAGGGGTAAAGGCGGAGGTGTCGAAGGTCGAGAGGCAAGGTGTGTTTGAGGCGTGACGCGGTCGACGCGAGGAGTGTACCGGGAGTAAACGAGCGAACGGGAGACCACGCGGAGGGTGGCAAACGTCGTAGAGTTGGACGGCCAGTCGGTTCGCCAGGTTCCGAAGGGGAAAGAGAGAGATGGTAGAAGGCAGGAAGGAGAAAGGTGAGGGATGTGGGGAGCGGAGTGAAAGACTTTTCGCTTACCAGCGGAAGACGGGTTCAGGAACCGGAGTTCGGATCAAAGGCTTGACCGAATCCGATCCGGGTGACTGAGATTAGAATAGACAAGTGTTTTGATGGCGCGCGCGATAATGAAAACGTCAGAGATGGGGCTGGGAGATTACGAGTTCGTTCTTACTTTAGAAAACACCGACCGATTTATTGTTAACATAGGAAGGGTGGTTTGCATGGGTGGCGTAGCTTGCGTTCGAGTTGGCGGCGTTGTCCGGGTAAAGAAGGTGAAGGGCGACTTGATAGAGTTGCTGGTAACGAGTGGTGAGGGCGGTAATTTCGAGGCCGTGTTGCTTGAGTTGGTGTTCGACGCTGGGTCCGATGGCGAACTTGAGGGACGCGATCTCCGACATTAGGACACTGTTCATGTCGCCTTGAGCCTTGCGCTGATCCTCAACGGTTTTGGCGAGCTTCTTGACTTCGAATTCTAGCGCCAGAACTTGATCGAGCTTATCTTTGACAGATCTCAATTCGACGCGCAGGGTCTCGACTTTGACTTCGAGCGCTTTGATCTGATCTGTCAATTGTGACAGCTGCTTCCGTACCTCGTTTGCTCTTTCGTTTGAGTTCGCAGTTACGGACCGGGTCTCATAGCGGTGGTTTGCCCTCGGATTGTTCTTCCAGGACCTTTTCTTATCAGCTCGGACTCTGTTCTCCTGCTTCTTCAACTCGTTCGACCTCCAGTTGAGTTCGGTGAGTAAACATCCGTCTGTGTATACCTGATTTTCGAGCTCCCTCAACCGGGTCGTTAAGTCGCTTGTCGTTCCCTCGATCCGTTCTTCGAGTACCACGATCTGCTGTTTGACGTCTTCAAGGTCTTCAAATCCGGGTCCTGGCGCGGGCGTGATTTGCTGAACCTTCGGTACGTTAGACGTAATCTCGGCAAGATGATTACCCAGAGTTTTCGAGAGTACTTCGGGTGATTCTTCCTTGATCAGGGGGTCGGACGTGGCCGGTTTCAGGGCTTCTTCACGGCGCTTTGCTTCAAGGTAAGTTGCGATGTGTTCCCTTCGGTTGAACAAAACTTTCCCTATTTCTCCTCCCCAGTATTCGCGTTTTTGCTGAACTCCCTCCAGGTTGTCCTTCGTCATTTCGTATGTCAACTGGAGGAGTCCGAGTTCACCGAGGCATTCGAGGACTTCACGGCGATTCTTCCGGCTCTGGAGGCGTTCGAGGTATGGTGCTAAAAAACTTAGATTTGCTTGAATTCGTTCCAGAGCCTGCTCGTTTTCTACGGGTGACGAGGGCGGTTCCTCGGGCGGGGAATCAAAGGTAGCAGGGTACAATCTTGACCACGCCTTGAGTTCTGCTTGGTGATCCTTGGCGTCCGGCAGTTTCTCGTGATCTTCGGAGAGTTCGTCGGTTTCGATGTCGTCCGGGTAGTATAGCATTGGTGGAGAATCTGGGGCGAGATCCATAGAGGGATCTAGAACTGCAATAGGTGGGTTTCCGGGTTCTTCGATATCGACCTGCGGATTCAATGTACTCATATGTCGGTTTTCTGGATTTTTAGACATGTCACTTGCCTGGATTATTCCGGCCGCAAACGACCTTGCTACGTGGACATCCGAGGTGGTCCTTTCGTTCTGATTGGGCAAAGGTGGCTCGGGCTCTCTCAAGGCTAAGTCATTTTTCGTTATCTCGCGATTTTGGGATATGCCAGTTGGTCGCTTACTCAATTTCCCCAGATCGGGAGCTTCTTTGATGGACTTCTTTGTGGGGTCGGCACTTCCTTCGACGTCTCGTAACTTGTCTAGGACACTGTCCACCGTCATCGGTTCGTCGGCCTTGTCTTCGACTGGTACTTCCGGGAATCTGTACGGCGGCGCTGAATCAGGTAAGTGTACGTTGCGGGTAACTGACTGGTCGTGAAAGGGGGTATTGTGTGGAACTGCTAAGTTCTCTTGGGGTTCCGGTCCGGCTGGCGCATCCGACGCAAAGACTTGGACGTGTGCGTTAACTACGCGGGACGTCGGCGGTGGCCTCGGTGGGTCATTGAGGTTGGCCGAGCTTGAGGCGTAAAGGCGGACATAGGCTTGTCCCTGGCGTACGTATTGGGAGGGGCCTTCGCCTCCTAGTAGCGTTGCGCCGAACGCGAAGAACGAGTGATCTCCGGGGGGTAACATACTCTCTTCTAGCTGGACAAGGTGGGCCGCCGCTAACAGTCCGGGAACTTGGTTTTCTGGAGATGGGATTTCGACGTCCATTACCTCTTCCATTTGGTGGTCGCTTCGCCCTGGTAAGTCGTGGTTTGGGCTTGGTCGGACTAGGCTGACTACCCTTCGAGGGTCGTTTCGGGACTGCTGTTGAGGATTGTTAGCTGCAGGACACTTCCGACAACCACAACAACACTCACCATTTGAGGTGGGCTCCGTCTTGACTGAATCTTGGGGTTGATCCTTGAGTTTTGGTGATATTTTGTCCAAGGTGCGTTCGACCTCTTTTATACCTTCTGGTGCTCCCAATAATTTTATTTCCTTGGTGGTCCTATCCTTTTCTAGGTGTACAAAGGTTTCTACAGGGTCTCCACCGGTTGTGCACGTTTCCGAGCCCTTTTTCCGTTCCATGTGGGCCTCAGACTCAGACGCGTGATCGGAAGTCTGTGGGTCACTTCCTAATTTGGTAAGTGTTTCTTCTTCTGCTTTCTTCGTTTCCTCGTCGGTGTCACTGACTTCTTTATCCTCCTTTCCTTGGTTAGATTTCTCTGGATCCTGGGTTGAGGGCCCGTTACCTCCATTCTTCGCAGGTAGCCCGCGTCGGACTTCGATTGTTCCGTCGTCCGATTTACTAATTGTGTAAGTTCTTATTTCTTCATTCGCGACCATCGGGTCCCTACTCAATTCATCTAGCACTCCTTCCAGCTCATCCTGCTCCATTACATTCCACCTTACTTCGTTGTCCTCGGGTGTTTTGCTCTTGAATTCTGAGCCGAAGACCCTTATCCGCTTTTTCGGCACTGCAGGTTCCGACGGTTCCGGTACGTATGTTTGTTCTATGTTGTTATTGTCTGGATTGTAATTAAACGCATCCGGATATTCGCGTAGAATGTCCAATCCGGCTTCCCGCGGGTCTTGTCGGTATTGTTCCCCATACACGGCATGGTTACCTCCGGGTAATGATTGACTACCGGTTCCGACCGTTGCGTCATTCGGTGCCTGGCGCCTTTTTGACTTCTTGTTTTCGTCTTCGGTTCCTGTTCGGTGAGGTTCCCTTTCTTCCGTTATTCCTTGCACTGCCTTTGCATTTTCCGGGATGGCCGTGCCGTCTTCTGGATCCCATACGGTCCATTCGTGATTGTTGTTGGGGTCATTGCTCTCTGCCGATAGGTTTCCTTTCGAGGTAAGTCTCGATATGTTAGGCCTGTATCTTTCGCGATCGGGTAACCACTGTTCTTCATTCTCGTCTTCTTCGTCCGTGCTCAACTCCTCAAGTCTATTCGGCCTGGATCCTGGGTCGTCTGACCCATTCCATTCTTCGTGAATTGTTTCAAGTTTCCCGTACCGCGTGGTAAGTCCCGATATGTTTTCTTCATGTTTTCCGTGATCGGTTAACCTTGATTCCACAGAACTTTCTTCTTCGTCAACGCTGGGTCCCTCGAGGTTATTCGGACTGGATCCTGGGTCGTTTGACCCATCTCTTTCCATTCCCATCGGTCTCCATACGTTTCTTGTGTCAGTAAGTTCGGATATGTCGTTTTTGTGTTTTCCGTGATCGGTAATTTTTGTTGATTAGACCTTTCATCGTCTTCTTCGTCTGGCCCACCAGGGCTATTTGGGCTGGATTCCAGGTCGTCTGACCCATCCATGTCCATTCTTCTCAGTTCTGGAGGTTTTTCCATGTCGGTAAGTGCGGATCTATTGAATTCGGTCTCCCACTCGTTTACCCACTCATTGTCTGTGCTATCTAGGTCTGCATTCTGGTTCCCTAGTACTGCTTCCGTTGCAAACACGCAGGCTTCTACGGCCACTGATCGTTCACGGCCTCCGGTTCTCCTTTGTTCCCGGTGCTCCCTTCGTTCGCACGATTGCATGTACCTTCGGAATTCGTCTCCTTGGGCCTTCTCGGTAAGTCGTCTCGTACGCCGTGTTCGCGTTACCTTGGCGATGGTGGACTGATTTTCTTCCTGTAGGTTCCATTTTCGTTTCCGGGAGGTTGGTAGGGTTGAGGGCGGATCCGGTTCAGGGGTAGCGAGAGTTTGAGAGGGTTGAGGGTTTTCCGGGTGGGGTGGCGTAGATACTTCGGTTTCGTATGGGTCAGGGTCGTTCGTTGCGGCCCTATCTTCATTCTCTAAGTCTTCGCTACATAGCCTTGTCCACGGCTTCTGGTCGCGCATGGCTTTCTTTCGTTCGAGTTCACACAATGCATTCCATTCTTCGTTGGAAGCTCCTTTCCGGACCATTTTAATATATGTTTCGTACAGGTCCGAACTAATGGTATTTTCGTTCGACTGTTTATTTATATCTTCGTCCGAATATACTTCCGTCCCCTTTTCCGCGCGTGTTTCCTCCAGCTTCCGTAGATCTTCTTCCGTCCCGATCCGTCCGATTTCATCATCTGTCTCGCTTCTTCTGTCGTCTTCATCAAGCACTAGCGCTTCGCGTCGTTGCGCGGGCGTCGGTGGGTCTTCTCTCGCGATCGTTACTGGTGAGTAAATAAAATCATTTTCTCTTTCCTCCAGGGCTTCCGTTTCGACGCCGGCCATATTACTTCTGATCACGAGGCTTCCTTCTTCTTCCTCGCTGTCCGGTACCTCGCCTTCTTCAATTTCTTTATTTCCTCCTATTGCGTATACTCTTGCCTGGTAATCCTGTGGTTGATACCTATAATTTTTGTTGTTTTCTTCATTGTCCCGAGATCCATATGTAGAGGGAAGGGGTCTGATTTTTCGCCAACCTTTATTGGTAATAATTCTCAAATGAGAATTCCTACCATCTTCTATCCAAGTGGCTTTATGGTCTACACCCCATTCTCTTCCAAGCAGTAGCTGAAATCCTGCATTCTTTTTTACGTAGAGATTTCCGGGTGCCATAACTCTTCCTTTTGTAGTCTTCATTGTCATCTCTGCACAAGGTATCATTCCTGCACATTGGGAGAGATTTCCGTCAACTGACATCATCGGAATCCTGTGTTCCTCGGCGTTGGACCAAGGTATGCCTGCTGCTTCTATTAACCTTTGATTAACAATGTTGAGTTGGGATCCACTGTCAAAGACTCCAGTCATCATAGTCCCTGCCACATTGACTGGTATCTTGATCAATCCATCCCTGGGCACTGTTACCGTAGGCTCCACAAGGTCTGTTTCATCTTCTTGATCATAGTCTTCTTCATCTTCTGATTGTTCCTGGACTACAGCTTGAAATGGTTGCTGTTCTTCCTTTTCAATCACCTCGGCGAGGAGGCCAATTTTCTGCTGCATTGGGACAGAGACCTCATGCCCTTGTTTCATTGCGCTCACAAGGCCTCGTCGCAAAGAAGGCGCAGCATCGATTGCTTCCTGTACAGTTAGGGTAATGTTGGTGTTTAGTATTTTAGTGGCAATTGCTGAACTGTCTGGCTTCTTGGTAGTCCTGGGATTAGTGACTTTGGGACCATTGGTTTGCTCCAAATGCGCCGAGTCCTTCCTATTGTAGTTAGTAGGCTTTGCAGTGACCTCCTGGTCAACCTCCATTGGAAGCAACTGGTTGTCCGTTTTACCTTTAATTACGCCCTTGTTGGGGTTAGAGGCAGACCGGATGTTCCCCGTCTGGTTGCTGTTAAGATTGACGTGATTCTTGATTGGGTGCTGTGGCCTACCAGGACTCTTTGCTTCCCTGCTCCTGGGGAGCTTCTCCATCCCTTGGGGTCGGCTAGGTAAGACTTGCTGTACCTTCTTCCTGTGTTCCTTGCTGATTTGGGTGGTCCTTTCAACACCAAAAGCTTGACAGTGTTCTACCTCCCCAGAGGTCCATCCTAATTCCGCTTCTTGTTCATCAGTATCAGCATCGTCTTCATACCTATCCACTCCTATGTAGTTACATGCAGTTTCCAAAGTAGGGTTGTATGGCAAGGCTTCAGCATAATGGACTTCAGCTGCAACATGTTTAGTAATAGCTTGTATCCATGTCTCATTAGGTGCTCGGTAGATTCTTGAGTTGTCAGGCCACTGTAACCGTCCTGACGTTGGGTCCTTTACTATCTTCCCAGCTTTTACCAATTTGTTTATTTCCTCACATGCCCTAATGTGGTGACCTTGCTGTCCACAACCAAAACAGGTGTAGTTCTGTCCGATTGCGTTGGGGCCTGTTGCCATAGAGAAACTTTGAGGAGGGGGTTGAGACATTCTCTGGGGTGATGGATTGAAAGGTGGTCGATAGGAGGGATTTGGTCCTTGTCGTGACTGGGGGTTGGTGAATTGTTGGTTGCCAAAGTTCTGATGAGGTGGTAGATCCCTCTGGAATGGTCTTCTAGGTTGATTTGGTCTTGCTGAGTTTCGGTTAGGAGGAGGTTCTACGTAATTCTGGAGATGTGGGTACTGCTGAGCAAAGTGTACATATTTGACCCAGTACTTGGGGTCATCAATCTTGAGGTTACTCAGGTCGTCCACTAGCTGGTTGAAGTCTTCATCCTGCTTTCCTTTGTGCTTCTTGGTCTTTGTGGGTAACTTAGGAGGAGATTTAGGTGGAGTCAGGGGTGACTTGTGTTGGATAAGAGGCTTTGGTTCATCATCTGATTCGTCTTCTGAGTTATATCCTGAGAGCTTAAATGGCTTAGTGGATTCCTCTTGGTCTGACTCTTCTTCTTCAGAGGACTGGTATCCGCCTTTAGTTGCCAGGTGCTGATCAAACCTATAAGGGTTAAGGACTGAATCAGCTCCTTCTACTATGTCTGCAATGCTGAATGGCACTGTCACATCTAAGTGAGGCGTGACCATCCTCATCTGGGCTTCAACTTGTCGCCTGAAAGAGGCATTCAATCCTTCCCAGAAATATCTATTGACATCTCTAGTGGAGATCTTCCTCATTTCTCTGGCACGTCCTACCAACTGATGGAATTTGATTTGGTATTTCTTGAATCTGTCCAGGGTATCCATTCGACGTTTTCTCCATTTGGTAGTGAAGGCTTCAATTTTTCCCACATTCAGGGATCCTTGCTTGTCCCCAAAGAAGTAATCGAGCTCAACCAATAGAGTTCCATAGTCCCTTTTGGCATGGGAAGGCCAAGTTCGCAGCAGGTTAGCGATTCCAGGGCTACAGTATCGAATGAGTCCTTGGTACTTTTCTTTTGATGAGGTGACGTCATAGCGGTTGCATAGGTGGTTATAATTCTCCAAGAAGGGCTCCAAGGTATTGGCAGCTCCTGTGAAGGTTTCTGGTGCACGTGATTTGTTGGGGGCTGGTAATTCCAAGTAGGAATTTGATTGAGTAAGGAGGTCTTCAACTCCATTGAAGGGATGTTGTTCGTTTTCTGTATCTGAGATATAAGTCATGTTGGTTGATGTAGAGGAGATGGAGGGAGATGAAGGTGTGATGGTGGGAATGGTGTTTGTGGTGATAAGATGGTGTTTTATTGAAGCCCCTCGCCGTGGGCTCCAGATGTCGAGTTCGCTGGGGTTGTAGTGAAGAGGTCTATAAGAACTCTTACTAGTCCTTCTTGGTTTACTTAGAAGCTAAGCGTTAACAACTAAGTAGGCTGGTTGAGAAGTCAGTTATCCCGACTATCAACTCCACAGGGTGGGCGGGGTTTCGTACTTTCCGGCTCCTTGTCCTGATGAGTTCGCTGAAGGAGGTTGTAGGTCCTTCAGATGTGTTCAGAGGGGTTCAGTAACCTTTATCACTACTGCACGTATATTCCCTGGTCCAAACACCTAGTAAGAATGTAAAGGGGGTTGCTGATCTTGATAAGAATGGCGTTCCTGATCTACGCTGATGATCGGGAATGGAGATAATGATGTGTGAAACTGATACAATCGAGGCTGTGTATGAGGCTGTGAAGAAGGCTGTGTAGAATGCTGTGCACTGTGGCTGTGTAAGTGGCTGTGAAGAAGGCTGTGTAGAATGCTGTGCACTGTGGCTGTGTAAGTGGCTGTGCTGTGGCTGTGTTAAGGGGGTGGCTGTGCTAATACTTCTGAGGCTGTGCTGATATGTCTGAGTAGTTTTGATGATCTGTCAATATACTGCTGAGGTACGTCCAAATGCTGCTGAGATACGTCTGATAACTTGATACTGCTGAAACTTGAGAACCTGTCTTGATAAGATAAACTTCTTGATATGTCTGAGATACTGATACGTCGGATACCAATGTGGTACTATTACTAAATGTGTCTGTCACCTAGTCAGTCACTAGTCTGAGGTAGAATACTCTCTGCCTGAAGGGTCTGCCTTCAGCACTAACAGAGATAAGGATATTGCTACGTCACAGAGTCAAGTGTACTAAGCTTATTCAGAAGTCCAAACTTAGAACTTATTCACACAGAGGTGGGGCTCAAAATGGTATGTGATTACTGAAAATCACTCAACCACTCAGGCCTAAGGAGGTGAGGCAAAGTAGGGTCTTGGTGAAAAGGGGTAGAGTAAAAGAGGGTGAGTTATAGAGAGAAGAGGGGATAGAGGGGGCAACTACTGGCCAGTGGCCAACAGCTGTTGGGTAGAGAGAGAGAGGGGTAAAAGGTTATGGGTGAGTTTTCTTTCCTTAGAACTGGGGGTGAGTTCTTTATATACTTTTCCATGTGAGAATATTCTAGAACGTTCTATGTCCTTCTACTGTATTCTATGGTAATTAATGGTGTGACAGGTGTCACAAGTGTGACAAAATGTCACGAAAGGTGTGACCGGTGTCACATGGGGTGTGACGTTCCGTCACCTTCTAGAACATTCCGGCAAGTTCCAGGATGTTCCGGCGCATTCCAGGGTGTTCCTGAACATTCTGTAACATTCTGTAACTTTCCATGAGTTTCTTGTCCTTATCTAATCTTATCTTATCTGATAAGACTGTTATCAAATCTAATCTAATCTTGCTGTGGTGAATTATCATAAATAATGACATGGTTGTTCTCATGTCCGACACTGTATTTCATATTCTCTGATTATATTTCTCAAGTTTGAAAAGGAGACTGCCTCTGCAACCTATAGGGGAAAATTACAGGAATTTGATGTTTATGTGCGGCCAGTATGGGAATGGATTGAGGGTATGCTGCAGGACCCAGACCTCATCCAACATTTCAAGTGGGACGCTTGCCATATGTCAAAGTTTGATGCACAATCAGACTCTTGGGTTCGGTTTTATGATGAACCATGGACAGGAGACCAATTTTGGAATATCCAGGTATGTGGTATCTACCCTTTATTCCCCTCTATGTTGTTGATATGTGGGTGAAAAGTCAGACCTTCCACCAGGAGCAAAGCCACTGTTGCTCAGTCTATATGCAGACAAGTCAAAATTGTCATCATTTGGCACCAAGAAGGGTTACCCAGTCATTGCACAGTGTGCTAATCTCCCTGTTGAGATACGAAATGGAAAGGGCCTTGGAGGTGGTCGTGTTGTTGGGTGGCTGCCAGTTGTATGTTCCTATCTTTTTTATGGTCTCTCACGTCGTTCCTTTTCTAACAATACATTCAAGATTGAGGAGGATGGAGCTGAGTCTGGAAAACCAAACTATGTCAACTTCAAACGTGTTGTTTGGCATGACTCATTCCGCCAGCTGCTGGCATCAATCCATCAGCGCTCCAAGTTTGGACATTCCATTGAATGTGCTGATGGAATTACCCGTCACATCTATCCAGCTATCCTCATACTTTCAGCGGACTATGAAGAACAGTAAGATTATTACACATCTTGCAACTCAATCTGACACTACACTAGATCTACTATGGCCCTTATCCGGGGTACAACCTGTGATTTTCCCTGCCCTATATGCCTTGTGCCAAGACAGGAGACACACCAGGGTAGGGTCTATGCTGCTCGGACTACCCAAAGCATGAAGAAGATCTACGAGGATGCCTGTAACCTGAGGACAGCTACTGAAAAGGACAAACTCCTCCAGAGTTATGGCCTTCGGGATGTTCCAGTGAGTGTAACGTTGACTTGACCAAATACACACTCACCTTAAAACTGGCTTGATAGAATGTCTTTTGGGAACTTGAGAACTCAGACCCATACCAAGCACTCTCATTTGACCGATTGCATACATCTCACCTTGGACTGTTTAAAGACCATCTATGGTCAGTTTTAAAATCAAAGATTGAAGAAGCTGGGCGATCAGCAATCAAAGGGGTTGACAAAAGGTGAGGATGAGTATATTTACTATATCTATAGTATCTAATATTAACACGTTATAAGGGCTTCCAACTTTCCACGATGGAGTGGACTTTACCATTTTTCCAGCATTATGTCTGTATCATTCACTGATGGATCAAAGTATGAAGATCTCTCAAAGGTATAACCTCTCTTCATTGTTCTTAGTATGGTGACTGGATGCAATGTCCACAGATTTCTGTCTTTATTCTTCATCATTTGTTTGAAGAAAAAACAACAGGCTACCTTCTATTGAAGGTCCTTCGGTGCTATATTGAGGTTGATATGTATGCAAGTTTTCAACTTCATACAGATGAAACCATCAAAGCAGGCCAGCAGCATGTTGTTCGCTTTTATAAACTCCTGAAAGTAGGTCTTTCTGTTCTTCTTTAATCTCCAGAAATCCTGATGATGATAGGCATACATGGAACTTGAAGAATCAGAGCACGTTGGGGATCCTTCCACTTTGAAGTCATGGAATTTTCCAAAAAT
Source organism: Thelephora terrestris (assembly GCA_015956445.1). Lineage (NCBI taxonomy): Eukaryota > Fungi > Basidiomycota > Agaricomycetes > Thelephorales > Thelephoraceae > Thelephora > Thelephora terrestris. Next base: position 4,555,733 of record WIUZ02000001.1, on the reverse strand, counting down.
CCATTTCCAAATCCACCTCTTTGGTGACATCATTGCAAAAGGTGTTACTAGGAACTACAACACTAAGATCAGTGAAAGTTTCCATGGACCCATCAGGCAAGATTATGTGTCAGATACCAACTTCAGAGATGTTGATGAACAGGTAAGCTTGTTGAAATGCAAATAAAGGTTAACACTAACTTTGTGCCAGCTTCTTCGTCTTGACCACATCAAGTACACCATCACCTTCATTCGAACAAAAGTTGACCTCACAGATGAGGCAAACAAACCCAGTGATACAGGTGAAACCACTGGGTCGCAGTCTCTCACTCCTGGATCAGATAGCCATATATATCTTGGCTCTCAAAAGGGTGTGAAACCAAAGCATGGGACACCAGAGGATGGAACTCCAAAGGACATAACCAAAGAGGATGGGACAACTGTAGCAAAACTTGCTGAAGAGTTAGGAGGATCCAATGAGCCTGGTGGATTCCGGCGAATGTTGGAGGAATTCCTAAATTCTCCAGAACATCAAAATGGCTCCTACTTGCATGTGCGGGGTGATCAAAAGGTAATATCCAAAGTATAATTGTTGAGAATGTATTACTTATGGGTATTTGACAGATCACAGAGTTTCAGTACCTGGTGGTTGACTATAAAAACTTGGTCGACTGGAAACTCAGTACTGATCACCTCCGCTGCAATGAGTCATTTTTCAATGCTGAACGACGTGACCATGTTCTTGTTAAATCAAAGGATCACCACTTCTTTGCTCATCTTCTTTGCCTCTTCAAGGTCACAGTGGGTGACAAAACACATGCCCTTGCATATGTTGAGTCATACTGTAGACCTCCTGGCTCCTTACGGCGCAAGGATAAGGACCTTGGTCTTTATCGTCTTCAGTTACAGGCCAAAAAATATAAAATCATATCCTTAGAATCAATTGTTCGTGGAGCTGTACTTGTACCAGAGTCCAAAAATTCTGGAGAATACTTTGTTGTTGATACCATTGATGCTGATATGTTTCTGCGGATGAAGAGCTTAATTTTGTAACAGATTTGTGTATATATATATATATATTTCTGACAGCACCCTGTGTGTTCATCTAATGACTGATTTTACAGAAAGAAATCTGGAAATATATCATAGCACTTGTTCAATGTCAGGGAACTTGTTGATGGTGGGATTACCATTCAACATGAGATAGCACCTTCTGTGTGGTAAAGCCATAAAAAATAATGTGTAGAGGCAACCAACCTGAACCAAGTAGCAGCAAAAAGCAAGAAAGCCAAGTGAGTAATTGTTTGGTCTGTGCACCACAAGAATGGCATGTGTGAAAGTGAGTGCGGTAGATGATTGTGTTGGAAGAATGTACAGTTGTCATCCCCAAGCAATGTGGCATCATCGTAAATGATCGGTCAAAGCAATAATGATACCGTGCCGTTGAGGCATGAAAACAGAATAGCGACCAAGACTGTCTGATCAAAGGGGGCAAGCAACAAGTGCATGTAGCAAGCGTTGAGCGATGTGGCTGGTCTTACCACACACAAGGCTAGGCGAAAGCATAGACGGCATTGGATTTGATGGGTGTGGCATGCTGATAGGCACCCGATGACCTCTTGGGTGAAGGATGCTTTGCCCCTACAGGAGCACGAGTCTTGGTGGTGTGTGCTGGTTGGTGAAGAAGACTTCCTGGAGTGTTGTAGAAGCGGAGGAAGACATGGTGGTGCCCAGGCTCATAACCTGTGAGCCAGATAGGGAGCATTGGAGAGTCGTCTCAGATAGACAAGAACTTATCTCAGTGCATGGAAGGGAAATGCAAACACTCAGTGTATAATCTGACCTAAGATAGACAAGAACTAATCTAGCTACAAGTCAGATAGGGGTAAGAGTGTGCATACAATGAGAAGACTAACCTCAGTGCGCGGAAAAGAAATGCGAACACTGAGGTGAGAGCGAGCGGACACACGAGCTAAATGAGTAGCAGGCTGTAACGAAAGTGGATTGGGTGGCTATGGAAACGGACGGGTCGTATGATCAAATATATGTCGAAAGAAACATATGTGGGAACTACAAGGTAAGTCCCAAACGGTCGAAAATAAACTTGGAAATCCTAACAGCACAGAGGGGAGATGCTGTCACCAGATTTTGCATCGTGTTGGAACCGGCGGAAGAGGCGATCTTTGCGCTGTTGCCTTCGTAGTTGGGTGGGGTGACAGGAGACATCGAGTTGGTGGGTGATGTTGGAACGTGACGAGGGAGGAGTGGGGGAGGCGCGCTGGGGCCGAAAGATGGGATAGCCGTTGGATTGTTGTTCGTGGTTGGTTTCAGATGGGCGAACAGTCCAGACGAGGGCAAGGGCAGCGTATATTGCGACGGGTAGGGACCGAGACCCTTGAAGTCCATCCAGACCATCGGTTCGAAGTCCTTGAGCGCGCTGGGCTCGACGTTGAGCTGCCACTCCAAGTTGGAGCACATCTCACGCTCTGTCTTCAAGGTGGAAATGGAGAGGCGGTGTCCGGAGGAACCGCATGCGGCAATGAACCGGGTCCCCAGCCTTTGCAGTGGATAGAGAGCGATGGAGGTTGTTGAGGACATTAGTTGCGTGCGATGAGGCGCATTGGCGATAGAGTGGGTGAGGGATGGGGAGGGAGTATTGGACGAAGCAGGTGGGCGATCGGTCGGGACAGGTAAGACGTCTCCAGGGAAGGGACCCATTGACAGAAGATCGGTGGCTGTCACGTCGTAGTCGCGCCCAACACCGGGCGACCTGACAAAAGGAACGCCAACGCTGCAAGCAAGGGGCTCGTGGACTTTGGACTTAAGCTGGAGGCGTTCAGCCTCGGCTGACTTGAACCGGATAGCGGCCTCTTCACCGGGGGTGGTGATTCCGAGGTAAGGTGAGGGCTGACGAGGGAATGCGAGATCGCCCGGAGCGCTGGCGGAAGGATGCAGGAACGACTGGTTGTCGTCGAGGTTGATCGGGAGGTGCAGGATGGTCGAAGATGGCTGGGATAAGGCGGGCGATGGCAAAACAGGACGCGGCGATGCGTTAGATTGAGTCAATGGGAGAAGGAGGGAAATCTTGAGATCCGATTGGACGTGGCTAGCGTCGCTGTCGTTGAACGAAGGGTAGATATTTTGACCAGCAGGAGGGGTGGCAATGCTCGTCAGACCGATGTCTGCGGAACAGCTTTTTTGAGGTGGGCGGAAGTTCGGTAGACAGCTAGGGGGGTGCTCAGTGGCGAAGCAACGCCGCAGGGCAAAATCCAGCTCGAGTAGGGCAACGGCTCCTAAACGGTCGAGGTGGCGATCACTGTTGTCGAAACGAGATCCGATGTATGGTGGGGAAGGTGTGCGGTGTTCGGCACAGTCCGCGCAAGCGCGTTCAAAGCCGCAAGAGGATGCCCTGGATGGAGGGAGTTGTTCGTCAGCAGGTGTCCCGACGCCGCAAACCTAAGACCTGGACGTACGGAGGAATCTTTTTTTTTGCCGAGTCCGTACCCCCCTCCATCGTGGAGGTTTGCGTTGAGCCTGCGAGGGGAATCTCTTTCGAAAAAGAGATGGGGTGGTGGTGGTGGTGGCGGGAGGGTCGATGGTGGTTGCTTTCGAACGCTTGAACGAGTTGCTGCCCGATGCGAAGGCCACGATCACGCACGCCTAGAAGGTGAGTTCTGATTCGGCTACGTGTCACTTAGCTCGAACCCCAATCACTCGCTGTCAACCCCCGCTCATCCCTTCCCTCGTCTCTCATCCTCAAGCCCGTGTCGGCTGCGTGCCACCTCACTCGCTGTCAACCCCCGCTCATACCTTCCCTCGTTTCTCATCCTCGAGTCCGTGTCGGCTGCGTGCTACCTCACTTGCTGTCAACCCCTGCTCATCCCTTCCCTCGTCTCTTGACATCCTCAAGTCCGTGTCGGCTGCGTGCCACCTCGCTCGAAACCCACCACCTGCCGACCTTCGCTTATTGCTTCCCTCGCCTTTGATCCCTCCACCACGAAGCACCATACGCCTGGAGTCTGGGTCGTTCCTGCTTGTAAGTACCCCCCCCCTCTGTATCCAACATGCCTGCTAAGGCACCTTCCGTGCAACGCGCTTTGCAGACTGACAAGTTCCCTTTTGTTTAGGTACCCTCGTCACCTCGACTATCAAGCGCGCCCCCCGCCCAGTGAAACGCACCCCGTTTCGGTGTTGCGAGACCCCTATTAGGTGGGGTTTTTTCAAAACCTCCCAGTATGCGCCCAAATGCCGCTGGAACCACCACCGGAGCTTTCACCCACTCGGCGTTCCGATGCGTGGGGGCAAACGAGCACGGTCGCCTCTATTTAAACTCCCTGGCCACTCTGATCTCCAACAAACCCATGCCAACCCCCCTTTCAGAGCAGCACTACAACGACGACTCCAGCTCTGAGGAGCCGGACGCCCCTCGTTCGCTGGAGGACCACCTTAGGGTAAGCGCAGTTGTGCTGTACCCTGTACCCCAGTACTGACGCCCCTCAGGACCTGCAGCGTGAGGCTTCCAAGTTGAGAGCCGAGAACAGGGCTCTGAAGAGCACGCGTCCGGCGAAGGACAGCCGACCTTGCAGTACGGCCTCATCCGTTTCCCTCGCCACTCACCAAGAAGATGATGCGACGGTCCGTGGGTACCGCTCCGCTGGGAAACGGTTCGTGCTTCTATCCGACCTGTGGCCCAAGGAGTCAGTCCTGAGACTGCCCTATCCACCGCACCTCAAATCATTGGGTCCATGGCATTCTGGCCGGTGTGCAAGTGACGCTGCGTGGAATGAAGGGAGTGTCGCCGAGTTGTACGAACTCCTTCCAGAACGTTACCACGAGCTGATTGAGCACTCGGCACTATTCGCCGACGAGGTACGTGCATTGAACTACATCCTGATCAAGAATCTCTTACTCATTATCCACAGTTTATGATGGGTGCTAAAAGCGCACGAACTGCTCTCATTGATACTGTGCGAAAGAACGCCTCCAGGATATTTGCCATCCGTTTGGTTACCGACGTCGAGATGTACGCCAAATGTTACAACCGCTCTACGGTCCCGGTGTTCGCCAACCTGCTGAAGAGTCCGAAGAACCCGGATGAAACCTACGCCACGTACCCCTGCATCCTGTTCAAAAACTATGAAGTTGACAACAGAGGGCTGTTTGGGAGTGTCGCAATCTTGAATGTGAGTCCGTCTCGCCTGTCCAAGTCTCTCACCCTTCCTCACAATGCCTGGCAGATATTGAAGGCGGTCCTTTATGGGCCAACTGCCATTGGCTCCACTACAGAGAGTCAGAGGTCTGGTCCCAAAGGAAGTGCTCGCACTTGGGAATTGAAGACTGTTACCCCCGGGTGTATCGCTATGGCAGCTGTCGTCGTGAGTCGCCCATCCCCTTCCCTGATTCATCCAAACTTACTTCCCTCATTCAGGCCCAGTTCATCATATCGCCGGACCAACTCTTCTCGGAAAAGGGCGCCATCTCCAAGATCAACTACCGTGATCGCTTCAAACAATACAAGCGACTCATCATCAAGAACATCGACACACCACGGATGGTACAACTGATCACGCGACTCAACACGGAGCTTTTCCATATCCACTCGCCGAATGAACCGTCGTCTGCAGGAGCTCGGGTAGTGATTGACGAGGAAGACGAGTTCTGTCTCGCCTTCCAGAATGAGGTCACCATTGGTATGTTCTCTGAATCATCCACTATTATTCCATGATGACTGATTGCTCCCAAGATGATAGTACGGAAAGCGCACAGACTGAGCCAACCACTGACCCCATCCTGCCCCCCTCCCTCTCAGTCCCTACCGCCGTTGGACCATCCACCCTGCCTCCCAACCCCAATACCCCAAGTACCCCACCATTCACCAACATGGCTGAGCCCTTTGCCGCCTCCGATAGCGAAGGCGAACCCGCCGGCAGACCCACTGCGGCCAAGAAAAAATCCAAGAAAGGCAACGACGGAGCTGTTGTGCAGGCCAACATGAGGAGGACCACTAGGAATGCCGGTGGGGGTACGAAAAAGGCAGGAGGAGCAAAGACGAACAAAGCGTAGGCTGTTTTCACATCTCGGACATGATCAGACCCTATAAACATGTACATAGATCAATATCTTGGAATGCGATTTTTGTTTGATTGATTTCTTGCAATGTGTGATTAAAATACAGTATATAATCTCGTGACAATCAAACCCCAATTCGACCAATATTTAATTCCAATCTGACCCGACGAGATAATAATTCAGTCCAAAAGCAATCATCAATCAATTATAAATCAACTTTAAATAGGATTAAAATCAGATTTTATTTACTTCGGTCGAGATTTTTATTTCTTCTCTTTCATAATAATCGATCTTGATCACTCCGGATCAGAATTCGCTCAAAGTGGATTTTTATTGATAAAAATTTGGCGCCAGCTTTTTGCGACATCTCGAACCCACGGCGGAAGAATGGCTCCCTGAGTTCGGATGGTGAGACGCAGGTCGTGCAAGTGATGAGAGGATTCCACAACTACAAGACCATGCAAGTAGGAAGAGACGGGCGTCCGTGAGAGAGATCTCCACCGTCCATGGCCGCGTGATCTTCTGATGGCAATCCTCTTGACCATCTCCGACCATGCAGCTGTCGACGTTGGTTCAAGTCGGTAACGAGATGGACTAACCTGGCCGAAAACGATGAGTGGGATTGTTCTGTACGGGTCGGATTGAATGCAAGCTTGCCACGTTGGTGTGATTCTCAATAAGGGCCAGCCTGGTCTGTTCTGACGCGGGATTTTTGCGCAGGGTTGGCCCACGCGCGAACAACAACGGCATCGATGACCAACTGTGACCTCACGCCAGCATTTTGGTGTCAAACGGGGTTCCTTGGGGTTTGTGGACTCGACGAGCTGGCAGGGAGCCATATCAACGACCGAGCGCGCAGGACATGCGGTGATGCTTTGAGAGGGACCCAGAGGAGGGCTCAGAGGGTGAGATTTGGAGAACAAGAGTGAGTGGATGTCGATCGTCACATCGACGATCCTCGACGTCCTGGATCATCCAGTACCGCAGTGCCGTCGCTCTCCAGCCAGTTCTGCTCTGGTTATGACGCGCCGGAATAGTCAGAGTGGAACAGTAACTCGTCAAGGCCTGGATAATATCCTGAGTCAAGGATCCTCTGAACAGATTGCAACCACTTACGAGGCCGATGAACCGAGCGAAGGCTGCGAATCACCTACCTTCAGCTTCTCTGCGAGGTTTTCCGATTCCATGTGGACAAAGCAACAGCACGTGAGATCAGGCGCTGTGAAAAACACTGCACCTTGATTTCAGTCGATTTCGGTTAGCGGATTCCGGTCACCACAGTCTTGGCGGCTGTACGAGGCCCTCGTCGCATTTGGTGGGTAGCCTCGGCACTTGCTCTAGAGATGGAAACTTGAGTCCCCGAGTAGTTGAATCCTTGCGGTGTAGCAGAGTTTAGGATAAGTCGTTCAAGGTGAACACCGCCGGGAGACCTGCGAGTGCGCACGTGCGACAGTGACCAACGGATGCACGAAGCAATCGAGAGTTGTTCCAGATGGTACTATCTCGTTACGATAATTACTATTAGATCCTTGCCAGAACAGCTCCGGAGTTACATCGATTCGCTCGAGTCGAAGTCAAGACAGTGGGTCCATTCCGCAAAGAAAGCTTCGTAAACACAAACAACGGTATAGGTAAAGTTGATCGACCTTAGGTAACGAGGAAGCGTATCTTCAAGCTGGAGCGATGTTGCACGGCAGAAAACAAACGACAACGACGACAAGTCAGTAAGAACACGCTGGATGTACGTCGTTTCGATCTTGACGTTCGTCCGCACGTCACCTCTCGTTGACGAGGGCATGGGCGTACGTCCTATGCAGGTGGCGGAAGGGGAAGAGGCGCTGGGATCCACACCATTTCGAGCCATTCGAAGGAGCTTCAGATGCCGGTCCAACTCGTAATCGAGGGTATCGTGGGTGTAGGCGGACTCGAGATCTTCCCAGCTCTCTTGCTGAAGACACTGAGGTTGTCGGAGACGGCATTCCAGCTGGAGGTAGAAGTGGTCTCGAGCTCGTGGTGGAAAGATGGCTCTCCGAGTTCGGATGGCGGGATGGAGGACACTCGAGAGACGGATGGGACAACTTTGTAACCACGACCCTTGCCTGTGGGAAGAGACTCAAGTAAGCAACCCACAAAAGAAGAAACGAACGCTTGGTCGTCACGCACGTTGCTCAGGCTTGCGAACCTTCATTGGGACGTCGGCGAGAGACACCCCAAATCCCCGTGGCCGTGTATCCTTCTGGTCATGATACTCTTAACCGTCATAGACCACGCAGACGTCGACAACTGGGTCGACGTTGGGAGAGTCCCAGCCAGTCTGACCGGGGCTGGTGTGTGAGACACCAGTGTAGGTCAAAACGCTGTTTCGCCTTGGGTTTCGATGACGCCCGGTAGAGTGGGTAGCCAAGACCGACCAATCTTGCTGGGAGCGGTGAGTGAGGCCGTTCTGACCGCGGCAGGCGGTTTCCTTGGCGGAATGAAAGCGTGTCGCGTTGCTATAATCCTTGATGCATGATGAGCCTGGTCTTCTCCGATACGAGATCCCATCTGCGCGGCTCATCAGCTCCAGCGCGCTAGCAATAATTCCACTGACGACTTACCCGGCGGTCGGTAACCCCGAGAAACCGTTCGGATGTCAAGGGTGCTTCTTGGAGTTTGCGGACTCGATGTACTGGGTCAACGTGCGGGATACGTGAAGATGGTTTGAGAGGGTTGTGAAGAGAAAGGAGCTCATGGACTCCGGGACTCGGGAGAGTGCACAGGTCGATCGATCGATTCCGTCGTCACTCACTAGCTCCGACTGAGACCGTAACGGTCAGAATATGGGACAGCCACTTGTCACGGTTTTCTTCCTTCATTCCACGATGCTCCATCGTAAATTCACACAGGGAGCCCATGAACACACTTCTGTCGATGCGAGTTTTACGAGGGCTCCCCTGCGAAGCGCGGAGGGTTGGCGGCACTGGTCAATCGAATTTCTTTCGATTGCACTCGCCGCACTTGGTGAGAGCAGGAGATTGTTTGCTCAGCCAGGGTAGGCTGGAATTCAGCCTCGAAAGCCTGACCAACTTGTCCCGTGCCCTCGTTGGGGCCAATCTCGCTCCTTGCAATGCTTCGCTCTCGGCGATGGACTTTCGGTATACCGAGGAAATCTCGCACTCGCATTTTGTCGCTGATTTGGTGTAGATGATGGGGGAACAGCAGATCGATGGAAACTTGGGCTTGGCGTTCTCCGCACCTCAAGCCACCAAACGTGAAGCCCGTCTGCAGATGGGCAGACTTTGAATTTTATCCCTGACCAGTGAGAAACTACCCTTCTCTAGTTTCCTTGCATTGACTCATCCGCACTCAATGCTGACGCCTTGCAGGACACTCCAGTTTCACTTCCTGAGGGTCGCCCGGCGTATTCTCAATCGACTTACAGATGCAACCGCCACGTTTCCCAATGTTGATAGCCGTATGGTCGTCGTAAGCGAACGTGTGCGGAGGTCGTCGAAGGAGGGGGATTTCCAGACGTATCCTAAAGTTAGCCCTCGTGCGGTACCCAATTCTGCGCCACCGCTCTCCTCTAACAGGGCAGAGAACGAGTCACATACGCTAGACAACCGCCGGGGGTCCAAGTATTTCATAGCCACGTCCTTGGGCCTTCTGTTACACGAAACCGCGTCCTACCGCACCCTTTGTAGGATGCGAGTGCTCGTGAAGCAGCTATCCCGGGCACCCCAGAGGCAGCCATCGCGCACTATGTCCCCGAAGTAACTGTGGCATTGGGTTTCCGCGTATTCTTCGTTTATCTCCATTGTTCACGTCTCCTGGACCCTCAACTCGCTTCGCTCCTCATCGAATCTGCCGATCTGCCGATTCACCTTATTCGAAGGAGTCACGGAACAACGAGAAATGAAAAGTCCTTCGTGTGTGCTGTTTTTTTCTTCTGTCCCATCGCCAAGAAGGCTTATCACGCGCCTGTCCCTTGCCCAGCCACGATTCACACTATTCACCAGGCTAAAGCGATTTCCACCTCCGCACCAACAAAAGGCTACGACCTTGCACGAACACGGCTCAAGTTGCGGACGCTTCCGATCTAACAGGTCGTCGTGTCGTCACCTCGATTGATACTCCCGGGTTCCATCATCCCTCGCCCAGTGACACAGATGTTATCACCATGATTGCAGCATCCCCCGCAGATCGTAAGTGAAGTTCGATAGTCCATCGCAAACAAAATTGTTTCAATTCTATGTAGGATGTATCGTGTCGTAACCGCACGTCGCCATATCCACAGTGGGGGTCCACTGAAGGTCGGAGAGTTTCAGACCGACAGCAGGGGGATGGCATCCGACCACAAACAACAGGTCGACGAGTTCAGGGACAGCCTCCGTTCCGATGGCGCTTTCTCAATGAAGGAGGCAGCTCGACTATGCAAAGAAAACGATGCGCTTTCCAGGATCCCCGACTTTCCGCGACGGATCCTCCTCAGATCGGGCAAACTTCCACGAAATCAAGATGTGGGGCAGTTGGTTTCTCTCGTGGACGGTACCTAATTCAGCCTTGTGCATATGCCCATTTAGTGAGAGATTCCTTGACCCAGTGCAGGTCATCTGGGAGGCCTCTTCGCTCTAGATTGGGATCCTCCAACCCAGCAGTTTTCCCGAGGTTAGTTTTGTCACCTCCGTCGCCCACCCCAGAAGCAGGACTCGCGAGAGAGGGATTGTCCTCACCGCGGCCTTTCCGGTTCCCACAGTTGACGTAGCGCCATCCCCAGCGTTCGGTGCCGTCATGTAACTCGGCGAGGCGGACGTGTTCAGGGAAGGAGACGTCGACGAGTTCACGGGGATAAGCTCACTTCGCGACGAGCCCTCCAGCCTTTCCTGATGCTCCTTGAGCGACACCGGTGGTGGACGCCTCGAGAATGGTGATTTCGTCGATATCGTTTTCATATGATGGGTGGTGGGAAAGATAATATGCGGTCGTGCAGCCGATGATCCCTCCACCGACGATAACGATAATTTTTTGGGGAGGATTCGATTTTTGCGAAGACATTTTCGGGATCGTTTCGCCTGTTGTGCGCTCGTGAAAGAGTTGGTGAGTCACTTAACCGGCGAGATTTTGGATGTGGCCACTAGAACCCCTATACCAGGTTGCGAGGCTGAACACGCACGATGATCTCTGATGATTTGTAGTGTGGATCCGCGAGTGTGGATTGTAAGCTCTCTGAAGGGAATGTTCACCCCAAATCGCGAAGGGGTTGGCGGCACTCGTGAATCGGGGAACGGATTTCTGTTGATAAGCGCACTCGCCGCGCTAGGTGAAATCAAGAGATCGTTTGTTCTCGCTGGGGTGGGGCGAGATGATCGATGGTCATCTGGGGGAAACGATGTAATTATTACGCGTTCTATGTAACGCTACAGTGGGCGGCACTGAGGGATCCAGGTCCCGTGACGTACTAGTTAGTGGAGCGTAAGCGCGCTGATTGCCTTTTTAGTAACCTCCGGCGGGTTTTCAAATAATGGAATTCCGGGGCAGGATTTATAATAGGGATTTTGTGGTGGTTTATACTCTGTGAAGGACCAGTTTTATCACTCAAATGCTCTGAGATGCATACACCGACACTCAAAGATTCGGAAAAGACTGCTAGGGAATAAGGCGGGGAGTGAGCGGACGTCTGGAGGGATTGAATCGAGTCCTCGTCTGTTTAGGTCAGTTGATGCAAACGCGAACATTACCGCCCTCGGTTCCAGTTTCGGTTTGCGGATAACGCCTGTAAGAAAAATAAAATATTTTGTGCCTGACTTCTATTCTCATAATAAAAAAGGTCTCGACATCAACGTTCCTTTCCATCCCCTTCTCGCTCAGCAGCCATGGCCGATTCTCAGCATCAATCCATCCCAACTCACCCCATCGCCCCTCGCGTTAAAGAACATCAGAAAAAGCCACATGTTGGTCCTGATATCCTGGGCTATCGCGATCACCACGGAAAGACCTTCGGAGAGGGTTCAAACGAATGGTGGGCACCGGTACGTTCGTTTCCCACCTGTCTATGCCCACCCCCGACTGACTGAAGATCGTTTCGCCAACAGATCGCCCGAGAGACTCTACTGGGATCGTCCGTTCAAGACTGTTCGTTCTGGTAGCTTCGAGGATGGAGACATCGTCTGGTTCCCCGAAGGTGGCCTCAACGCCTCATACAACTGCGTTGACCGATGGGCTTATACCCACCCCGATAAGGTTCGCATTTCTGCCATCATATTACCCATCGGTCGATCAGCGCTTCAGCTTTGGCGACCATGGCGTCGGCCAGTGCCGACAGTCTCAGCGTCCCGAACCACTCTACACGATTCCCCCTCCCCTTCATTCCACAACATTTTGTCACGAAATCACTAATTTTAATAGACCGCAATCATCTACGAAGCCGATGAACCGGGCGAAGGCTGCGAAATCACCTCCGCTCAGCTTCTCCGCGAAGTTTGCAGCGTGGCTAACGTCCTGAAAGCTATGGAATCAAGAAGGGCGACACCGTCTCCGTTTACATGCCCATGACCTGGCACGCTGTTGCCACTTTCCTAGCCTGCGCTCGTATCGGCGCCATCCATTCCGTCGTCTTCGCTGGATTCTCCTCCGAGTCGCTTCGAGACCGCATCAAAGATTGCAAGTCCCGCGTTTTAATCACCTCCGATGAGAGCCGACGAGGTGGAAAGGCCATTGCCACCAAGGCCATCGTCGATGCCGCTCTCAAGGAGTGCCCCGAGGTCGAGCATGTTCTTGTTCAGAGGAGGACCGGAAATACCGTTGCCTGGACCGAGGGACGCGACAAGTGGTGGCACGAAGAGACCCTCAAGGTCCCAAACTACTGTCCGCCGGAGGTCATGTCCTCTGAGGACCCGTTGTTCATTCTTTATGTGAGATCGGAAGTTTATCTTCCGTCCAACAACATTCGCTGACGGTGCTTCTCGACATTTTTAGACCTCTGGATCCACCGGAAAGCCAAAGGGTGTCGTCCACACTACCGCCGGATACCTTCTTGGAGCCGCGCTGACCGTCAAGTACGTCTTCGATGTCCACCCCGAGGACAAGTTCGCATGCATGGCCGATGTCGGCTGGATCACCGGCCACACGTAAGTTTGGTACTTTGATAACCGCCGCCTCTGATCTTATATTTGATCAGGTACATCGTCTACGGACCTCTTCTCAACGGCGTCACCACCACTGTATTCGAGTCTACCCCGGTCTACCCCACTCCATCTCGTTATTGGCAGGTCGTCGAAAAACACCAGATCACCCATTTCTACACCGCTCCCACCGCCATCCGTCTCCTCCGTCGTCTCGGCGAACACCACACCCAAGCCCACGACCTCAGCACGGTTCGAGTGCTGGGTAGCGTTGGTGAACCTATCAACCCCGAAGCTTGGGACTGGTACAATGAGCACGTCGGAAAGAGGCAGTGTGCTATCGTTGACACTTGGTGGCAAACCGAGACCGGATCGATCATGATAACGCCATTCCCCGGCGCCATCGAGACGAAACCGGGATCGGCTACCGTACCTTTCTTCGGCATCGAGCCGGTCATCCTCGACCCAGTGTCCGGAGAAGTCCTCGAGGGCAACAGCGTCGAGGGTATCCTGTGTATCAGGAACCCCTGGCCGTCTATCGCGAGGACGGTCTGGAAGGATAATAACCGTTACCTCGATACCTACATGAGGGTTTGCGTTTATTTGCGCTGTGGGCGACGCCGTTTCTGATCCTGTCTTGTTTAGCCGTACCCAGGATTTTTCTATACCGGCGATGGTGCAGCCCGTGATGAGCACGGATACATTTGGATCAAGGGTCGTGTAGACGGTCAGTATCCCGAACGTCTCTCGCTTCACGAGCGCGAGCCTAACAGAACTCAGATGTCATCAACGTCTCGGGACATCGCCTCTCAACTGCCGAGATCGAGTCTGCTTTGATCCTTCACAGGGGTGTCGCTGAGACGGCCGTCATCGGCGTCTCCGACGATCTCACCGGCCAAACTGTCTACGCCTTTGTGACCCTCAAGCCGTACGTATTCCCTTGCCCACTGTGCAGACTCCGACTTCATTTAACCTCCTTTCCTAGTGAATTCACCTACAACCCCAATGACGAGGGTTCCCTCGCTAAGGAGCTCATTCTTCAGGTCAGGAAGGTCATCGGGCCATTCGCCGCGCCAAAGAAGATCATCATCGTTCCCGACCTTCCCAAGACCCGATCTGGTAAGATCATGCGCCGTATCATGCGCAAGATTTCTGCAGGAGAGGGCGACCAGCTGGGCGACCTCAGCACCTTGGCTGATCCCAGCGTTGTCGATGCCATCAAGGCTAAGGTCGCCACCTCGCCTTAGATCTCCCGCGCCTTTGCTACACTGAATGAGCCGGTAAAGAGGAGCGTGTTTGGTGATTCTGATGGAGCAGGGGAGGTAGTTTGTACATTATAGGAGTTGAAGAGGAATTTCTTGGGTAACCTGTTGTGTAGTCTTCAACCGTTGCAACTTTTTTCTTATTGATAAGATGTACTTTGGGTGATAAATTCAAATGTGTTGTATGCAATTTCCAAGTGTGAACATGCACATTTCCTTTGGATGAAGGTGGGGTGGATGGGGCCCACTTTCCTCTGGACTGGGGACCCCCGTACAAATGCCTCAATCTTCAGTCATGATGCCATCAGTTTCCACCTTGCTGTGTGTGTGAGGGAAGAGCGACCATTCTGAATGACTGTCCAAGATCCACAACAAGCATTTCAATGGAGGGCACTATTCATTTTCCTGCTGGCGTCTGCATCAACACCTCAGAAACATTGATCTGTTTGTTCCAAAATGAAGGTGAATAATTCCCCTTCCTTTCAAAGGGTGTCTTCAATGGTACAAGGCCAAAGTCTACAGGGTGTATCTGTCAAGTCATTGTGATTAGTTCCTGGGAGGGTTGTTGGGGGTGCCATAAAGGTTGATAGATATCAAGATACATATCATCAGTTTGTCAAGCTAGGGTGGAATGTGATGTAGTTGAGGGTGCCACACCTCAGCTATCTTACCCTTTGTTCAATGTGATAAATTTAGCCAGCCATGATAAGACTAACCTTCTGTTTTATTTAGTCTTTCCCAGACTGAAAAAGACGATGGTTAGACCACATTGCATTTGCACCCCTTCCTATCTAAAACACATAAGGCTTCCTGTCACAGAAACAATAAACTATAGATTCTTTCTGGGGATACAGATGATGGAAATCCAAAATCAAAACCTCTCCAGTTTGATAGCCAGCAACCAGATATTGCCCATCCCACTGTGCCACCTTAGGTTCTGCATACCTCCCAAACAGTTCGAAAACCACTTTTTCAGTGATTTTGTTTGTAATCCAAGGGGGGTCTGCAGTGAATTCCAGACAAGATTCTTCTATGGGTGTGTTGGGCAGTGGGGCTGGAGAGAAACCTGAGATACCAAAGTCCCACCCTTCGATTGAAGATTTCCTATGTTCAATCCAGATTTTTGAGCCATCCAAATAGAAGAAATCTCCATATGCCCACTCATCCAACTCAACTTTGCCCATGCCCTCTCCTGTCCATATTGACCACACTTCAATGACAGCGCGATCACTCAGACAAAGAACCTTTGACCCATCCCCCAATATCCTGAGGCTCAGGCACCTTGGGACCTCTACTGTTTGGAGGAGTTCAGCTTTCTCAGTGTCCCAGATGTGAATCTTCCCACTCTCATGCCAAACCATGATTAGCTTCCCATCTGTCAGCTGGACATCTCTCAAGTTATCACCAGCTGGGGTCTGGAAGGATGCTTTGCAGAGGCCAGTCAAGATATCCCAGGTCTTTACTACCCCATCCTCGTCACTTGAGATAACAATCCCATTCCCTGGGTTCAGACTGATAGACTTGATTGGAGCTGAAGTAGGTGGAGTGGACTTTTGATCAGAGTCATCTTGGTCTGTTTGTGGAACACCAATCTGCCAAAACCTGACTGATTCATCATCAGATGCTGAGATCAGAGTGGAGGGAGAACAGAATACAATGTCTGTGATATAAGATGGTACAGTGAATTGCTCTATGGGGTGAGAATCTGGGCTGGTAGTATCCCAGACATAGATTTTATGCACTGTAGCAACTGCAACAAGCCTGCTGTCAGGGGAGAAACAGCATTCCCTAATGTCCCCACCATCCATAGAGAATTCAGCTACAGTCACTCTAGTTCCAGTGTGTTGGACTGCAACTGCATCCCCATTGCACAAAGCAGATTGAATACCATCTGGGGAGAAAGCAATGCAAGAACCATCATATGTTGAGCCAATCTGATGGCCATTCATGTCCCACTGCCTGACCTTTCCCCCTGATACAGATATGAGGTGTTGGGGGTTTGTTGGAGAGAAGGTGACATAGTCTATCTGCTGTTCTTGCTCAATGATACAGGTGTGTTCCCCTGTCTGAATGTTCCACAAGAAGATTGTTCCACTTATGTCCCCTGAGGCAATCATAGCAGAGTTGGTTGAGATGGAAACAGACCAGACCCAGTCTTTGTGACCATCAAATGTCTTGATGGCTCCACCAGTTTGCACATCCCAGAGTATGACATTCATGTCCTCACTTCCAGAGACAAAAAACATCCCATCTGATGAGAAGGTGGAAGAATTAACACCATTGGTATGACCAGAGAGTACAGCAGTTTGGCTGCCCGTAACTGCATCCAGGATGATGATATCACCAGATTCCAAGCCAACTGCAACAGTGTTGTTCCAGTGTGAGATGGCCCTTAAGGGTGTGCCAAGAGCAACAGTTCGTGAACATGTTCCCCACCCAAGTGAACCTCCCCTGACAACCTTGACTGCATTTGAGAGTTCTGCACTGTAGCACTTTTGAAGCCATGATGAGGGAGGAGAAAATGGGAGGGCATAATCGTATATCTGAGAAAGAGAGTTGTGGATGTCATCAAAGTATTCCAACAGGAAGCGTTGGGTGTCATTTGTCCACTTGCACTCAATTCTTGCCTGAAGGACCATCAGCATGGCTTTCAATAGATGATTTCAGTAGCACTCACCAAAGCACACCATTGCTCAACATCATTCATGGCATAAACTCCCACACCAAGTTTTCCTGTAACCACAAGGACTTCAATCCAATACAACAAGCTGGTTGTAGAGAATTCATTTATTGCCTTTGCTATTTCCTTGGCATGGGGGCTGCTTCCAGGGATTTCCAGAAGGTGCTTTGTCCAAAAGTGGCAGGCATATTCCAAAGCATCTCCAATGTTATTGTTTTTTAGGGTGGAAAGGTTCTCCACCTCACTAAGAACAATGTGGTGTTCAAGGTCACAAATGTTTCTCTTCAACCTTTCCTTCATCAACCTCAGGCAGGACAGCAAAATCTCTGCATGATGGACCTTTGGCTCCACAAAAAACCACTTCCCCTCACACCTGTTGGTATCTGTGAGAAAGTCAGGAAATGACTTGTGAAATGCTTGAATTGGGTCATCTGTCTTCCCTGGGCCTGGTATGAGGAGGAGAGAGTGGAGAGAATGGAGGGTGGTGGGGATCTTGGATGTTTTGAGGAGGTCTGAGAGTGCCCTTATTGAGAGAGGGTTGAACACTAGCACAACTGTTCCAAGAACAGTCTTGAACCGGGAGTAGACTTCCTGATCACTTGTGTCTACACCATGGGAAGCTTGCTCTAGGACCTGGGTGTAGAGGAGATCCACCCCTGACTTTCCTTCATGGGCAGTATTGTTTGGGAGGGAGATGATGATGGTGAGCCTCTCAGTAGGGATGTGATGTCGGGATGAAACAAATTTGATGACCGTTGAAGCATAGATGAACAGGCCAGCAGCCTTCTTGCAGAGAATATCAAGGTCATCTGAGCCAGGCCATTGCTCTGTCAAGTCACAGTCACTCCTTGTCTCAGCAATCTTGGCCAACTGAGTCCTGAGATATAGTTTGATATCTGCATCAACAGATGATCGTTCTACATCATGGAGCCTGAGGACTTCTGTGATAGGGCAGAGTGGTTTGAGACGGAACCCAGAGCGGATGGGGGGTTCAGGACGTCCGGTGATGAAAAATTTGACATTGGGGATTTCCTTGGTGTAGCGCGAGAGGATGGAAAGGATGGCAGATGCAGGTTCTTTGTCCTTGCACTCGTCAAGGGCGTCAATGATGATGAGGGTTGAGACAGTGGGGGAGGCTTTGAATGGTCTGATGATGAGTTTCTCCATCTGGGAGCAGAGGGACTCCTGTCCAACATCTGGGATTGCTTTCAAGACCTCCAACAACTTCCCACGAAAAGAGGGATACTTGTAGGCAAGCTGGAATGCAAGAGTTGGAAAGATTGTCTGAAGGTTACTCCGTTCCGCAAAATCCCGCGAGCAGAAGAAGCTCGCCCCAAGTTTTCCATCCGCAAAGCTTGTTTCGGCAAATGTTTGAGCGAGAGTGGACTTTCCGGTTCCGGCCAGGCCGTTCAGCCAGAACACACGTTTATCCTGCTTGTCTGTCAACCAGCGTTGAACCTCTCCAAGTACATCCTGCCTCGTTCCCCTCAGGCACCCCTGCCTGTTCCCGCTGCTGTAGCCAGCGCCCAAAGCATGATACATCCCATTGAGAAGGGTGAGGTCCACAGATTCCTATTCAACAATCAACATGTGAGGATCAGGAGCAGGGAAGCGGGCCTTACAATAAGCTGGCAACTCTTGTTGTAGACACCTTGCTGTAATGAAGTCTGAAGCGAACGTCAGAGGTGCTGGGAAGCGCGGGTATTGCCAAAAACAAACCTGATATTGAATCATCGCATCACGGATGTCCTCAACCAGTCCACGAATTTTATCGGTGTTCTCGACATTGCTGAAAAAACCTTCGACCTTTCCTTGCTCCATCAGTCCGTGTAGATCTTGATCAACGGCGTGCAATTTGCTAGGGATTCATACGTCAGAGTCGTTGCCTAATATCGAAGGGTATGGACTTACCCTTCCAGAACGCCTCTCCTCAATTGTTCGTCGGTATCACTCGGAGAAACGGGCGCGTAGACCAACTGAGCAACCTCCTGGACCCGGGGTGCCAACGATTCTATGGACTGTTGGTTTGCCTTCGTTCGCTGATGCAACTGTAAGCGTTGGGGATCGCGAATGCGGGAGAAGGACTGTACCTCGTAATTGTCCAATATAAAACAGAGACCTCCAGCGACAGACTTGAGCGGAACGAATGAATCTGCGGACTCTCTGACCCCAAGGAGGATTGTCTTGGCTACGGAATACGCGAGGGACTTGAGCTTCCCGGTGTCCTTGTCAGCATCTACCGCGGGCGATTCTATAGGGGGATTCGGGAGTCCCGTGTGTGCGCCTTGTTTTTCGCCGGAATCAGGCTGGAATGCAGTGGAAGTGGAGGGAATATCTGGGTAGAGCGAAGAAATACGATTAGACATATGTTCTGGGAAGCGAATGACCGCATACCGTTAGATTTCTGATCGTGAGAAGCCGAGGGCTCGCTTGTTTGTAGAATCGGGGCAACATTGTACGGATCTGGTGCTGGATCGACGAGACGTGGTGCGACCGTGGTTTGTTTTTCGCTAGAATCAGGCTGGAATTGAGTAAAAGCGGAGGGGGAATCTGCGTCGCGCGAAAAAGTATGATTAGATGGATCTCCTTGTAAGTAAATGGCTGCGTACCGTTGGAATACGGAGTGCGAGAGGCCCAGGGCCCAGGAGTCTGTTGGTTCGGGTCACCGATGCGGAGATCTGGTGCTGACTCCCCTGTGGAGCGCGGCGCGACGGGTTCAACTTCGCTTGGCTCCCTGATGGGACCTGTCTCGCTCCTTGCCCTGCTTTGTTCTCGAAAACGGTGTCTTAGTCGATGGAAAAACTTTCCCAATCCCATTTTGTCGTGAGTTCGGTGTCGATGGTGGGCTGATAAGAGATAGATGGCCTCGTGGCCTGATTCCGTTCTGGGAAACTGCTAGACGCTGAAGAATATTCAAGTTTCTTCCGTCCGGAGGAGTTGTATTGCATCTCATGCCGGTTCAAACGACATCCTCCATTTCACATTTATCTCTCTCTCCGGGGCTGTGGAACGCCCAATGCCGACAACTGCAATTGATAACCTGACCCCAACACACTCGTGCGATTGCTGCTGGTCCTCTGGTGCGGCCTTCGTTGACTCCGAGGTAGATGCTACCGCCACTTCTCACACCAACGTGGCTTCAGACGTTCTCACCAACACCAATGAACATGGCTTGTACTCGGATCGTACGCCGAAACTGCATCTGGCCCACGCCTGTGCCCAGCCAGCCCTCATCTCCGGTGCGCAAGGTCTCAGAGTCGTCGAACTGCTGGGCATAAAGCTACCCCTCATTTCATCCACGTCTTTATTTCACGTTATCTATTCGCTCGTAGGGGAAAACGCGAAGACGCGCGAAAGTTCAACGAAAGCCTCCCTCCGCCAAATGCCAGAAGCCCGCAATCACCGAGGACCCTATGGCCCCCGCCGTCCGAACGAGCCAAGAGGCCCGTCGTTTCATTCATCACGTCTCCCTGTTAGTAACGGATCGAAGCCCGTGCCCTCTCGGATCGTGAGGGTTTCTCTCCCTCTCTTCGCCCTCCCGAGCTGATGCGAACGTCCCCGAGGTCGTGATGAGGGTACTCGGGATACCCATTTCAGCCTACTCTCAATAGTTGAAGGACGATCTCGGGGTACTTTGATCGGCTTGAGCTCTCAGAAGGGGAGGAGACAACTACGCTGTAGCGGGAATCAAGTGGTCAGGCCGGCTTTTTCTCTGTCGTCTCCGTAGAGAAGCGTTGCTAAGCAATACAAGGCTTCCTGCAGACATGCCAAATCTTGCCAGTGTACCGAAGGGTGCTATCGATGCCTACTAGTAGTAGTAGCTGACCGACGGTGCGCCATAGTCCGATCGGCCACGAGTTTTGGCGTCGTGGTCTAAGGAATACGCAGTTTCGAGCCGGAGCCTTTTCTCTTCAACTGTTCTCGGTAGGGAAATTTTTTATGAAGACTTTCCAGCTTTGTAATGGGGAGCTTGGGATCGAGAAATCGACCTCTGGCCAGTCTCCATAAACCGATTCCAAGAAGATCCCCGGATGTGGGCCTCTGAGATAGACAGGGGTCTTTGACCGAGGACTCTCAACCTCCCATCGACGGCGTTTGGATTAGAGTTGAACGTTGACAACCCGGAAAGGAGTCGCACACTCTTTCAATTAAAAGAAGACTTGGCTCCCAGTCCGGATGTGATCGACACTGCTCTGACACTGCTCGTCTCGTCTTTCGAATCAACGAACTTCTCAAGTCCGCCGCCGAGTTCGGACAAGTCACCAGGCCCACTTCAGGGCATTCGAAGAACTCTCCCCACGTCTGCTCCCGGAGAACGTATGTCCTGCTCAAGGGTCCTGGGTTATGCCCGGTCTGTTCACTCTGTTGCTATTCTCTTGATCGACTAAATACTGACTCGACGACATATTTTAGGGGAGCTTCTGCCAACCGGATGCTCGAGGTTTCTTTTTAACACGCGTTTTTAGGTCAGGAGGATTACGGGGTTCGTAACCGAAGATCTGGCGAGTTTCCTCTTTTCGTGCTGCCCACGGATGACGTGCTCCTTAAACCTACGCGAACTTCACAGGCAAATCGAACACACTTCCTTTGCTTTTGATCCTTTCTGTATTCCTGAATACGGATGATCAGTTTGGACGCTTGTGGTGCGCATCATTGGCGGACGCAATTTCGGCGATGCCTGTGTCATCCATTCTTGGGGTGACGTTCGAGTTTCCTTGCCTTGTCCCATCTGTACTCAATGCTGACGCTTTGCAGGACACTCGACTTACACTTTCTGAGGGTGGCTGAGCGTGTTCTTCAACGCCGTCTCACGGATGCGACCCCTTCTCTCTCAGCGTTGACGACCGTATGGCTGTCATGGGCGAACGGGCGCGGAGACCGTTGAAGTGGGAAGCCCTCCAGATGTATTATGAAGTCGGTTATCGCGCAGTACCTACTCACACGCCATCGCGCTCCTCGAAAAGGGCAGAACGCGATGCGCTAGACACTCGCCGCGGGTCCAAGACTTTCGTAGCCATGTCCTTGTGCTTCCTTCAACATGACTTTGCGTCCTACCGCACCCTTGTAGAATGTGGGGATTCAAGAAGCGGCCATTGCGTGCACTTGAAGGTAGCCATCGCGGGTCGACGTCCCTGAAGTAACGGCGGCATTGGGGTCCCATTTTTTCTTTGTTCATCTCCCTTGATCACGTCGCCTGGACCCTCGACTTGCTTCGCCCCTCATTTAGACAATCTGCCAATTTGTCTGATCCGACGTGAGCCATGATGCAACAAGAAACGGGCAAGTCATTCGTGTGTTTCTTGTTTTTTTTTTCTGCATCAACAGTAGATCGCAAAGGGAACTCATCACACGTTTGTCAGCTGGACCCTCATGGAGATGGAAATTGGCCTCAAACTACGACATTGAGCGCGCCGCATAAACAAAAGCAGGAGAACGCTAATTTCTTATTGGCAAGAAGTGAAAAGTCCAGAGAAGGGCTCGGATGTTTTCTTCGTGCTTAGTGTTGGCACGGAATGCAACGGATGTCACGAGCTGATCGAGAAGTTTAGAACAATGAGGACACAGCCGGGCGTCGTGTGGTTTTGATCGATGCTCCCGGGTTCGACGACACCTCGCTCAGCGACGTGGACGTCCTGGATATGATCGCGGCCTTCCTCGAAAACTCGTAGGTGAGGCTCAAACTCAGCCCCTCGTGATCAAAATTGACTAAACCTTTCTCACGCACGGTGCATCGCGTCTCAACTACATGCTTCTATTTGCAGATACGAGGGGGGCAAAAAGCTTGCTGGGGTCCTTTATTTCCACCGGATCTCCGACCTCAAGATTGCCGGAATATCGAGAAGGGAACCGTGAGATGTTCCGGGAGCTCTGCGGCGACAATGCTCTGCATAAAGTCGTCATCGTCACCCAAATGTGGGGGCAAGTGGACGTCGAGGTCGGTAAGGAACGTGAGGCCGAGCTGAAGAGGGAGGATGACTTCGAAGCCCGTTCTCGACAAGGGCGCTCGGATGGAACGTCACGAGAATACCGCTCTCTCGGCGGAAAGAAACGTCCGTCTCATCCTTCGGTGATAACCCCTTGCCGCTCCACATCCAGAAGGGGCTCGTCGATTAAGGCAAGGCCGTCCCCGACACTGCCGCCGGCGAGGAGCTGAACAAGGAGCTTAACGCCCAAATTGAGAGACACCGAGAGGAAAATGCGGGTGCTCAGAGAGGGTTTGGAGCATGAGGGAACTGGGCGTGGAAATCCAGAGGCTGCAAATGAAGGTCGAAGGGCTATTGGACGACAGCAAGAGGATGGCACCCGACTACAAACTACAGATCAACGAGATCAAGGGACGGAGCAAGCTCGAGGACACAGACGGAATAGAATTCTCAACCGTCTCCGAGACGGGGTTTTCTCGAGGATCGCAGCGTACCTCGATGTCGTCGACTTGTGGGACTGTTTTTTATTTCATTTCCTCTACGGTCAGCTCGTATGTAGTGCTCGTGTGAAACATTCGGAAACTCGCCCGAAACTGCGCACATAGTGTTTTATCAAAATCCTGATTCCATGTGAACAAGCCGACAGCACATGATGGAATGCGCTGTGAGGAATCCTGCGCCTCATACATTGAAACGCGACAGAAATCACAGACTCAGTCGATGTAAGGCACTGAATTCTGGCGCTTACATAAAAGGCGACACAATTCACCTTGGTTTCAGTAGATTTCGGTTAACGGATTCCAGCCGCCAGTCTTGACAGCGGTACGAGGCTCTCTGTTGCGTTTGGTGGCCAGATCCGCTGCTGGCTCTAGAAATGAGAACCTGAGACCCTAAGTAGCTGAATGCTCCTCACGACGTAGTACAGCTCAGGATAAATCCTCCAAGGTCGACCATCGCCGGGAGTTCTGCGAGTCCGCACACGCCGCAACCAACAGACGAACGAAGCAATCGACTTGTTTCAGATGGTATTCAATCACGAGAGATGCATTAGATTGTAGTTGAAACAACTCCAAGGTCATAGTATCAATGCGCTCGGGTCAAAAACAGTGCGTCTACTCCGCAAATAAAGGTTCATAAACGCAACCAAGGGTCTAAGTAAAGTTGATCAACCTTAGGTGGAGAATAGTATCTTCAAACTCAAGCGATGTCGTACGACTTACTAAGAGAAACGACAATGCCCACAAATCAGTAAGAACACGCTGGATGTACGTCGATTCAATCTTGACGTTCGTCCGTATGTCACTCCTCGTTGACGAGGGTCTGAGCGTATGTCCTCTGCGGGGAAGTCGCGGAAGGGGAGGAAGCGCTGGAATCCGAATCATTTCGAGTCATTCGAAGGAGCTTCAGGTCCCGGTCCAACTCTTAATCGAGCGTGTCGTGGGTGTAGGCGGACTCGAGATCTTTCCAGTCCTCCACGCTGAAAACGCTGAGGTCATCGGAAGTCACGGCATCCCAGCTGTGAGACGTGGCCTCGAACTCGTGGTGGAAAGATGGCTCTCCGGCTTCGGATGGCAGGACGGAAGACACTCGAAGACGGATGGGAGAGGTTCATGACCACGAGCCTTGCCTGTAAGAAGAGACTCTGATAAGCACCCCACGGATGAAGAAACGAACGCTTGATTGTCACGTACGTTGCGTAGGCTTGCGAAACTTTGTTGAGACGTCTGCGAGAGAGATGTCAAATGCCCGTGGCCGTGGATCGTTCTGATAACAATACTCTCCACCGTCATAGACCGTGCAGCCGTCGACGTTGGGGGAGTCCAAGCCAGTCTGGCCAGCGCTGGTGTGCGAGACACCAGTATGGGTCAAACCGCCGTTCCCCCATGGGTTTCGATGGCGCCGAGTGGAGTGAGTAGCCAAGACCGACCAATCTTGCTGGAAGCGATGAGTGAGGTCGTTCTGAACGCGGCAGGCGGTTTTCTTGGCGGAGCGCAAGCGTGTCGCGTTGAAGCAATTCTTGTTGAGGCCGTCCGCCTGGTCTTCTCCGATACAAGACTTCTGCGCGGCTTCTCCAGTGGTTCGTGACCTCACAAAACTGTTTGGGTGTCAAACGGTGCTTCTTGGAGTTTGTGGACTCCGTGTGCTTGCGGGGAGAAACGATGATCGCTGGGGAGCCACATCAACAAGTTAACGCGCGAGATAGGTGAGGATGCTTTGAGAAGGGCGTGAGGGGAGGAGAGTTCGGAAGGAGATCATCGTGGTCTTGGCCAGCGCCTACTACAGCCTTCACGATCGATTCCAACATCCGACCGACTGTCGTCACTCTCTGGCTCTGGTGATTACAAGCCGGGCTGGTCGGAATATGGACAATAGCTTGCCACGATTTTTCCTTCATTCTGCGGTACTTTATCATGAACTCGCACTGGGAGCCCATGTATATACGCGATCTCATGGCGTTTTCTGGCGATGAGTTTCTCACGAGCGCTTCGCTGCGAAGGCGTTGGCAGCATTCGTGAATTTGACAGTGGATTTCTTTTGGTGCATGAACGCAATGGGTGAAATTAGGAGATCGTTTGCTCAGCCAGGGTGATGGATGGTAATCCAAGGGAATAGTACGCGGCTCAAGTTTCAATGCGGTTCTCGATTCAATACAAAACCGGGGCTCGTAGGAATAGAAATTTCGATTCTCTGTGACCCATCCACGGATGTTAAATAATTCGGACTACGATCGCCAGGGAACAGGACGGAGACAATGGAGGGATTGAATCAATCGAGTCCTCACATGAACGTGGACGGTACCGCTCTCGGTTCCGGCTTGCGAATGAATCGATGACACCTGGACGTTCCTTCCACCGCTGTTCGTTCACCAGCAATGGCCGATTCTCACCATAAATCCATTCCAACTCAACCCATCGTCCCTCGCGCTATGGACCAACAAAAAGGCCACACGTCGGTCTGGATATCGGGACCATCGCGGTCACCACGGAGGACTCAGACGAAGGTACGTCCGTTATCCATCTGCCTATGCCCCACCCCACACTGAAGATTGTTACGCCTACAGATCGCTAGAGAAACTCTACTGGGATCATCCGTGCAAGACTGTTCGTTCTGGTAGCTTCGAGACGGATCTCATAGACTGGTTCCCCGAAGGCGGCCTCAACGCCTCATACACATTTATCGACCAATGGGTTCATATCTACCTCGATAAAGGTCGTATCGAACGACTTTTTGTACATCTCGCCCATCGTTCAGCGCTTCAGCTTCAGCGACCGTGTCGTCGGTCATTGCCAACAATCTCAGCGTCCTCAACCATGCAGTAACTCAATGCGACATCACTCCCCATTCGTTCCGCAACCGTACATTTCATCGCAAACGCGCACACATTTCCTTTGAGTAGACCGCGATCACGCACGAAGCCGATGGACCGGGCGAAGGCTGCGAAACACTAACACTCAGCTTCTCCCCGTAGTTTGCAGCGCACCCAACATCCGCAAGGCTGTGGGCTCAAAGAAGAGCGACACCCTCTCCGTCTACACGCCCACGACCGAATACGCTGTTGCCACATTTCTAGCCTTCGCTCCGATCGGTGTCGTTCACTCCGTCGACTTCGCTGGTTTTTCCTCCGAGTCGCTTCGGGACCACATCAGGGATTGCAAGTCCCGCGCTTTGATCACTACTGTTGAGGACAGACGGGTGGAAAGGCTATTGCGACCGAGGCTATCGTTGACGCCGCTCTCAAGCATGGTTTGTCCAGGGGAGGACCGGAAACACTGTTTCCTGGACCAAGGATCGCGACAAGCGGTGGCGTGAAGAGACCATCGAGGTCCCAAGTTACTATACGCCAGATGTTATGTCTGCCGAAGACCCGTTGTTCATTCTTCACGTGAGTATCGGAAGCTTATCCCCCATCAATATACTGTCACTGACAGTGCTCCTCGACGTTCTTAGGCCTCTGGATCCATCGAAAGGGTGTCGTCCACACTGCTGCTGGATACCTTCTCGCAGCCGCAATGACCGTCAAGTACGCCTCTGTTGTCCACCCCGGGAGGACAGGTTCGCATGCATGGCCGATGTCGGCTGGTCACCGGTCACTCGTATGTTCGCTATCTTACACCACTGCGTCTTCTCGTCTCATATCTGATCAGCTACATCGTCCAAGGTCCCCTTCTTAACGGTGTCACCCCCACCGTCCTCGAGTCTACCACTATCTACCCTACTCCATCCCGTTATTGGCAGGTCGACGAGAAACACAAGATAGCTCATTTCCATACTGCTCCCACCGCCATCCGTCTCATTCGTCGTCTCGGTGAACGCCACACCAAGGCTGACCTCAGCACGGCTCGAGTGCTGGGTACGCCACTTTCGGTGAACCCATCAACCCCGGAGCTTGGGATTGGTGTGAAGAGCACGTCGGAAAGAGGCAATGTGCCATCGTCGACACAGGTGGCACGCCGAGACTGGATCGATCATGATTACACCATTCCCTGGTGCCATCAAAACAAAACCAGGATCTGCTCCTGTGCCCTTCTTCGGCATCGACCCAGTAACCCTCGACCCAGTGTCCGGGCAAGGCCTGATTAACTTCGCCTGCGCCCCCGGTGTACACCGAGGAACTCTCGCAGTCCCATGCTATCGCTGATTTGGCGTAGATAGGCGCAGATGATGGGGTGGCAGCAGATAAAGGGACACGTGGAACCCGTGGCGTTTTTCGCACCTCAAGCCAACACTACGCGTGCAGAATGCGTCTAGGTCCCGTCTGGAAGACTTTCGTCAGAGCAAGAAACTCCCCTTCTCCTAGTTGCATCGCCCTATTTTCTCTGTACTCAATACCCTCGGGTTCCACTTTCTGAGGGTCGCCAGGTGTACCCTTCATCGACTCACAGATCCGACCACCACTTCTCCCAACGTTGACGGCCGTAAGCGAATGGGTGGGGAGGCCGTCGAAGGAGGAAGATCTCCAGACGCGTTCTAAAGTCAGCCTTCGTGCGGTACCCACTCACGCGCCACCGCTCTCTTCGAACAGGGCAGATCACGATACGCTAGACAACCGCTGGGGGTCCAGGTCTTTCGCAGCCATGTCCTTGGGCGTTCTCGCACATGAATCTACGTCCTACCGCACCCTTTGTAGGATGCGGGTGCTTGTGAAGCAGCTACTCAGGGCACCCTAGAGGTAGTCCTTGCGGATCGATGTCCCCGAAGTGACCGCGGCATTGAGGTTTCACGTTTTCTGCGTTCATCTCCATCATCCACGTCTCCTGGACCCTCAACTTACTTCGCTCCTCATCGAACTCATCGAATTTCAGACGATCTGCCGATTTGTCTTATTCGACGGAGTCATGGTGCAACGGGGAAAGAGAAAGTCTTTCGTGGGTATTGTCTTCCTCCTACTTTACCTGTGGATCGCAAAGGAAGCTCATCACATGTCTTCCAGCGTGGCCTGCCAATATTCACACTATTCATCAATCTCAGGCAAACCCAACATTAGCAAAAGTTACAATCTTGCTCAAACACGACTCAAGTTGCGGACGCTTTCGATCCAGCCGGTCGTCTTGTTGTCTTGATCGACACTCCCGGGCTCGACTATGCCTCATCCAGCAAGAAAGGTGGTGTCTATATTCCCAACATCCCCGCAAGTCGTAAGTGGAATTGAAACTCAGCCCGTCGCCGACAGAATCGGTTGAACCCTACGCAGGATGTATCAAATCGTAACCGCACCTCACCATATCCAGACACTCTTCGTGTGTCCCGGAAGTTCTGTGGCGACAGCGCTCCTGGGGCGTCAACACGAGGGAGGCAATGCACCCCGAAGTTGGTAACGAGGGAGCGGCCAAGTTGAAGAATTTCTCAGAGATCATTCTCGAAAGCACCGCTGTCGGTGGAGACTTATCCGCCTCATCCCCGGCAATCGCTCCTGATCACTGCAGACCCGGAACGAACCTTTCGATGATGCAAGGGTATCACCGCGACTGCCGCCGAACAGGGAGCTCAACACCAAAATCGAGACGCCGACAGGAGATGAGCGTGCTTCTGGATGTTACGGAGCATGCGGTAAAGGACAAGGATGAAGAGACCGTGAAGGGACTTGACATGAGTAGGGTATCCAGGCATTGGGGCTGACGATCCAAGAGTTTTGGAACGACAGCAAGGGATGGTCAAACTTCGAACGACGGGTAGAAGGGCCTACGGACGCGCTCCGATTCAATGCCGCAGCCACAAAGAAGGAGAGCTCGAACACGCAAAGCAAACTAAGTGCGAAGTTCCAGGATCCTCGACTCTCCGCGACGGGATTTTTGTCAAGACTTGGGCATACCTTCATTACCTCACGTTGTAGGGCAGTTGTTTCCTCGTGGAAGTTGACTTATTTAGCCTTGCGCATGATGCCCACGTAAAACAATATGAACTTCGTTAAAACTGCCCCGTCCATCTGATTCAGAATCGTGATTTCTTGTGAGCAGACCAACAGTAAAATAACATCTTCAACGTCCAGAGGCCTCCTGCCGCGGTTACTCACGCTAGTGGCCAGCCCTGGAGATGAGAACTTGGGTCCAGGTAGTCGAATGCTCTCCAAGGTGTGATACGGCTCAGCGAAGGGTCATTCAGGGCAAACCAGTCACGTCGTAATTTCCGCGGACCGCAACGAATTGTTTCAAATAGTATCCAAGTACAAAAAATACTGACGGGCACCAGTCGAGGGTATAAGCAAGGTTGTTTGACCTCAGAATACTCGAGAATGTCGTCACCAAACTGGTGTGACCATGCAAGTGACCACGGCACCAAATCAGAAAGCATCGACAAGTTAGATGTCACTGCAAGCCAGAGAAACTACACCTCAATCCCGATGTTTGTCCACCCGTCGCCTCTTATTGACGAGGGCCCGATTGAATAACTTCTGTAGGATAGTCGCGGAAGGGGAAGAAGCGCCGAAATCTGAACCACATCTAGCTGTCCGAAGAAACTCGAGGCCCCGATCCAACTCGTAATCGACCGTATCGAGGGAGACTTGAGATCTTTCCAGGCTTCGCGCTGATGTTATCAGTGATCATGGAATCTCAGCTGAAGCTGGACATAGTCTCGAACTCACGGCGGAAGGATGGCTCCCCGAGTTCGGATGGTGAGACGCAGGTCGTGCAAGTGATGAGATGATTCCGTAACCACGAGACCATGCAAGTAGGAAGAGACGGGCGTCCGTGAGAGAGATCTCCACCGTCCATGGCCGCGTGACCTTCTGGTGGCAATCCTCTTGACCATCTCCGACCATGCAGCTGTCGACGTTGGTCCAAGTCGGTAACGAGATGGACTAACCTGGCCGAAAAACGATGAGTGGGATTGTTCTGTACGGGCCGGATTGAATGCAAGCTTGCCGCGTTGGTGTGATTCTCAATGAGGGCCAGCCTGGTCTGTTCCGACGCGGGATTTTTGCGCAGAGTTAGCCCACGCGCGAACAACAACGGCATCGATGACCAACTGTGACCTCACGCCAGCATTTTGGTGTCAAACGGGGTTCCTTGGGGATTGTGGACTCGACGAGCTGGCGGGGAGCCGTATCAACGACCGAGCGCGCAGGACATGCGGTGATGCTTTGAGAGGGACCCAGAGGAGGGCTCAGAGGGTGAGATTTGGAGAACAAGAGCGAGCGGATGTCGATCGTCACGACGATCCTCGATGTCCTGGATCATTTAGTACCCCAGTGCCGTCGCTCTCCAGCCACTTCTGCTCTGGTGATGACGCGCCGGAATAGTCAGAGTGGAACAGTAATTCGTCAAGGCCTGGATAATATCCTGAGTCAAGGATCCTCTGAACAGACTGCAACCACTTACGAGGCCGATGAACCGAGCGAAGGCTGCGAATCACCTACCTTCAGCTTCTCTGCGAGGTTTTCCGATTCCATGTGACCAAAGGAACAGCACATGCGATCAGGCGCAGTGAAAAACACCGCACCTTGATTTCAGTCGATTTCGGTTAGCGGATTCCGGTCACCACAGTCTTGGCGGCGGTACGAGGCCCTCGTCACATTTGGTGGGTAGCCTCGGCACTTGCTCTAGAGGTGGAAACTTGAGTCCCGAGTAGTTGAATCCTTGCGATGTAGCAGAGTTTAGGATAAGTCGTTCAAGGTGAACACCGCCGGGAGGCCTCCGAGTGCGCATGTGCAACGGTGACCAACGGATGCACGAAGCAATCGAGAGTTGTTCCAGATCGTACTATCTCGTTACGAGATTACTATTGGATCTTTGCCAAAGCAGCTCTGGAGTTACATCGATTCGCTC
The DNA here is from genome assembly GCA_015956445.1 of Thelephora terrestris. Classification (NCBI taxonomy): domain Eukaryota; kingdom Fungi; phylum Basidiomycota; class Agaricomycetes; order Thelephorales; family Thelephoraceae; genus Thelephora; species Thelephora terrestris. The sequence goes on along the minus strand of WIUZ02000001.1, from coordinate 4,524,455 downwards.
GAGTCAAAGTCAAGACGGTGGGTCTATTCCGCAAAGAAAGCTTCGTAAACACAAACAACGGTATAGGTAAAGTGGATCGACCTTAGGTAACGAGGAAGCGTATCTTCGAGCTGGAGCGATGTCGCACGGCAGAAAACAAGCGACAACGACGACAAGTCAGTAAGAACACGCTGGATGTACGTCGTTTCGATCTTGACGTTCGTCCGTACGTCACCTCTCGTTGACGAGGGCCTGGGCGTACGTCCTATGCAGGTGGCGGAAGGGGAAGAGGCGCTGGGATCCGAACCATTTCGAGCCATTCGAAGGAGCTTCAGGTGCCGGTCCAACTCGTAATCGAGGGTGTCGTGGGTGTAGGCGGACTCGAGATCTTCCCAGCCCTCTTGCTGAAGACACTGAGGTTGTCGGAGACGGCATTCCAGCTGAAGTTAGAAGTGGTCTCGAGCTCGTGGTGGAAAGATGGCTCTCCGAATTCGGATGGCGGGATGGAGGACACTCGAGAGACGGATGGGACAACTTCGTAACCACGACCCTTGCCTGTGGGAAGAGACTCAAGTAAGCAACCCACAAAAGAAGAAACGAACGCTTGGTCGTCACGCACGTTGCTCAGGCTTGCGAACCTTCATTGGGACGTCGGCGAGAGACATCTCAAATCCCCGTGGCCGTGTATCCTTCTGGTCATGATACTCCTAACCGTCATAGACCACGCAGGCGTCGACAACTGGGTCGACGTTGGGAGAGTCCCAGCCAGTCTGGCCGGGCCTGGTGTACGAGACACCAGTGTAGGTCAAACCGCTGTTTCGCCTTGGGTTTCGATAACGCCCGGTGGAGTGGGTAGCCAAGACCGACCAATCTTGCTGGAAGCGGTGAGTGAGGCCGTTCCGACCGCGGCAGGCGGTTTCCTTGGCGGAATGAAAGCGTGTCGCGTTGATATATAATTCTTGATGCACGATGAGCCTGGTCTCCTCCGATACGAGATTCAATCTGCGCGGCTCATTAGCTCCAACACGCCAACAACAACTCCACTGACGACTTACCCAGTGGTCGGTAACCCTACGAAACCGTTTGCGTGTCAAAGAATGCTTCTAGAAGTTTGTGGACTTGGTGTGCTGGGTTAACGCGCGGGATACATGACAATGCTTTGAGAGGGTTGTGAAGAGAGAGTAGCTCAGATGAACTCCGAGAGAGTGCACAGGTCGATCGATCGATTGCGCCGTCACTCACAAGCTCTGATCTGAGACCGGAACGGTCGGAATATGGGACAACGGTTTTCTTCCTTCATTCCACGATGCTTCATCGTAAACTCACACAGGGAGCCCATGAACACACTTCTGGCGATGAGAGTTTTACGAGGGCTTCACTGCGAAGCGCGGAGCATCAGCAACATGGAATTTTACTTTTTTCAGACTTTTTTCAGCCTTTTCCGACTTTTTTTGCCTTTTCCGTAACCTTTAGACTTATTTTCTAACTTCTATAAGTTTATGTCTTAAGCGCCCTGCCATTTATACCGCAAAATCTGTCAGATTTGGCTGGTGGGAAAAATAAGTTGATTTCCCTTTTGCTGATGAGGCTTGGCGGCACTGGTGAATCGCACTTCTTTTGATTGTGCTCGCCGCACTGGGTGAGTTCAGGAGATCTTTTGCTCAGCCAGTGTGGGCTAGAATCCAGCTTCGAAAGCCTGACCAACTTGTTCTATGCCCTCGGCGGGGCGAATCCTGCTCCTTGCCATGCTTCACTCTCAACGATGGCCTTTCGGTATCCCGAGGAAATCTCGCGATTCCATTTTGTCGCTGATCTGGTGTAGATTATGGGGTGACAGCAGATAGATGGACACGTGGAACTTGGCGTTCTTCGCACCTCAAGCTACCAAACGCTAAGCGTGGGGAATAAGCACTCGTCTGCAGATGGGCAGACTTTAAATTTCATCCCTGACTAGCGAGAAACTACCCTTCTCTAGTTTCCTTGCATTGAATTATCCGCACTCAACGCTGACACCTTGCAGGACACTCCAGTTTCACTTCCGAGGGTCGCCTGGCGTACTCTCAATCGACTTACAGATGCAACCGCCACGTCTCCCAACGTTGATAGCCGTATGGTCGTCGTAAGCGAACGTGTGCGAAGGCCGTCGAAGGAGGGGGACTTCCAGACGTATCCTTAAGTTAGTCCTCGTGCGGTACCCAATTGCGCGCCACCGCTCTCCTCGAACAGGGTAGAGCACGATACGCTAGACAACCGCCGGGGGTCCAAGTCTTTCGTAGCCATGTCCTTGGGCTTTCTCTTACACGAAACCACGTCCTACCGCACCATTTGTAGGATGCGGGTGCTCGTGAAGCAGCTATCCCGGGCACCCAGATGTAGCCATCGCGTACTGGTGTCCCCGAAGTAACCGTGGCGTTGGGTTTCCACGTATTCTTCGTTCATCCCCATTGTTAACGTCTCCTGGACCCTCAAATCACTTCGCTCCTCATCTAATCAGACGATCTGCCGATTTACCTTATTCGAAGGAGTCATGGAACAACAAGAAATGAAGAAGTTCTTCGTGCGTACTGTTTTTTTTCTGTACCATCGCCAAGGGAGCTTATCGTCCCCTTGCCCCGTCACGATTCACGCTATTCACCAGGCTCAAGCGATTTCCACCTCCGCATTAGAAAAAGGCGACGAACTTGCACGAACACGGCTTAAGTTGCGGACGCTTTCGATCTAACCGGTCGTCGTGTCATCTTGATGGATACTCTCGGATTAGACGGTGCCTTGCCCAACGACACGGATATTGTCAAGACGATCGCCGCATTGCCCGCAGACTTGTAAGTGAAGTTTGAAGTGAGTCGGTCGCCAAAAAAATTGATTGAACCACGTATCGCGTCGTAACCGCACGTCAAATTCTCCAGATACGAACGACGAAGCAAGCTCGCTAACGCCCTTTATTTCCACCGGATCCCCGACCCCAAGATGTCCGCGATACTGACATCAAGGAAGGAGTCTGGCGCATTCCGGAAGCTTTGTGGCGACAGCGCCCGGTGTCAACACGCCAATGGACCACGAGGTTGGCAACGAGCGAGAGTTCAAGTCGAAGAATCTCTTCGAGGCCATTTTCGGAAGAGGTGCTCGGACAGGACGTCTCGAGAGCACCGCTCCGTCGGCGGAAAGTCTTATCCGCCTCATCCCCTGCAATCTCCCCAGATCACTGCAGATCCAGAACGAGCTCGGAGATGAATGCAAGGGTATCCCCGCGACTGCCGCTGGCGTGGAGCTGGTCAGGGTGCTCAACGCCCAGATCGAGGCGCCAACGGGAAATGGGGATGATGCGGAGCAGGCGGTAAAGAACAAGGATGAAGAGCTCGCGAAGGGACTTGACGTGGGGATCCAATTAAGGTCGAAGAGTTTCAGACAGATAGCAAGGGGATGGCATCTGACTACAAACGACAGGTCGACGAGTTCAGGGACACTGTCCGTTCTAATGGCACATCTTTAAAGAATGAGACAGCTCGACTATGTGAAGAAGACGATGTGCGTTCCAGGATCCCCGAATTTCCGCGACAGATTTTCCTCAGATCGGAGGACATCACTTCCACGACATCAAGATGTGGGTGGTTGTTTTCTCTCGTGGATATTGGCTTATATAGCCTTGTGCAAATAACCATGTAAAGAAACCGAAATGCCCGACTATCATGTGAATTCAACACCGTGATTTCGTGTGAGCAGACCGACAGCAGAATCACACCTTCGAGGTCTGGAGGCCTCCTGCCGCGTTTACTCAGGCTGGTTGCTGGCCCTGGGAGTTAAGCAGGTGGTTGAATGCTCCTCAAGGCGTGATATGGTCCAGGGAGTAGTTGTTCAACGCGAACAAGTGCCGGGATACCCACGTGTCCGCAAGTGACCGATGGGTGCATAAAGCAATCGTTGTCGGACATGAGAACAACCATGTCATTATTTATGATAATTCACCACAGCAAGATTAGATTAGATTTGATAACAGTCTTATCAGATAAGATAAGATTAGATAAGGACAAGAAACTCATGGAAAGTTACAGAATGTTACAGAATGTTCAGGAACACCCTGGAATGCGCCGGAACATCCTGGAACTTGCCGGAATGTTCTAGAAGGTGACGGAACGTCACACCCCATGTGACACCGGTCACACCTTTCGTGACATTTTGTCACACTTGTGACACCTGTCACACCATTAATTACCATAGAATACAGTAGAAGGACATAGAACGTTCTAGAATATTCTCACATGGAAAAGTATATAAAGAACTCACCCCCAGTTCTAAGGAAAGGCAACTCACCCATAACCTTTTACCCCTCTCTCTCTCTACCCAACAGCTGTTGGCCACTGGCCAGTAGTTGCCCCCTCTATCCCCTCTTCTCTCTATAACTCACCCTCTTTTACTCTACCCCTTTTCACCAAGACCCTACTTTGCCTCACCTCCTTAGGCCTGAGTGGTTGAGTGATTTTCAGTAATCACATACCATTTTGAGCCCCACCTCTGTGTGAATAAGTTCTAAGTTTGGACTTCTGAATAAGCTTAGTACACTTGACTCTGTGACGTAGCAATATCCTTATCTCTGTTAGTGCTGAAGGCAGACCCTTCAGGCAGAGAGTATTCTACCTCAGACTAGTGACTGACTAGGTGACAGACACATTTAGTAATAGTACCACATTGGTATCCGACGTATCAGTATCTCAGACATATCAAGAAGTTTATCTTATCAAGACAGGTTCTCAAGTTTCAGCAGTATCAAGTTATCAGACGTATCTCAGCAGCATTTGGACGTACCTCAGCAGTATATTGACAGATCATCAAAACTACTCAGACATATCAGCACAGCCTCAGAAGTATTAGCACAGCCACCCCCTTAACACAGCCACAGCACAGCCACTTACACAGCCACAGTGCACAGCATTCTACACAGCCTTCTTCACAGCCACTTACACAGCCACAGTGCACAGCATTCTACACAGCCTTCTTCACAGCCTCATACACAGCCTCGATTGTATCAGTTTCACACATCATTATCTCCATTCCCGATCATCAGCGTAGATCAGGAACGCCATTCTTATCAAGATCAGCAACCCCCTTTACATTCTTACTAGGTGTTTGGACCAGGGAATATACGTGCAGTAGTGATAAAGGTTACTGAACCCCTCTGAACACATCTGAAGGACCTACAACCTCCTTCAGCGAACTCATCAGGACAAGGAGCCGGAAAGTACGAAACCCCGCCCACCCTGTGGAGTTGATAGTCGGGATAACTGACTTCTCAACCAGCCTACTTAGTTGTTAACGCTTAGCTTCTAAGTAAACCAAGAAGGACTAGTAAGAGTTCTTATAGACCTCTTCACTACAACCCCAGCGAACTCGACATCTGGAGCCCACGGCGAGGGTCTTCAATAAAACACCATCTTATCACCACAAACACCATTCCCACCATCACACCTTCATCACCCTCCATCTCCTCTACATCAACCAACATGACTTATATCTCAGATACAGAAAACGAACAACATCCCTTCAATGGAGTTGAAGACCTCCTTACTCAATCAAATTCCTACTTGGAATTACCAGCCCCCAACAAATCACGTGCACCAGAAACCTTCACAGGAGCTGCCAATACCTTGGAGCCCTTCTTGGAGAATTATAACCACCTATGCAACCGCTATGACGTCACCTCATCAAAGGAAAAGTATCAAGGACTCATTCGATACTGTAGCCCTGGAATCGCTAACCTGCTGCGAACTTGGCCTTCCCATGCCAAAAGGGACTATGGAACTCTATTGGTTGAGCTCGATTACTTCTTTGGGGACAAGCAAGGATCCCTGAATGTGGGAAAAATTGAAGCCTTCACTACCAAATGGAGAAAACGTCGAATGGACACCCTTGACAGATTCAAGAAATATCAAATCAAATTCCATCAGTTGGTAGGACGTGCCAGAGAAATGAGGAAGATCTCCACTAGAGATGTCAACAGATATTTCTGGGAAGGTTTGAATGCCTCCTTCAGGCGACAAGTTGAAGCCCAGATGAGAATGGTTACACCTCACTTAGATGTGACAGTGCCATTCAGCATTGCAGACATAGTAGAAGGAGCTGATTCAGTCCTTAACCCTTATAGGTTTGATCAGCACCTGGCAACCAAAGGCGGATACCAGTCCTCTGAAGAAGAAGAGTCAGACCAAGAGGAATCCACTAAGCCATTTAAGCTCTCAGGATATAACTCAGAAGACGAATCAGATGATGAACCAAAGCCTCTTATCCAACACAAGTCACCCCTGACTCCACCTAAATCTCCTCCTAAGTTACCCACAAAGACCAAGAAGCACAAAGGAAAGCAGGATGAAGACTTCAACCAGCTAGTGGATGACCTGAGTAACCTCAAGATTGATGACCCCAAGTACTGGGTCAAATATGTACACTTTGCTCAGCAGTACCCACATCTCCAGAATTACGTAGAACCTCCTCCTAACCGAAACTCAGCAAGACCAAATCAACCTAGAAGACCATTCCAGAGGGATCTACCACCTCATCAGAACTTTGGCAACCAACAATTCACCAACCCCCAGTCACGACAAGGACCAAATCCCTCCTATCGACCACCTTTCAATCCATCACCCCAGAGAATGTCTCAACCCCCTCCTCAAAGTTTCTCTATGGCAACAGGCCCCAACGCAATCGGACAGAACTACACCTGTTTTGGTTGTGGACAGCAAGGTCACCACATTAGGGCATGTGAGGAAATAAACAAATTGGTAAAAGCTGGGAAGATAGTAAAGGACCCAACGTCAGGACGGTTACAGTGGCCTGACAACTCAAGAATCTACCGAGCACCTAATGAGACATGGATACAAGCTATTACTAAACATGTTGCAGCTGAAGTCCATTATGCTGAAGCCTTGCCATACAACCCTACTTTGGAAACTGCGTGTAACTACATAGGAGTGGATAGGTATGAAGACGATGCTGATACTGATGAACAAGAAGCGGAATTAGGATGGACCTCTGGGGAGGTAGAACACTGTCAAGCTTTTGGTGTTGAAAGGACCACCCAAATCAGCAAGGAACACAGAAAGAAGGTACAGCAAGTCTTACCTAGCCGACCCCAAGGGATGGAGAAGCTCCCCAGGAGCAGGGAAGCAAAGAGTCCTGGTAGGCCACAGCACCCAATCAAGAATCACGTCAATCTTAACAGCAACCAGACGGGGAACATCCGGTCTGCCTCTAACCCCAACAAGGGCGTAATTAAAGGTAAAACGGACAACCAGTTGCTTCCAATGGAGGTTGACCAGGAGGTCACTGCAAAGCCTACTAACTACAATAGGAAGGACTCGGCGCATTTGGAGCAAACCAATGGTCCCAAAGTCACTAATCCCAGGACTACCAAGAAGCCAGACAGTTCAGCAATTGCCACTAAAATACTAAACACCAACATTACCCTAACTGTACAGGAAGCAATCGATGCTGCGCCTTCTTTGCGACGAGGCCTTGTGAGCGCAATGAAACAAGGGCATGAGGTCTCTGTCCCAATGCAGCAGAAAATTGGCCTCCTCGCCGAGGTGATTGAAAAGGAAGAACAGCAACCATTTCAAGCTGTAGTCCAGGAACAATCAGAAGATGAAGAAGACTATGATCAAGAAGATGAAACAGACCTTGTGGAGCCTACGGTAACAGTGCCCAGGGATGGATTGATCAAGATACCAGTCAATGTGGCAGGGACTATGATGACTGGAGTCTTTGACAGTGGATCCCAACTCAACATTGTTAATCAAAGGTTAATAGAAGCAGCAGGCATACCTTGGTCCAACGCCGAGGAACACAGGATTCCGATGATGTCAGTTGACGGAAATCTCTCCCAATGTGCAGGAATGATACCTTGTGCAGAGATGACAATGAAGACTACAAAAGGAAGAGTTATGGCACCCGGAAATCTCTACGTAAAAAAGAATGCAGGATTTCAGCTACTGCTTGGAAGAGAATGGGGTGTAGACCATAAAGCCACTTGGATAGAAGATGGTAGGAATTCTCATTTGAGAATTATTACCAATAAAGGTTGGCGAAAAATCAGACCCCTTCCCTCTACATATGGATCTCGGGACAATGAAGAAAACAACAAAAATTATAGGTATCAACCACAGGATTACCAGGCAAGAGTATACGCAATAGGAGGAAATAAAGAAATTGAAGAAGGCGAGGTACCGGACAGCGAGGAAGAAGAAGGAAGCCTCGTGATCAGAAGTAATATGGCCGGCGTCGAAACGGAAGCCCTGGAGGAAAGAGAAAATGATTTTATTTACTCACCAGTAACGATCGCGAGAGAAGACCCACCGACGCCCGCGCAACGACGCGAAGCGCTAGTGCTTGATGAAGACGACAGAAGAAGCGAGACAGATGATGAAATCGGACGGATCGGGACGGAAGAAGATCTACGGAAGCTGGAGGAAACACGCGCGGAAAAGGGGACGGAAGTATATTCGGACGAAGATATAAATAAACAGTCGAACGAAAATACCATTAGTTCGGACCTGTACGAAACATATATTAAAATGGTCCGGAAAGGAGCTTCCAACGAAGAATGGAATGCATTGTGTGAACTCGAACGAAAGAAAGCCATGCGCGACCAGAAGCCGTGGACAAGGCTATGTAGCGAAGACTTAGAGAATGAAGATAGGGCCGCAACGAACGACCCTGACCCATACGAAACCGAAGTATCTACGCCACCCCACCCGGAAAACCCTCAACCCTCTCAAACTCTCGCTACCCCTGAACCGGATCCGCCCTCAACCCTACCAACCTCCCGGAAACGAAAATGGAACCTACAGGAAGAAAATCAGTCCACCATCGCCAAGGTAACGCGAACACGGCGTACGAGACGACTTACCGAGAAGGCCCAAGGAGACGAATTCCGAAGGTACATGCAATCGTGCGAACGAAGGGAGCACCGGGAACAAAGGAGAACCGGAGGCCGTGAACGATCAGTGGCCGTAGAAGCCTGCGTGTTTGCAACGGAAGCAGTACTAGGGAACCAGAATGCAGACCTAGATAGCACAGACAATGAGTGGGTAAACGAGTGGGAGACCGAATTCAATAGATCCGCACTTACCGACATGGAAAAACCTCCAGAACTGAGAAGAATGGACATGGATGGGTCAGACGACCTGGAATCCAGCCCAAATAGCCCTGGTGGGCCAGACGAAGAAGACGATGAAAGGTCTAATCAACAAAAAATTACCGATCACGGAAAACACAAAAACGACATATCCGAACTTACCGACACAAGAAACGTATGGAGACCGATGGGAATGGAAAGAGATGGGTCAAACGACCCAGGATCCAGTCCGAATAACCTCGAGGGACCCGGCGTCGACGAAAGGGAAAGTTCTGTGGAATCAAGGTTAACCGATCACGGAAAACATGAAGAAAACATATCAGAACTTACCATGCGGTACAAGAAACTTGAGACAATTCAAGAAGAATGGAATAGGTCAGACGACCCAGGATCCAGGCCGAATAGACCTGAAGAGCCAAGCACAGACAAAGAGGAAGAATCCGGAAATCAATGGATCACTGATCATGCACGAAAGAAATACCGGTCCGCAATTGCAGCCTCAATTGAGAAAGCAAATGAAGTACAGAAGCAGCTGTCACAATTGACAGATCAGATCAATGCATTCAAAGAGAAGCTTGATCAAGTTCAGGCTCGAAGTGACTTGGACAGTGTACCTTTATCAGAAATCACATCCCTCAAGTTCGCCATTGGACCCAGCATTGAACACCAGCTCAAGCAACACGGCCTCGAGATTACCGCTCTCACCACTCGTTATCAGCAACTCTATCAAGTCGCCCTTCACCTTCTTTACCCGGACAACGCCGCCAACTCGAACGCAAGCTACGCCACCCATGCAAACCACCCTTCCTATGTTAACAATAAATCCGTCGGCGTTTTCTAAAGTAAGAACGAACTCGTAATCTCCCAGCCCCATCTCTGACGTTTTCATTATCGCGCGCGCCATCAAAACACTTATTCTAATCTCAGTCACCCGGATCGGATTTGGTCAAACCTCTGATCCGAACTCCGGTTCCTGAACCCGTCTTCCGCTGGTAAGCGAAAAGTCTTTCACTCCGCTCCCCACATCCCTCACCTTTCTCCTTCCTGCCTTCTACCATCTCTCTCTTTCCCCTTCGGAACCTGGCGAACCGACTGGCCGTCCAACTCTACGACGTTTGCCACCCTCCGCGTGGTCTCCCGTTCGCTCGTTTACTCCCGGTACACTCCTCGCGTCGACCGCGTCACGCCTCAAACACACCTTGCCTCTCGACCTTCGACACCTCCGCCTTTACCCCTGCCTCCCTCAAAACTCTCTTTTCTCAATCCGCCGACCCCAACCTACAATTTCCAACCATTTTCACGCCGAACGGCCGCCTCCAGCAGCACCAATCCCTCTCTCCTTTTCCTCTCTCTCGTCTTTGCCTACTCCCCTTGCCTTTCTCTCCCCTCCCTCTCAAATCTCACCTCTTCGCACAAATCGGCACCCTCTCAGTCCCAGGTCTCCCCAACATCTTGAAGTCTAGCAAAAATTTGGAGGGACAACGGGTTTCTGCTGAGTAGATCTTGCCTGTTTTCTATACCCTCTCCCTTTCTCTCTCTCGTCCCTCACCCCGTTTCAAATTGCCTCTCGCGTATATTCTGACGTCTATTACTTTCCTCCTAGCCTCGTCCTGACAAGCAGCGAGCCTCTCCCCTTTCCCCGGACTCACTAACCTCCGCGACGTCAAGACTCGTTGCCTCTCAAGACCTCCTTCCTCTCTCTCGACCAGCCGAGTTCTGCGAACTCGCGCCTCAAGACCGTCTCCTCCGCCCTCTTCCTTCCATCGACCCCACCTTATCTTCTCACCGCCCGTATACGCCGCCCACTCTTTCCATATACCTCGAGCGTTCACTTCCCTCCCGACTTTATTTTTCCTTCCCACCTACTTCCCCACTCCCACTTCCTTTTCTCCTTCCGTCGCTTGACCGCCGCCCCGCCGTCTACATACCCCGCGCGTCGTCTTTTTGTTTAAAAATTTTTCCGGACTCTACCCCACCTCCGTCGATCGATACACTCGTGTTCCCTATCCCGTGTCCCGATTTGTCTTTCCGCCCGCCCCTCCCCTAATAGCTAGCTTATTCTCCTTTGCGTACGGTCTCGAGCGTCCCCGCCGGACTTTTTCTCAGTTGATAAGATTACTCACTATCTACCCGTACCCAATCAGAGACTTTAGTTAGTTCCCTCTAACTTCGCCTGATCAGTGAACAGCCCCGCAATTCGTTGGTAAGTTTTTCTCCTCTGAAAAACTTTCGAACCGGTGAACTTTGTCTTCAAAAGTTCCCCGCGGTTGTGCGTCGTCTGGTAACTCCACTCCGAAAAAAGTTCCCCGCGGCCTCATTCTTGTTCCTCCTCATTTTTTTTCTTGATCTCGATTTTTCCGCCTCTTCCCTGGCATATTCTTCCCTCAATTATTTTTTTTCCCACGACTGCTACACCCTCCAATCAACGTGCCGTTTCCTCAATTTCTGTTTAAATTCGCTCGCTCTCTCCCTCAATTAAATTAGACTACATCCCTCCCACCCACCCTTTATTTTTCCCTCCCCCCCCTGCGCTTTATATCTTTTTTTTCTTCTCTTTCTTTTTTTTTCCGTTCATTGTGGGTACCTGTGGGTACAGGTGATTTTATGAAAAACATATTGTTAGAAGCACCATGACCCACAAATTTGCTAAGCCACCACCTTCTCTACTAAACACTCCCAACGAAATTATGCCCCACACAAACACATGAAGACAGGTCTACGTATGTCAAATGGAACACATCAAGGAAAAAAGAGAATTGCATGGAATTATGTCAATTATGTCATTCAGTTTAATCTAAATAAGGTAACCACCGCCCAATCACAGAACCTAATCAAGAAGCAGAGCGCTCAACGGCGACATCCCCTTTTCCTCACCCCTACTTATTCCAGTTGCTCCGCCACTCCACGCTCTTTGCCCTCCCCTCTTTCCAAACAGAACCTGACCAAAAGGTAGGACTCCTAACAATTCCCTCCTACCTTGAATGCCCTACCTCACCTTACCTCTGCATCTCAGCCAGTCATTTGTTCACCCTTTCGAAGCCATCTCACCGTCACCCTTTCCCCCCCTACCACAAAATGGACTTTGGTTTCACTAATGGGGACTGCGTCATCATCCCTATTCCCTCTAACATGAAGCCTCAAACCCCCATTGACATCCTCGACTACCTCCTTGAAAATCCGAACGTACGTCAGCAAATTTTCAAGAAGGCCAACAATCAACGCCAAGTTACCTGGGAGAGTATTTGGGTATATCACGAAATCCTTGAATGCCCGTTCCTTCTCCACCCCACAACCACCAAGGAATTTTTTATTGAGCAAATCGAGTACCAGAAGTCCCTTAATCTTCCCTCCCCTCATTGTCGCCCATCTTAAGCCTTAGTAAAAATTGCGCACATTTTAGTTGACAAACTAGTATCGGAGCATTCTTCCAATCTTATCTTTTCCCTATTAAAATTGCTACCTTGTTGGAAAAAGATAAGAATACTAGTAATTGTTTCATAAAACATGCCACGTCACGACTAAAAAACGACACGTTACAACAAACAACCTCTCACAATTTTTGTCTTTGTGTCCACCTTCCATATTCCCACTCAGCACACCCAGAAACCTACACATCGGAAATCATGGGAGTAAAATTGGTTTACTACGTTCAAGATCCCAAAACACATCAATGGGAACTAGCGTAAGTTCTACGCTATCCACAACATTTTGACACTCTGACCTCAAATCGGCCCCAGTATCAACCCTACCCCACCAAGCTCAGACGAGTACAACAGATACGACACCGTACCTCTCATCGATTACATGGGACAGGGCTGGAAGACTGACGTCGAAGCCCTGGAATACTTAAAGACCAAGAAAAGCGCCCGAAAACTGATCTCACGTCAAGCTTGGACTTACATGTATCAAGGAGCAGGAGTAATGTACATCGTCCACCCCCTTTTCGAGGTACCCCTAGTCCTTGGCCCCCATGACAGCGAGGAAAGTATATTACGCAAGGTTACTATACGGCTGGATACTTTAAAGAGGGTAGCAGACAAGTACTCTGGGAACGTTTAATTACCCTATGTACGGTATTCCCTACCTTGCCACCCCTATATTTACGACGCCCCATTATTCCCTTCCCCTTCGTTCGTTCAACCAAGGAATAAACGGACTTTTCATCATTCATACATTTCATCATCTCATCATGGGACTTCCGATGATGACACCCTTTTCCAGTTCACCAAGCCATCAAACTTTATTTTAGTATATCACAATGTTTCGATCGAGACCCTGGTGCCTCCTTCTTTTCGGCACCGGATCATTACTTATTACGTATATGGCTTCCTTCTTCCCCACGTTTAATATTTGTCATTCGCATTGCTTCACCAGCATGTTCCTCTCGCTTTCCTTTCTCTTTCTCCCTTCCCCTAGTTCTTATCCCCCCCCAGAACACTGCTTACTCTACGGTGTACCCTCATGGACACGCAACACTGCTTTATTTTAGACCCCTGCACCCGCCAATGGAGAAGCACGTACGCTCTTTTTCTTACGTATTTTTTATCAAGATTTTTGACGCGCGCTCAGCCTTTCCTGGGAAACGCCCTGGAAGGTACACCACCACCCCTATTTCTACGAAGAAATCCTTGTAGTCGACTACATGGGATTAAACTGGGCAAACCCCGAAGACGTCCTCGAATACCTCCAGCAAAACCAGAGCGCCAGGCGCCTCCTCCGTAAAATATCCGAAGACATCCTGCTCACAGGATGGGACACTACCTACATTGTCCACCCCCTCCTTAACCCACCATTACGCCTTGATATCTACCTCAGTGATGACGAGTTCGTAGATTTAATTAATGATAGGCTAGCCACCGAACAACGAGTCCGCGCTGGTTAGGAACTACACACATGTACTTCGCCTCACCTACACCACCATGCAGATGACATCATGAGAAAATGTCGACCTAAATAAGGAAAGACGGACCCACAAATTGTCATAACACAAGAATTGGCGTCTCAACTCGACTGGACCCACACACACACAACCCAAAAAAAGGAGTTGACGTAGTTACAAACCGAGTCTGCCAGCGCATCACCTTCAACGGCAAAACCATCTCACTATCACACCCTACCTCTCCTTCACATGCAAATCATCCACTACCACGTAAATCCACAAGGATTGGATACTTACTGGACAACCCCTCTCGAACTTTTCTGCTACCTATATTGTAACGAAAGCGAACGCACCCGCTTACGGACAATGGTCGATCAGTTAGGAAACAACAATAACCGAATATTCCTCATTCATCATCGCTGCGCCCCCTGGTCTATATGCCTTATGGTAGGGCAAACCGACGAGTCATTTGTACGGCACATCGAATATCTCCTCCAAGACATAGGATTTGACTTTTCTCAAGACTATGCTGTTCAAGGTATTGCAGCTACCTTATGTGCATTATCATAAATAAGTCACTATTGTTCTAGACTAGTTGGGATGATTGCGATCAGGGACGATCGTTTAAAAGTTCCCCGCGGATGTCGGACATGAGAACAACCATGTCATTATTTATGATAATTCACCACAGCAAGATTAGATTAGATTTGATAACAGTCTTATCAGATAAGATAAGATTAGATAAGGACAAGAAACTCATGGAAAGTTACAGAATGTTACAGAATGTTCAGGAACACCCTGGAATGCGCCGGAACATCCTGGAACTTGCCGGAATGTTCTAGAAGGTGACGGAACGTCACACCCCATGTGACACCGGTCACACCTTTCGTGACATTTTGTCACACTTGTGACACCTGTCACACCATTAATTACCATAGAATACAGTAGAAGGACATAGAACGTTCTAGAATATTCTCACATGGAAAAGTATATAAAGAACTCACCCCCAGTTCTAAGGAAAGGCAACTCACCCATAACCTTTTACCCCTCTCTCTCTCTACCCAACAGCTGTTGGCCACTGGCCAGTAGTTGCCCCCTCTATCCCCTCTTCTCTCTATAACTCACCCTCTTTTACTCTACCCCTTTTCACCAAGACCCTACTTTGCCTCACCTCCTTAGGCCTGAGTGGTTGAGTGATTTTCAGTAATCACATACCATTTTGAGCCCCACCTCTGTGTGAATAAGTTCTAAGTTTGGACTTCTGAATAAGCTTAGTACACTTGACTCTGTGACGTAGCAATATCCTTATCTCTGTTAGTGCTGAAGGCAGACCCTTCAGGCAGAGAGTATTCTACCTCAGACTAGTGACTGACTAGGTGACAGACACATTTAGTAATAGTACCACATTGGTATCCGACGTATCAGTATCTCAGACATATCAAGAAGTTTATCTTATCAAGACAGGTTCTCAAGTTTCAGCAGTATCAAGTTATCAGACGTATCTCAGCAGCATTTGGACGTACCTCAGCAGTATATTGACAGATCATCAAAACTACTCAGACATATCAGCACAGCCTCAGAAGTATTAGCACAGCCACCCCCTTAACACAGCCACAGCACAGCCACTTACACAGCCACAGTGCACAGCATTCTACACAGCCTTCTTCACAGCCACTTACACAGCCACAGTGCACAGCATTCTACACAGCCTTCTTCACAGCCTCATACACAGCCTCGATTGTATCAGTTTCACACATCATTATCTCCATTCCCGATCATCAGCGTAGATCAGGAACGCCATTCTTATCAAGATCAGCAACCCCCTTTACATTCTTACTAGGTGTTTGGACCAGGGAATATACGTGCAGTAGTGATAAAGGTTACTGAACCCCTCTGAACACATCTGAAGGACCTACAACCTCCTTCAGCGAACTCATCAGGACAAGGAGCCGGAAAGTACGAAACCCCGCCCACCCTGTGGAGTTGATAGTCGGGATAACTGACTTCTCAACCAGCCTACTTAGTTGTTAACGCTTAGCTTCTAAGTAAACCAAGAAGGACTAGTAAGAGTTCTTATAGACCTCTTCACTACAACCCCAGCGAACTCGACAACAGATAGAAGGGTTATGAAGCTACCTTGGGAAGTCTCTCCGAGGCAAGTGTCAGAGTCTTATGCATGTCATTATAGTTTGAGAAGGTGAAAGCCTCCTTTCCAATATCGATGCACTTCCGGAAAAGGCGAATCAATGCATTGATTTGGCCTTTTGACATCCTTGATTGCTGTGCGATTTCAGCAAACTCAAAATCCTCTCTGGTGTTAAATGGTAACCAGGGTTCAGGATCTGCTGGTTGAGTGTGTTGTACGTCAGAGCGGGCACGTTGAAATTCTTCCAATGTGAATGTCTTGTGCTTGTGGCCACTGTTTGGATGGTATTCAACCCTGATATCGCCATCCAAGCTGCTTGTGTCATCCGCATCTTGAGAATTGGCATCCGAGCCATGCTCGCATTCCATGCCGTCACCCTCATTGTCGATGTCGAGGGGATCAGTGTCCATCTCGTCCACGGAGATTGATATTGATGGCGGATGGGGCTGATTATGTGAGCGGGACCCACGAAAACTTTAGCCGAGGTGAGCTCACCGAGTGCTGGAGCTGGGGAGCCCCACTCGTCGTTGATGGCGTGACACGGGGATCGGCGCCAATATCGTCCATCGCGGGAGTGTCCGACACGAGGTCTGAGGCACTCTCGTCCATCGCGGGAGCATCTGGAGCCGGTGCGGGGTCAGAGACAATGTTGCAGGTCAGCAACACATCTGCACGTGCCGAGCAAGGCCCACTCACCTTCCATCTGAAACCTCCGCCTTCGCCTAGCCATGAAGTCGGCCTGATCTTGCTCCGACTCCACTTTTCGCTTGCAGCTTTTTTGATGGGTGGCGATGCCCTTTCGCCCGAAATGGCGGTGGCATTGGGGACACTGGACAGCGTCCATTGGGGTGAGGGAAGGGCGGGAAGATGTAAAAATTATCTCTATATAATCCGTTATATATCATTGGCCCAAATAAATATTCAATCTTTATCCCGACAGCGATAATAATCGACCGCCGGCAATTGGAATCTCCCGGACGATTATGATTGCGACCCGGGGAATAAACATTTAATTTTGATGGCATTTTTAATCGGTGAGAACGTAATTATTATTATATCTAATTATAATTACTGTGGGATTTTTGCGACAGACCATGCCCAACTTCAGCTGAGATTCGATAACATCAGCGCGAAGCCTGGAAAGATCTCAAGTCCCCCTCGATACGGTCGATTACGAGTTGGATCGGGTTTCTTCGGACAGCTAGAGGTGGGTCAAATTTCGGCGCTTCTTCCCCTTTCACGACTATCCCACAGAAGTCATTCACTCGGGCCCTCGTCAATAAGAGGCAACGGGTGGACAAACATCGGGATTGAGGTGTAGTTTCTCTGGCTTACAGTGACATCTCACCTGTCAATGCTTTCTGATTTAGTGCCGTGGTCCGACTTGCGCGGTCACCCAGTTTTGGCACGACATTCTCGAGTATTCTGATGTAATCAACCTTGCCTATGCCCTCGACTGGTGCTCGACAGTATTTTTTGTAATTGGATACTATTTGAAACAATTCGTTGCGGTCCGCGGAAATTACGACGTGACTCGTTTGCCCTTGATGACCCCTCCCTGAGCCGTATCACACCTTGGAGAGCATTCGACTACTTGGACCCAAGTTCTCATCTCCAGGGCTGGCCACTAGCGTGAGTAACCGCGGCAGGAGGCCTCTGGACATTGAAGGGGTTATTTTACTGTTGGTCTGCTCACAAGAAATCACGATTCTGAATCAACAGATTCACGGGGCAGTCTGAACGAAGTTCGAATTGTTCTACGTGGGCATCATGCACGAGGCTAAATAAGTCAACGTCCACGAGAAAACAACTGCCCTACAACGTGATGTAATGAAGGTATGCCCAAGTCTTGAGGAAACTCCGTCGCGGAGAGTCGAGGATCCTGGAACGCAGATGGTTTGCTTTGCGTGTTCGAGCTCTCTCCTTCTTTGCGGCTGCGGCATTGAATCGGAGCGCGTCCGTAGGCCCGTCTACCCGTCGTTCGAAATTTGATGCCATCCCCTTGCTGTCGCTCAAGAACTCTTTGCTCGTCATCCCCAATGCCTGGATACCCTACCCACGTCAAGTTCCTTCACGTTCTCTTCATCCTCGTCCTTTACCGCATGCTTCGTGTAATCCCGTCTCGATTTTGGCGCTGAGCTACCTGTTCAGTGGCAGTCGCGGTAATACCCCTGCGTTCATCGAAAGGTTCGTTCTGGATCTGCAGTGATCAGGGGCGATTCCCGGGGATGAGGTGGTTAAGTCTCCGCCGACAGAGCGGTGCTTTCGTGACTTCCTAATCAAGCACCTTTTCCGAAAATGACCTCGGAGAAATTCTTCAACTTGGCCGCTCGCTCGTTACCGACTTCGGGGTGCATTGCCTCCCTCGTGTTGACGCCCCAGGAGCGCTGTCGCAACAGAACTTCCGGGACACACGAAGAGCGTCTGGATATGGTGAGGTGCGGTTACGATTTGATACATCCTGCGTAGGGTTCAACCGATTCTGTCGGCGACGGGCTGAGTTTCAATTCCACTCACGACTTGCGGGGATGTTGGGAATATAGACACCACCTTTCTTGCTGGGTGAGGCATAGTCGAGCCCGGGAGTGTCGATCAAGACAACAAGACGACCTGCTGGATCGAAAGCGTCCGCAACTTGAGTCGTGTTTGAGCAAGATTGTAACTTTTGCTAATGTTGGGTTTGCCTGAGATTGATGAATAGTGTGAATATTGGCAGGCCACGCTGGAAGACATGTGATGAGCTTCCTTTGCGATCCACAGGTAAAGTAGGAGGAAGACAATACCCACGAAAGACTTTCTCTTTCCCCGTTGCACCATGACTCCGTCGAATAAGACAAATCGGCAGATCGTCTGGAATTCGATGAGTTCGATGAGGAGCGAAGTAAGTTGAGGGTCCAGGAGACGTGGATGATGGAGATGAACGCAGAACACGTGAAACCGCAATGCCGCGGTCACTTCGGGGACATTGATCGGCAAGGACTACCTCTGGGGTGCCCTGGATAGCTGCTTCACGAGCACCCGCGTCCTACAAGGGGTGCGGTAGGACGTAGTTTCATGTGCGAGAACGCGCAAGGACATGGCTACGAAAGACCTGGACCCCCAGCGGTTGTCTAGCATATCTTGATCTGCCCTGTTCGAAGAGAGCGGTGGCGCGTGAGTGGGCACTGCACGAAGGCTAACTTTAGAATGTGTCTGGAGATCTTCCTCCTGCGACGGCCTCCCCACCCATTCGCTTACGGCCATCAACGTTGGGAGAAGTGGCGGTCGGATCTGTGAGTCGATGAAAAATGCGCCTGGCGACCCTCAGAAAGTTGAACTTGAGGGTATTGAGTGCAGAGAAAATAGGGCGATGCAACTAGGAGAAGGAGAGTTTCTTGCTCTGACGAAAGTCTTCCAGACGGGACCTGGACGCATTCTGCACGCTTAGTGTTGGCTTGAGGTGCGAAAAACGCCACGGGTCCCGCGTGTCCCTTTATCTGCTGCCACACCATCATCTGCGCCTATCTACGCCAAATCAGCGACAGCATGGGACCGCGAGATTTCCTCGGTGTACACCGGAGGTGCATGCGAAGTTGATCAGGCCTTGTCCGGACACTGGGTCGAGAATGACTGGCTCGATGTCGTAGGAGGGTGCAGTGGCAGATCCTGGTTTGGTTTCAAAGGCACCAGGGAATGGCGTTATCGTGATCGATCCGGTCTCGGCGTGCCACCGTGTGTCGAAGATGGCACATTGCTTCTTTACGACGTGCTCGTCACACCGATCCCAAGCTTCGGGGTTGATGGGTTCACCGACAGTGGTATACCCAGCACTCGAGCCGTGCTGAGGTCAGCTTGGGTGTGGCGTTCACCGAGACGACGAATGAGACGGATGGCGGTGGGAGCAGTATAGAAATGGGTTATCCTGCGCTTCTCGACGACCTGCCAATAACGGGATGGAGTAGGGTAGGCAGTGGTAGACTCGAGGACGGTGGTGGTGACACCGTTGAGAAGGGGGCCTTAGACGATGTATCTGATCGGATATGAGACGAGAAGACGCAGTGGTGTAAGATAGCGAACATACAGGTGACCGGTGACCTAGCCGACATCGGCCATGCATGCGAACCTGTCCTCCCGGGGTGGACAACAGAGGCGTACTTGACGGTCAGTGGGGCTCCGAGAAGGCATCCAACAGCAGTGTGGACGACTTTCTTTCAATAGATCCAGAGGCCTAGGAACGTCGAGGAGCACTGTCAGTGACAGTGTATGGATGGGGGATAAGCTTCCGATACTCACGTGAAGGATGAACAACGGGTCTTCAGCAGACATAACCTCAGGCGGATAGTAGCTTGGGACCTCGATGGTCTCTTCACGCCACCGCTTGTCGCGACCCTTGGTCCAGGAAACAGTGTTTCCGGTCCTCCTCTGGACAAACCATGCTTGAGAGCGGCATCAACGATAGTCTCGGTCGCAATAGCCTTTCCACCCGTCTGTCCTCATCGGTAGTGATCGAAACGGGGGACTTGCAATCCTTGATGTGGTCTCGAAGCGACTCGGAGGAAAAACCAGCGAAGTCGACGGAGTGAACGACACCGATCGGAGCGAAGGCTAGAAATGTGGCAACAGCGTGTTCGATCGTGGGCGTGTAGACGGAGAGGGTGTCGCTCTTCTTTGAGCCCATAGCCTTGCGGATGTTGGGTGCGCTGCAAACTACGGGGAGAAGCTGAGTGTTAGTGTTTCGCAGCCTTCGCCCGGTCCATCGGCTTCGTTCGTGATCGCGGTCTACTCAAAGGAAATGTGTGCGCGTTTGCGATGAAATGTACGGTTGCGGAACGAATGGGGAGTGATGTCGCATTGAGTTACTGCATGGTTGAGGACGCTGAGATTGTTGGCAATGACCGACGACACGGTCGCTGAAGCTGAAGCGCTGAACGATGGGCGAGATGTACAAAAAGTCGTTCGATACGACCTTTATCGAGGTAGATATGAACCCATTGGTCGATAAATGTGTATGAGGCGTTGAGGCCGCCTTCGGGGAACCATTCTATGAGATCCGTCTCGAAGCTACCAGAACGAATAGTCTTGCACGGATGATCCCAGTAGAGTTTCTTTAGCGATCTGTAGGCGTAGCAATCTTCAGTGTGGGGTGGGGCATAGGCAGATGGATAACGGACGTACCTTCATCTGAGTCCTCCGTGGTGACCGCGATGGTCCCGATATCCAGACCGACGTGTGGCCTTTTTGTTGGTCCATAGCGCGAGGGACGATAGGTTGAGTTGGAATAGATTTATGGTGAGAATTGGCCATTGCTGGTGAACGAACAGCGGTGGAAGGAACGTCCAGGTGTCATCGATTCATTCGCAAGCCGAAACCGAGAGCGGTACCGTCCACGTTCATGTGAGGGCCTGTGAGGCCTATGAGGACTCGATTGATTCAATCCCTCCATTGTCTCCGTCCTGTTCCCTGGCGATCGTAGTCCGAATTATTTAACATCCGTGGATGGGTCACAGAGAATCGAAATTTCTATTCCTACGAGCCCCGGTTTTCTAGTATTGAATCGAGAACCGCATTGAAACTTGAGCCGCGTACTATTCCCTTGGATTACCATCCATCGCCCTGGCTAAGCAAACGATCTCCTAATTTCACCCATTGCGTTTATGCACCAAAAGAAAGCCCCTGCTAGATTCGCGAATGCCGCCAACGCCTTCGCAGCGAAGCGCTCGTGAGAAACTCATCGCCAGAAAACGCCATGAGATCGCGTATGTACATGGATTCCCACTGCGAGTTCATGATAAAGTACGAAGGAAAAATCGTGGCAAGCTATTGTCCATATTCCGACCAGCCCGGCTTGTAATCACCAGAGCCAGAGAGTGACGACAGTCGGTCGGATGTTCAATGGAATCGATACGCGATCGTGAAGGCTGTAGTAGGCGCTGGCCAAGACCACGATGATCTCCTTCCGAACTCTCCTCCCCTCACGCCCTTCTCAAAGCATCCTCACCTATCTCGCGCGTCAACTTGTTGATGTGGCTCCCCAGCGATCATCGTTTCTCCCCGCAAGCACACGGAGTCCACAAACTCCAAGAAGCACCGTTTGACACCCAAACAGTTTTGTGAGGTCACGAACCACTGGAGAAGCCGCGCAGAAGTCTCGTATCGGAGAAGACCAGGCGGACGGCCTCATCAAGAATTGCTTCAACGCGACACGCTTGCGCTCCGCCAAAAGAACCGCCTGCCGCGTTCAGAACGACCTCACTCATCGCTTCCAGCAAGATTGGTCGGTCTTGGCTACTCACTCCACTCAGCGCCATCGAAACCCATGGGGGAACGGCGGTTTGACCCATACTGGTGTCTCGCACACCAGCGCTGGCCAGACTGACTGGACTCTCCCAACGTCGACACAGTTGTCGACGGCTGCGCGGTCTATGACGGTGGAGAGTTATTGGTATCAGAAGGATCCACGGCCACGGGCATTTGAGATCTCTCTCGCAGACGTCTCAACAAAGTTTCGCAAGCCTAAGCAACGTACGTGACAATCAAGCGTTCTTTTCTTCATCCGTCGGGTGCTTATCAGAGTCTCTTTTTACAGGCAAGGCTCGTGGTCATGAACTTCTCCCATCCGTCTTCGAGTGTCTTCCGTCCTGCCATCCGAAGCCGGAGAGCCATCTTTCCATCACGAGTTCGAGACCACGTCTCACAGCTGGGATGCCGTGACTTCCGATGACCTCAGCGTCTTCAGCGTGGAGGACTGGAAAGATCTCGAGTCCGCCTACACCCACGACACGCTCGA
Source organism: Thelephora terrestris (assembly GCA_015956445.1). Lineage (NCBI taxonomy): Eukaryota > Fungi > Basidiomycota > Agaricomycetes > Thelephorales > Thelephoraceae > Thelephora > Thelephora terrestris. The sequence goes on along the minus strand of WIUZ02000001.1, from coordinate 4,501,561 downwards.
TTAAGAGTTGGACCGGGACCTGAAGCTCCTTCGAATTACTCGAAACGATTCGGATTCCAGCGCTTCCTCCCCTTCCACGACTTCCCCGCAGAGGACATACGCTCAGACCCTCGTCAACGAGGAGTGACATACGGACGAACGTCAAGATTGAATCGACGTACATCCAGCGTGTTCTTACTGATTTGTGGGCATTGTAGTTTCTCTTAAGTCGTACGACATCGCTTGAGTTTGAAGATACTATTCTTCACCTAAGGTTGATCAACTTTACTTAGACCCTTGGTTGCGTTGATGAACCTTTCTTTGCGGAGTAGACGCACTGTTTTTGACCCGAGCGCATTGATACTATGCACTTGGAGTTGTTTCAACTACAGTTTAATAGCATCTCTCGTGATTAGATACCATCTGAAACAAGTCGATTGCTTCGTTCGTCTGTTGGTTGCGGACCTTGGAGGATTTATCCTGAGCTGTACTACGTCGTGAGGAGCATTCAGCTGCTAGGGTCTCAGGTTCCCATTTCTAGAGCCAGCAGCGGGTCTGGCCACCAAACGCAACAGAGAGCCTCGTACCGCTGTCAAGACTGGCGACTTGGAATCCGTTAACCAAAATCTACTGAAACCGAGGTGAATTGTGTCGCCTTTCATGTAAGCGCCAGAATTCAGTGCCTTACATCGACTGAGTCTGTGATTTCTGTTGCGCTTTGAGTCACTGAATAGACGCAGGATTCCTCACAGCCATTCTATCGTGTGCTGTCGGCTTTTTCACATGGAATCAGGATTTTGATAAAATACTATGTGCGCAGTTTCGTGCGAGTTTCCGAATGGTTCACACGAGCACCACATACGAGGCTGACCGTAGAGGAAATGAAATAAAAAACAGTCCCACAAGTCGACGACATCGAGGTACGCTGCGATCCCCGTCTCAGAGACGGTTGAGAATTCTATCCTGTCTGTGTCCTCGAGCTCGCTCCGTCCGGAGTGTGTCCTTGATCTCGTTGATCTGTAGTTTGTAGTCGGGTGCCATCCTCTTGCTGTCGTCCAATAAGCCTTTGACCCTCATTTGCAGCCTCTGGATTTCCACGCCCAGTTCCCTCCTGCTCCAAACCCTCTCTGAGCACCCGCATTTTCCTCTCGGTGTCTCTCAATTCGGGCGTTAAGCTCCTTGTTCAGCTCCTCGCCGGCGGCAGTATCGGGGATGGCCTTGCCTTCATCGACGAGCCCCTTCTGGATGTGGAGCGGCAAGGGGTTATCACCGAAGGATGAGGCGGACGTTTTTTTCCGCCGAGAGAGCGGTATTCTCGTGACGTTCCATCCGAGCGCCATCGTCGAGAACGGGCTTCGAAGTCATCCTCCCTCTTCAGCTCGGCCTCACGTTCCTTACCGACCTCGACGTCCACTTGCCCCCACATTTGGGTGACGATGACGACTTTATGCAGAGCATTGTCGCCGCAGAGCTCCCGGAACATCTCACGGTTCCCTTCTCGATATTCCGGCAATCTTGAGGTCGGAGATCCGGTGGAAATAAAGGACCCCAGCACGCTTTTTGCCCCCCTCATATCTGCAAATAGAAGCATGTAGTTGAGACGCGATGCACCGTGCGTGAGAAAGGTTTAGTCAATCTTGATCACGAGGGGCTGAGTTTGAGCCTCACCTGCCTGCTTTCGAGGAAGGCCGTGATCATATCGAGGACGTCCACGTCGCTGAGCGAGGTGTCATCGAACCCGGGAGCATTGATTAGCTTTCTCCTGCTTTTGTTTATGCGGCGCGCTCAATGTCGTAGTTTGAGGCCAATTTCCATCTCCCTGAGGGTCCAGCTGACAAACGTGTGATGAGCTCCCTTTGCGATTCGCCATTGATGCAGAAAAAAAACAAGTACGCACGAATGACTTGCCCGTTTCTCGTTGCATCATGCCTCCCGTCGGATCAGACAAATCAGGAGATTGTCTAAATGAGGGGCGAAGCAAGTCGAGGTTCCAGGGGACGCGATCAAGGGGGATGAACAAAGAAAAAATGGGACCCCAATGCCGCCGTTACTTCAGGGACGTCGACCCGCGATGGCTACCTTGAAGTGCACGCAATGGCCGCTTCTTGAATCCCCACATTCTACAAGGGTGCGGTAGGACGCAAAGTCATGTTGAAGGAAGCACAAGGACATGGCTACGAAAGTCTTGGACCCGCAGCGAGTGTCTAGCGTATCGCGTTCTGCCCTTTTCGAGGAACGCGATGGCGTGTGAGTAGGTACTGCACGATGACCGACTTCAGAATACATCTGAAGGGCTTCCCACTTCAACGGTCTCTGCGCCCGTTCGTCCATGACAGCCATACGGCCGTCAACGCTGAGAGAAGTGGGGGTCGCATCCGTGAGACGGCGTCGAAGGACACGCTCAGCGACCCTCAGAAAGTGAAAGTCGAGTGTCCTGCAAGGCGTCAGCATTGAGTACAGATGGGACAAGGCAAGGAAACTCGAACGTTACCCCAAGAATGGATGACACAGGCATCGCCGAAATTGCGTCCGCCAATGATGCGCACCACAAGCGTCCAAATTGATCATCAGTGTTCAGGAATACAGAAAGGATCGAAAGCAAAGGGAGTGTGTTCGATTTGCCTGTGAAGTTCGCGTAGGTTTAAGGAACACGTCATCCGTGGGCAGCACGAAAAGTGGAAACTCGCCAGATCTTCGGTTATGAACCCCGTAACCCTCCTGACCTAAAGACGCGTGTCAAAAAAAACCTCCAGCATCCGGTTGGCAGAAGCTCCCCAAAATGTGTCGTCGAGTCAGTATTTAGTCGATCAAGATAATAGCAACAGAGTGAATAGACCGGGCATAACCCAGGACCCTTGAGCAGGACATACGTTCTCCGGGAGCAGACGTAGGGAGAGTCCTTCGAATGCCCTGAAGTTGGCCTGGTGGCTTGTCCGAACTCGGCGGCGGACTTGAGGAGTTCGTTGATTCAAAAGACGAGACGAGGAGTGTCGATAACATCCGGACTCGGAGCCAAGTCTCCTCTGGACGGAAGAAACTTGAATATTTCCCAGCGTCTAGCAGTTTCCCAGAACGGAATCAGGCCACGAGGCCATCTATCTCTTATCAGCACACCATCGACACCGAACTCACGACAACATGGCAGTGCGAAAGTTTTTCCGTCAATTAAAAGACCGTCATCGAGAACGAAGCAGGGCAAGGAACGAGACAGGTTCCATCGGGGAGCCAAGCGAAGTTGAACCCGTCGCGCCGCGCCCCGCAGGGTCGGCACCAAATCTCCGCATCGGTGACCCGAACCAACCGACTCCTGGGCCCTCGGCCGCTCGCATTCAAGATTCCAACGGTACGAAGCCATTTAATTCCCAGCAGATCCGTCTAACCGTGCTTTTCCGCGCGACGCAGATTTTCCCTCCACTTTTACTCAATCTCAGCCTGATTCCAGCGAAAAAGAAAGCACGGTCGCACCACGTGTCGCCGATCCGACACCAGATCTGTACAGTGTTGCCCCGACTCTACAAACAATCGAGCCCTCGACCTCTCACGATCAGAACTCTAACGGTATGCGGCCATTTGCTTCCCTCAGCATCCCTCTAATCGTGCTATTCCCCGCGATCCAGATCTGCCCTCCAGTTCCACTCCATTCGAGCCTGATTCCGGCGAAAAACAAAGCACACACACGGGACCTCCGAATCCCCCTATAGAATCGCCTGCGGTAGATGCTGACAAGGACACCGGGAAGCTCAACTCCCTCGCGTATTCCGTAACCAAGACAATCCTCCTTGCGGTCAGAGAGTCCGCAGATGCATTCGGTCCACTCAAGTCTGTCGCCGGAGGTCTCTGTTTTATATTGGAAAATTATGAGGTATGGTCCTTCTCCCGCACTCGCGATCCACAGCACTTACAGTTGCACCAGCGAACGAAGGCAAACAAACAATCCATAGAGTCGTTGGCACCCCGGGTCCAGGAAGTTGCTAAGCTGCTCTACGCGCCCGTTTCTCAGGGAGATATCGACGAACAATCGAGGAGAGATGTCTTGGAACGGCAAGTCCATACCCTCCGACATCAGGTGCCGACTCTGACGTATGAATCCCCAGCAAATTGCAAGAGGTTGATCAAGATCTACACCAACTGATGGAACAGGGAAAGGTTGAAGGTTTTTTCGCCAATGTTGACAACACCGATAAGGTTCGCGGACTGGTCGAGGACATCCGCGATGCAACGATCCAATATCAGGTTTGTTTTTGGCAATATTCGCACTCCCCAGCACCTCTGACGTTCGCTTCAGACTTCGTTACAGCAAGATCTCTACATCAAGAGTTGCCAACTTATTGTAAGGCCCGCTTCCCTGCTCCTCATCCTCACACGTTGATCGTTGGATAGGAATCCGTGGACCTTACCCTTCTCAACGGGATGTATCACACTTCAAATGCTGGCTACAGCAGTGGGAACAGGCAGGGATGCCTGAGGGGAACGAGGCAGGATGTACTTGGAGAGTTTCAACGCTGGTTGACAGACAAGCAGGATAAACATGTTTTCTGGCTGAACGGCCTGGCCGGAACTGGAAAGTCCACTCTTGCTCAAACATTTGCCGAAACAAGCTTTGCGGACGGAAAACTCGGGGCGAGCTTCTTCTGCTCACGGGATTTTGTGGACCAGAGTAACCTTCAGACAATCTTTCCAACTCTTGCCTTCCAGCTCGCCTACAAGTATCCCTCTTTCCGTGGGAAGTTGTTGCAGGTCTTGAAAGCAATTCCAGATGTTGGACGGGAGTCCCTCTGCTCCCAGATGGAGAAACTCATCATTGGCCCATTCAAAGCTTCCCCTACCCCAACCCTCATCATCATTGATGCTCTTGATGAGTGCAAGGATGAAGAACCTGCCTCTGCCATCCTCTCCATGCTTTCCCGCTACACAGACCAAATACCAAATGTCAAATTCTTCATCACCGGCCGTCCTGAACCTCGAATCCGCTCTGGGTTCCGTCTCAAGTCACTCCACCCCATCACAGAAGTGCTCAAGCTGCATGAGGTTAAACAGTCATCTGTTGATGCAGATATCAATCTGTATTTCAGGACTGAGTTGGCCGAGGTTGCCAAGACACGAAGTGACTGGGACCTCACAGACCCATGGCCAACTTCATCTGAAATTGATGTTCTCTGCAAGAAGGCTGCTGGTCTCTTCATCTATGCTTCCACAGTTATAAAATTTGTTGCATGCCGAAGCTACACCCCCACTGCAAGGCTCACCCTCATCACCTCCCTCCCACAAAACACCACCCATGAATCAAAGTCAGGGGTTGATCCCCTCTACACCAAAGTCCTAGAGCAAGCCTTCCACAGTATTGACCCAGATGATCAGAAATTCCACTCTGAGTTCAAAACTGTTCTTGGAACAGTGGTGCTGGTGTTCAATCCTCTCTCAGTGAGGGCACTTTCAGACCTTCTCAAAATGCCTGGAATCCGTACCACCCTCTGTTCCCTCCATTCCCTCCTCCTTGTACCAGAACCAGAGAAGACAGCAGACCCAGTTCAAGCCTTTCACAAGTCATTTCCTGACTTCCTCACAGATGCCAGCCGGTGCAGAGATGAAAGGTTTTTTGTCGAGCCAAAGGTCCACCATGCAGAGATTTTGCTGTCATGCCTGAGGTTGATGAAGGAAAGGTTGAAGAAGAGAAACATCTGTGACCTTGAGGACCATATTGTTCTTAGTGAGGTGAAGAACCTTTCCACCCAAAAAAGCAATAACATTGGAGATGCACTGGAATATGCCTGCCAGTTTTGGACAAAGCACCTTCTGGAGATCCCTGGAAGCAGCCCCCATGCCAAGGAAATAGCAGAGGCAATAGATGAATTCTCTACAACCACCTTGTTGTATTGGATTGAAGTCCTTGTGCTTACAGGAAAACTTGGTGTTGGAGTTTATGCCCTGAATGATGTTGAGCAATGGTGTGCTTTGGTGAGTGCTATTGAAATCATCTATTGAAAGCCATACTGATGGTCCTTTAGGCAAGAATTGAGTGCAAGTGGACAAATGACACCCAACGCTTCCTGTTGGAATACTTTGATATCATCCACAACTCTCCTTCTCAGATATACCATTATGCCCTCCCATTTTCTCCTGCCTCATCATGGCTTCAAAAGTGCCACGGTGCAGAGCTCTCAAATGTAGTCAAGGTGGTCAGGGGGGTTCCACTTGGATGGGGAACATGTTCTCAAACTGTTGCTCTTGGCAGTGACCCACAGTCTATCTCGCACTGGAACAACACTGTTGCAGTTGGCCTGTTATCTGGGGATATCATTCTCTTGGATGCGGTTACTGGCAGCCAAACTGCTGTCTTTTCTGGTCATACCGACTATGTTAGAGCTTCCACCTTCTCATCAGATGGAATTTTTTTCGTCTCTGGAAGTGATGACATGTCTGTTAAACTCTGGGATGTGCAAACCGGTGGAGTCATCAAGACATTTAATGGTCACAAAGGCTATGTCATGTCTGTTTCCATCTCAAAAAACTCTGCTATGATTGCCTCAGGGGATCGTTTGGGAACAATCTTCTTGTGGAACAATCAGACAGGGGAACACACCTGTATCATTGAGCAAGAATATAGTATAAAATATGTCACCTTCTCTCCAACAACCCCCCAACACCTCATATCTGTATCAGATGGCAAGATCTGGCAGTGGGACATCAATGGCCATCAAATTGGCCCAGCATATGATGGTTCTTGCATCGCATTCTCCCCAGATGGTGTTCAATCTGTTTTGTGCAATGGAGATGCAGTCACAGTCCAACACTCTGATACTAGAGTGACTGTAGCTGAATTCTCTGTGGCTGGTGGAAAAATTCAAAGATGCTGTTTCTCCCCTGACAGCAGGCTTGTTGCAGTCGCTACTTGGCATATGATCTATGTCTGGGATACTACTGGCCCAGATTCTCACCCCGTAGAGCAATTCACCATACGATCTGATATTTGGGACATTGTGTTCTGTTCTCCCTCCACTCTGATCTCAGCATCTTGGGATGAATCAGTCAGGTTTTGGCAGATTGGTGTTCCACAAACAGACCAAGTTGTCTCTGATCAAAAGTCCACTCCACCTACTTCAGCTTGGATCATGTCTATCAGTCTGAACCCAGGGAATGGGATTGTTATCTCAAGTGACAAGGATGGGATAGTAAAGACCTGGGATATCTTGACTGGCCTCTGCAAAGCATCCTTCCAGACCCCAGCTGGTAATAACTTGAGAGACGTCCAGCTGACAGATGGGAAGCTAATCATGGTTTGGCATGAGAGTGGGAAGATTCACATCTGGGACACTGAGAAAGCTGAACTCCTCCAAACAGTAGAGGTCCCAGAGTGCAACAGCCTCAGGATATCAGGGGATGGGTCAAAGGTTCTTTGTCTGAGTGATCAGACTGTCATTGAAGTGTGGTCAATATGGACAGGAGAGGCCATGGGCAAAGTTGAGTTGGAAGGTTGGGCATATGGAGATTTCTTCTATTTGGATGGCTCAAAAATCTGGATTGAACTCCATGACTCTTCAATCCAAGGCTGGGACTTTGGAATCTCAGGCTCCTCCCCAGCCCCACTGCCCAACACACCCATAGAGGAATCTTGTCTGCAATTTACCAGATACCCCATTAGGATTACAAACAAAATCACTGGAAAAGTGGTTTTCCAACTGTTTGGGAGGTATGCAGAAGTGGCACAGTGGGATGGACAATATCTGGTTGCTGGCTATGAAACTGGAGAGGTTTTGATTTTGGATTTCTGTCATCTGTATCCTCAGAAAGAATCTATAGTTTATTGTCTCTGTGACTTGCGTAGATAGCTTTGCCTTCCTCTCTGGTATGAATGTGTTTTAGATAGGAAGGGTTGCAAATGCAATATGGTCTAATTATCATTTTTTTCAGTCTGGGAAAGACTAAACAAAACAGAAGGTTAGTCTTATCACAGCCAGCTAAATTTATCACATCAGGCAAAGGGTAAGATAGCTGAGATATGGCACCCCCAACTACATTCCATTCCACCCCAGCTTGACAAGCTGATGATATGTATCTTGATATCTATCAACCCTTATGGCACCCCCGGCGACCCTCCCAGGAACTGGCTCGAGGATCTTGGTTGTTCAATAGAGTTAACCAGATACACACACCCTGTGGACTTTGGGCTCATCCCATTGAAGACCCTCTTCAAAAGGAAGGGGAATTTTTCATCTTCATTTTTGATACAAACAGATTAATGTGTCTGAGGTGTGGATGCAGATTTCAGTAGGAACATGAATATTCCCCTCCACCAAAGTTCATGTTGTGGATTCCAGACAGTCATTCAGAATGGTGGTTCTTCCTTAACGCACACAGCAAGGTGGGACAGATGGCAACACAACTGGAGATTGAGGCATTTGTACAGGAAACACATTGCAGAGGAAAGTGGGCCCCATCCACCCCACCTTCATCTGGAGGAAATGTACGTGTTCACACTTGGAAACTGCATACAACACATTGAGATTCATCACCCAAAGTACATCTTATCAATAAAGAATAAGTTGCAACGGTTCAAGACTACACAAAAGGTGACCCAAGATATTCCTCTTCAACTCCTATAATGTACAAACCACCTCCCTCGCTCATTGAGAATCACCAGACACACTCCTCTTTACCAACCCAGTCAGTGTAGCAAAGGCGCCGGAGATCTAGGACGAGGTGGCAACCTTAGCCTTGATGGCATCGACGACGCTGGGATCAGCCAAGGTGCTGAGGTCGCCCAGCTGGTCACCCTCTCCTGCGGAAATCTTGCACATGATACGGCGCATGATCTTACCAGATCGGGTCTTGGGAAGGTCGGGAATGATGATGATCTTCTTTGGCGCGGCGAATGGCCCGATGACCTTCCTGACCTGAAGAATGAGCTCCTTAGCGAGGGAACCCTCGTCATTGGGGTTGTAGGTGAATTCGCTAGGGAAAGGGGGTTTGATGAGCTCGGAGTCTGCAAGGTTGGCGAGGAAATACATACGGCTTGAGGGTCACAAAGGCATAGACGGTTTGGCCAGTGAGATCGTCGGAGACGCCGATGACGGCAGTCTCAGCGACGCCCCTGTGAAGGATCAAGGCAGACTCGATCTCGGCAGTGGAGAGGCGGTGTCCCGAGACGTTGATGACATCTGAGTTCTGTTAGGCTCGCGCTCGTGAAGCGAGAGACGTTCGGGATACTGACCGTCTACGCGGCCCTTGATCCAAATGTATCCGTGCTCATCACGGGCTGCACCATCGCCGGTATAGAAAAACCCTGGGTACGGCTAAACAAGACAGGATCAGAAACGGCGTTGCACACAGCGCAAATAAACGCAAACCCTCATGTAGGTATCGAGGTAACGGTTATTATCCTTCCAGACCGTCCTCGCGATAGACGGCCAGGGGTTCCTGATACACAGGATACCCTCGACGCTGTTGCCCTCGAGGACTTCTCCGGACACTGGGTCGAGGATGACCGGCTCGATGCCGAAGAAAGGTACGGTAGCGGATCCCGGTTTCGTCTCGATGGCGCCGGGGAATGGCGTTATCATGATCAATCCGGTCTCGGTTTGCCACCAAGTGTCGACGATAGCACACTGCCTCTTTCCGACGTGCTCATTGTACCAGTCCCAAGCTTCGGGGTTGATAGGTTCACCGACGCTACCCAGCACTCGAACCGTGCTGAGATCGTGGGCTTGGGTGTGGTGTTCGCCGAGACGACGGAGGAGACGGATGGCGGTGGGAGCGGTGTAGAAATGGGTGATCTGGTGTTTCTCGACGACCTGCCAATAACGGGATGGAGTGGGGTAGACCGGGGTAGACTCGAATACAGTGGTGGTGACGCCGTTGAGAAGAGGTCCGTAGACGATGTACCTGATCAAATATAAGATCAGAGGCGGCGGTTATCAAAGTACCAAACTTACGTGTGGCCGGTGATCCAGCCGACATCGGCCATGCATGCGAACTTGTCCTCGGGGTGGACATCAAAGACGTACTTGACGGTCACCGCGGCTCCGAGAAGGTATCCGGCGGTAGTGTGGACGACACCCTTTGGCTTTCCGGTGGATCCAGAGGTCTAAAAATGGCAAGAAGCACCGTCAGCGACTGTTGTTGGACGGAAGATAAACTTCCGATGCTCACGTAAAGAATGAAAAACGGGACCTCAGAGGACATGACCTCCGGCGGACAGTAGTTTGGGACCTTGAGGGTCTCTTCGTGCCACCACTTGTCGCGTCCCTCGGTCCAGGCAACGGTATTTCCGGTCCTCCTCTGAACAAGAACATGCTCGACCTCAGGGCACTCCTTGAGAGCGGCATCGACGATGGCCTAGGTGGCAATGGCCTTTCCACCTCGTCGGCCCTCATCGGAGGTGATTAAAACGCGGGACTTGCAATCCTTGATGCGGTCTCGAAGCGACTCGGAGGAGAATCCAGCGAAGCCGACGGAATGGATGGCGCCGATACGAGCGCAGGCTAGGAAAGTGGCAACAGCGTGCCAGGTCATGGGCATGTAAACGGAGACGGTGTAGCCCTTCTTGATTCCCATAGCTTTCAGGATGTTAGCCACGCTGCAAACTTCGCGGAGAAGCTGAGCGTAGGTGATTTCGCAGCCTTCTCCCGGCTCATCGGCTTCGTAGATGATTGCGGTGTATTGAAATTAGTGAGTTCGTGACAAAATGTTGTGGAATGAAGGGGAGGGGGAGTGGTTCGGGACGCTGAGACTGTCGGCACTGGCCGACGCCATGGTCGCCAAAGCTGAAGCGCTGATCGACCGATGGGTAATATGATGGCAGAAATGCGAACCTTGGAGGGGTGGGTATAAGCCCATCGGTCAACGCAGTTGTATGAGGCGTCGAGGCCACCTTCGGGGAACCAGACGATGTCTCCATTCTCGAAGCTACCGGAACGAACGGTCTTGAACGGACGATCCCAGTAGAGTCTCTTGGGCGATCTGTTGGCGAAACGATCTTCAGTCAGTCGGAAGTGGGCATAGACAGGTGGGAAACGAACGTACCTGTGCCCACCATTCGTCTGAACCCTCTCCGACGGTCTTTCCGTGGTGATCGCGATAGCCCAGGATATCAGGACCAACGTGTGGCTTTTTCTGATGTTCTTTAACGCGAGGGGCGATGGGGTGAGTTGGGATGGATTGATGCTGAGAATCGGCCATGGCTGCTGAGCGAGAAGGGGATGGAAAGGAACGTTGATGTCGAGACCTTTTTTATTATGAGAATAGAAGGCAGGCACAAAATATTTTATTTTTCTCACAGGCGTTATCCGCGAACTGAAACTGGAACCGAGGGCGGTAATGTTCTGACCTAAACATATGAGGACTCGATTCAATCCCTCCATGGCCAGACATCCGCTCACTCCCCGCCTCATTCCCTAGCAGTCTTTTCCGAATCTTTGAGTGTCGGTGTATGCATCTCAGAGCATTCGAGCGAAAAAACTGGTCCTTCACAGAGTATAAACCACCACAAAATCCCTATTCCCTGCCCCGGAATTCCATCATTCGAAAACCCGCCGGAGGTTACTAAAAAGGCAATCAGCGCTTACGCTCAACTAATTAGTACGTGCGGGGAGGACCCTGGATCCCTCACTGCCGCCCACTGTAGCGTTACATAGAACGCGTAATAATTACATCGTTTCCCCCGAATGACCATCGATCATCTCGCCCCACCCCAGCGAGAACAAATTTAACGATCTCTTGATTTCACCTAGCGCGGCGAGTGCGCTTATCAACAGAAATTCATTCCCTGATTCACGAGTGCCGCCAATCCCTTCGCGCTTTGGGGTGAACAATCCCTTCAGAGAGCTTGCAACCCACACTCGCGAATCCTCACCACAAATCATCAGAGATCGTGCGTGTTCAGCCTCGCCCGTCACCAACCTGGTATAGGGGTTCCAGTGGCCACATCCAAAATCTCGCCGGTTAAGTGACTCACCAACTCTTTCACAAGCGGCACACCAGACGAAATGAACCCGATAATGTCCTCGCAAAAACCGAATCCTCTCCCAAAAAAGATCGTCATCGTCGGTGGAGGGATCATCGGCTGCACGACCGCATATCTCTCCCATCACCCTTCATATCGAAGCGACATCGACGAAATCACCATTCTCGAGGCGTCCACTACCGGCGTCGCTCAAGGAGCATCAGGAAAGGCTGGAGGGCTCGTCGCGAAGTGGGCTTATCCCCGTGAACTCGTCGACGTCTCCTCTCCTGAACACGTCCGCCTCGCCGGGTTACATGACGGCACCGAACGCTGGGGATGGCGCTACGTCAACTGTGGGAACTGGAAAGGCCGCGGTGAGGACAATCCCTCTCTCGCGAGTCCTGGTTCTGGGGTGGGCGACGGAGGTGACAAAACTAACCTCGGGAAAACTGCTGGGTTGGAGGATCCCAATCTAGAGCGAAGAGGCCTCCCAGATGACCTGCACTGGGTCAAGGAATCTCTCATTAAATGGGCATATGCACAAAGCTGAATTAGGTACCGTCCACGAGAGAAACCAACTGCCCCACATCTTTATTTCGTGAAAGTTTGCCCGATCTGAGGAGGATCCGTCGCGGAAAGTCGGGGATCCTGGAAAGCGCATCGTTTTCTTTGCATAGTCGAGCTGCCTCCTTCATTGAGAAAGCGCCATCGGAACGGAGGCTGTCCCTGAACTCGTCGACCTGTTGTTTGTGGTCGGATGCCATCCCCCTGCTGTCGGTCTGAAACTCTTCGACCTTCAGTGGACCCCCACGTCAAGTCCCTTCGCGAGCTCTTCATCCTTGTCCTTTACCGCCTGCCCCGCATCATCCCCATTTCCCGTTGGCGCCTCGATCTGGGCGTTGAGCACCCTGTTCAGCTCCACGCCAGCGGCAGTCGCGGGGATACCCTTGCATTCATCTCCGAGCTCGTTCTGGATCTGCAGTGATCAGGGGAGATTGCAGGGGATGAGGCGGATAAGTCTTTCCGCCGACGAGCGGTGCTCTCGGGACGTCCTGTCCGAGCACCTCTTCCGAAAATGGCCTCGAAGAGATTCTTCGACTTGACCTCTCGCTCGTTGCCAACCTCGTGGTCCATTGGCGTGTTGACACCGGGCACTGTCGCCACAAAGCTTCCGGAATGCGCCAGAGTCCTTCCTTGATGTCAATAACTCTGACATCTTGCAGTCGGGGATCCGGTAGAAGTAAATGGTGCCAGCGAGCTTGCATCCTCGTTCGTATCTGGATATGGTGACGTGCAGTTACGACACGATACATGCTACATCGGGTTCAATCGATTTTTTTTGACGACCGACTGAGCTTGTACTTCACTTACAAGTCTGCGGGCAATGCGGCGATCGTATTGAAGATATCCGTGTCGTTGGGTGAGGCACCGTCGAATCCGAGAGTATCAATTAAAGTGACGACACGACAACCGGTTAGATCAAAAGCGGCCGCAACTTCAGCCGTGTTCGTGCAAGGTCGTTGCCTTTTGCTAATGCGGAAGTGGAAATCACTTGAGCCTGGTGAATAGTGTGAATAGTGGCGGGGTAAGGGGACAGGCGCGTGATAAGCCCCCTTGGCGATGGTACAGAAAAAAGAACAGTACGCACGAAGGACTTCTTCATTTCTCGTTGTTCCATGACTACTTCATATAACGCAAATGGGCAGATCGTCTGATTCGATGAGAGGCGAGGTGAGTTGAGGGTCCAGGAGACGTGAACAATGGAGATGAACGAAGGATACGTGGAACCCCGATGTCGCGGTTACTTAGGGGACATCAGTCCGCGATGGCTACCCCTGGGTGCCCGGGATAGCTGCTTCACGAGCACCCGCATCCTGCAAATAGTGCGGTAGGACGTAGTTTCGTATAAGAGAAAGCCCAAGGACATGGCTACGAAAGACTTGGACCCCCAGCGGTTGGCTTGCGTGTCGTGCTCTGCCCTGTTCGAGGAGAGCGGTGGCGCGGAATTGAGTACCGCACGAGTATGAAGGGATTCTCTGGACAAAAATCCACCTCATTCTTTTGGCACACCGGTTCTGCAATGGAGAAGGATGAGTTGGAGTGAAGAGCAGTTACCTAAAGTGATAGAAGGTGGATAGCGATTATCCAGAGTGAGTGAGAGTGAGCGAGAGTGGGAAGGAGTCAGATAGTGGCTAACCCATTCTCAACACCCGGTCGATACCCCTGGGATTGGCTTCTGACAATGCGCCATCAAATCCCACTTGTCATCACTCCATCCCATCAAACAACATTCTCCATTGTCAACGGTTATGCTTAAATCTCCTGATCACAAATGAATAATGTATTTATTTATGTCATTATAATTAAAATAACGATAGTATAAATTATCCGTACCTGAAAAGATATTATAGTTCCATCTTTTTTCTATGACATATGTCATGTCATGGCGACGGGGTGGAACAGCTTCTGAGACGTGAACAGCTTCTGAGCCATGTCAAAAAAAGCTTGTTCGCTCCGCTTAGCTTCCACTTGAGCATCAGTGAAACCTCCGTCTCCAGCGTCAGCGAAACATCTGCGTCTGGCATCGGCAAAACCCTCTGTCTCTGGTGTCAGTAAAACCTCCGTCTCCTGGGGTCGGAAAAACCTCCGTCTCTGGCGCCAGCGGACCCTCCATCTCTGGTGCCGGCGAGTAAACCCACGCTCGGCTTGGGGATAATAGCTGATACAAAGAAGTCTAAGCCACCCTCGTTCTTCTTTGCCCACTTTTCCCTGCCCTGTATTCCCCCCTGCAACCCTCCTGAGCCTTGAAATGATGTCTGGATGGCACCACCCCCCCCCACCTAATCAAGCTCTAAATCGGAGGCCATGCGGGGTTCAGACTTGCACCTGCTTGGAATATGTGAGCAATTCCCGTACTCGTATTCATGGCTGGTTTACCGGCCATGAATGCTATGTTCTCTTTCCCTGTCTCTCACTCTTCATTGCCGGTTTACTGGAATGAACAACAAACCGCCGTTGCTTCCTTTCCCCCATAGGTTACTTGTCATACCTGCTAACTGATTGACACATATCCAGATCCCCAACGGCAACCTCTGCGTTTGCTTTCACGGCGAAACCCTTCATCGATCTCCCCCCCCCCCTTTGCTGGACGCAGCCAACCAAAATGATCGTTTCTCTCCAGCCCACGCTCCTCCCATGCCTACTACTCACCAAGCACCTGGCCCTCACAGGCCTATTCACCTCTACCAACCGTTCGCTGGACCTATCCCTCCCGCCTCCATCGATTCACGCCCAGGCCTTCCTTTTGGAATCCCCTTGAATCAATCAGCACCAATACTTCGGCAGTTCCGTCCGCGTGAAAACCAAGCTTCGTCGACAAGCGAGGAGAACCGAAAGAGGAGCATAGCCAGGAACAGCAACAAGACCAAGAGGAAAACCCAGGTCGCCAGAGCCTACGAAGAACCGTCAGCATCGAACCCTGTTGACAGAAATGTTTCCGTCCTGTTTTTCCCTCTCAATGTATTGCTGTTTTGTTTTTCCAATCAACTCCACTCTCACATGCGCTCACCTAACCCTCCTGCCAGATTTCCCAGTTCCCCGACAGCATCGAAGAGCTGCAACCCGGCATTCCCAGGTTTGAGATTTCAAACGGAACATTTGGACCATTCGCCCAGCGGATGTTCGACATTGGTCTGGTCTTCCACCTCAGATTCACCGACGATGAACTGCTGCAATCCAATTGGAGTCTGCTTGATAGGAAGATCACGGATGGCATTTCTTCCTTACCAGCCAGGATTCAGCTTCCCCCAAGGCCCGCCAACCAGCCCCCCTCTGCAAATAGCACCTGCTGGACATTCGTGAAATGTGGGATAAAACCAGCCAGGGGTCGGAGCGATAAAAGGTACATTCTGGTTCACCCAGAACATATCTCTTCATCGCAGTGGACCCTGGATTATTTGAGGGGGAGCCTTGCGGTGACAAACCCTATTTCTGGGCCAGACGAAGACCTCATTCCTGATCGGTTAATTGTTATCGGTGAGTAATTTCGATTTCAAGCGTATTTGGCGGATACCTGTATCTAATCCGGAGAAGCTCCTCGATTCACCGGGTTCGTCGAAGGCTCTCTCACAAGCCTCAGCAGAATGGTGGAGATCCCCACCAATATCTGTCGGTTTGGTTCTCACGAATGCTTTGCATATCGTGTCCTGGCCAAGGAATTTAGAGACCTAGTTGAGGTCTTCGATTCCGTCACAGATCTTTGTGGAACCAAGGACCTACGATGTCCCAGCAGCTTAAGCCCCTCTCTTGGTCCCGACCCAAGCAGCTCGAGCCCCTCTCTCAGTCCCGACCCGGTCTTTACCCCCTTGCCATCCGGGAGTCTACAAACCGACAAGATGATTAGCATGGGGGACTACGTCGCGGATGACGACCTAGAAGCAGTGCTTGCTGCGCTTCTTGAACAAACCAATCCAGTAGGGATTTACAACCAATCCCCCGCAATCCACCCGCTGATCACAAAACCCCAGACCCAGCCAAAGGCGAACAAGCGGAGCAGGGCAGCATCTCATAACACTGGCAGAGAAGTTGTAAGTTTTAGTCCATCTCTCTTGCCATTTGTTGGCTCACCAGGACGTCGGACAGGCAGGGGCAGTGCCCATCGAAACTGCCATAGAGGGTGCAAGGCATTCGAAGAAAACTCGCAAGGTAATTTAGAAACTGTGCGATACAATTATCGAACGCGCGCTGATTATTGAACTCCATTTGTAGAACCCACCGGTAAGCACTCGGATTGTTTCAGAGCGCATGTCATCCTCTCGTTAAAATGATCTTCCTCAGCCTGTCGGCCTGGAGCCGGTTGGCAAAGGCAAAGCACGAGAATCTGGGATTGTTGGGTTTACCCAAACCCAACCACTCGAACCCCCCTTCGCCCTCCCACCCTTTGACATTTCGTGTCGGGATTCTGCTGTACAATGGCCTGATCGGATATCACCAAGTGACCAGCCCAACCCTTGTCGCTACAGTACCTATTCCCCTGTCGAGGTTCGGTTCCAGGCAGGTACCAGTAGGGAGCTGGGGGAACTTTTGTTCAAATTTGTCGAATGGAGGATTTCGCCCGAGATTGACCTCACACTTGGAGATTCTGATGGAACCTTTGCTCCTCCAGCGGGCACAACCCTTGAGCCAAGCGCCGATCAAATCCCCCTGGACCCCACCGTTGTCATCCATTACAACGTGGAGTATATATGGTGAGTCCAGTCTGGTGAATCTTTAAGTGAGGGTGCTCAGACGTATACCCACCAGTGGCAATGCTCAAGGAGTGGGACCCCGGAGAAGTGCGTTTCGAGAAGCACTACACCTCATGGCTGAGCGCGAAGGCTGTTGGAAGGTTATCGACAGCACCATGGTCCCCGATGACTCGCCTGTCGCCGACTGTGCTTACTGGAAAGTTTCGGGCGCATTGATTGCGTTGGCATTGCTCAGTGGGGACGGTGTCCACCCTGTATCCCCAGCAGTCATATACGCACTCCTTTCCAATGTTGAAGAACGGTCCGACCCAAGGGCTCCAATGGATCTGAGCCTCAGCTTCATCAATCAACTCCAGAAGTCCAAGGCTAGGATCTTGCTTCCTTGGATGATCATCCTTCCAGGTCAAGACTGGAGGGACCTTCCAACGGGCCATCGAACTTTGGTCCAGGACCTTATTGTCGACCTTGGCATCGAAGTGAGTGATTGCTACCTGTTGGTGTTTGATTGCAGATAGTGATAGCTATTCTTCAGCTGCAGAAAGTGACTCAGACCGGACGGAAAACCAACCACGTTCAGTGGACAACAGCCATCGTCACCTCCGCAATGTTTGGAAATGCCAACTTCCTCTCCACAATACAATTTGTGGAGATGTTGAAGGGCTTCCGAAGGTGCTTCCAAGGCGCTGCTCCTTGGCTCCAGGTAGGTCCAGCACCATTGTTAATGAGCGATGCTGACGTATCGGGTGCGACACGCAACAAAGGCCTGTAGAAGTCTTGGTAGAACCGCAGCGATAGCCCTAGAGTTATCCGTGTCGTCCATCCGCTGCGTTGAAGATTTGTGGACCCGGGAGAAGATCCGCCTCGTCTTCGATCCCGCGCCGGTGGTGACAGATCCCTCGATGTTGGGGGAAATTGTCATAAGGTCCTTCGGAGAGTACTTGAATCGCCCTGGACACGTTTTGCTTCCAGACGGTTTCATAGCCGATGAAGAGATGGAAAAGGAGAGAGAGAACGGCCTCTTGAGGGTGAGAATGCTGTGGGTGTACTGGCATGGAACCCAACAACTAGACACACAGAACACCAGGGCTGTAAGCACATTCTCAAACAGCTCCCCCATTTCAAAAGAAAACTCACGGTCCCCTCGCTCCCTAGGTCCATGTCGATATCGGAATGATCGAGCAGCCGGACCAAGAACAGGCGGAGTTCCCCCCCCCTCTGAGGGTTAATACATGCTTCGACAGGCTAGGCATTCAGGTCAACGGTGCACTGCTAAAGTTGATGAGAGATCACCTCACAATTAGGGAGGGCCTTGAGAATCCTGGAAGAGACACTGACTTTGATCGATGGCTCCACGGACAGATTTACACATGCGATTACAATATGGTCTGACCGGTAGTAATGTATGATGTATCATTTCGAGGCCCTTAGATTCCAATACCATATGACTGCTTTTGGGAACAAGTGCTAGTGACGCCGCGAGATATTTTACAAAACAATTGGTAAGTCACAATTCACTAGGACCTAAAGCGGTCGACGCAGATGGATGCACTCCTCCGCAAGGGAGAGAAACATCGCGTTATTGACAGGGCAAGAGCCCGTAGTGCTGACGTTCTTGCACAAGACAGGTTTGCACGCACCTAATGATTAGGGTGAAAACGAGCGAAAAGCGGGAGGTGGAGCTGCGTAACCGAAAGCGGTGAACGCGGATTATAGCAAACCTCCGACGAGATAGCAATGTCGTTGATGAGGTGAAAGCCCCAGAACCCACAGTAGCCAGAGCCGCGTAAACCGACAGGCGGTGAACGCGGACAGAAGCAAACCTCCGACGAGATAGCAACGTCGTTGATGAGGTGAAAGCCCCAGAACCCACAGTAGCCTGAGCCGCGTAAACCGACAGGCGGTGAACGCGGACAGAAGCAAACCTCCGACGAGATAGCAACGTCGTTGACGAGGTGAAACCCCCAGAACCCACAGTAGCCAGAGCCGTGTAAACCGACAGGCGGCGAACACGGACAGAAGCAAATCTCCGATGCGATAGCAGTGTTGTTGACGAGGCACAGAGTTCCGGTGCAGTTTGCACCCGATATATCAGATGAGAACGAGCGCGACGGGGAGGCGCAAAGTTCTGGCACGAGACCAGTTCACACCCGATAAATCAGATGAGAACAAGGGCGACACGAGACCTGCAGAACTCTCATAAGACAGATAACAATTATTGCCACCCGATGTTGGGGAGGAGGAGGAGGGAGTTGAAGACAAAGCAGGCGAGGGAAGTTAGGCTGTTGCCAAGGTGGACTAGCCGAAAGAAGTTCCGTTGCGAGCAATCCCGAGAAGCACACACATTGCGCCTTTCTATTTTTGGGCAAGCTGGGAAAGTTGACATGAGAGATGAGATTATGATCTATAAAATCAATTTTCCGACCTCACGAGCCCCAAAGACTACTTGGGTTTTTCTGACGGCCCTCGTTCATTTCTCTCTCTAAACCTAGCGTGACACAGACGATCCTTCTCCACATTCCAGTGTCCTTGGACCGACGACAATTCCCTTCAACTCCTTTCTTCCACTAATTTATCGTCTCTGTCAGTGACTCTCTCTCATTCTCTCGTTCCTACTCGGGAATACGCACCGACTCAATTACCTCCTCAATGGCGACTTGGTGAACATCGTGTCGATTGTCGACCTTCGTCTGTGTTGCCTGGGCAAGTTGTCAAAGTTCAGTGACCCCGAGTTTGAGAAGGTGGATCGTGTCCCGAGCGGCGACCTGTCAAGCCTGCAGAGAAAGAGAGAGTTCAAGTGCCGACTCGAGTTGACTGGATAGGGTTTCGATGCGACGGATGATGCCTTCTGGAACATGGGACCTCAGTTTGGACCAGTGGTGATCCTCTTCGTCGAACTCCGCCAAGGAAGGTCACCCAACCTCGAGGCTGGATCGGCGGTGGTCCTCGTGTTTGGCAGTAGCTTTTTCATCTTTGCCCACTCTCTACAATTCATGCGGAACAACAGTGGCGATGCTTCGGGTGTTGTCGTCGTCGGTTGAGAACTCCTTGTCATGGCATTGATCTCTAGCTTCAGCTTTTTGCTTGCGTTCTTCCATGAATTCCTTGATCAATTCAATATCGTGCTTGAAGCCGTTGTCCTCGTTGACGAGTGTATCCAGATGGTGGAACTTGACATCGTGGCTGGTGAGGGAGGTCTGGGTCCCCCTCAACTGAGACCGGAGCTCTCCCACTGTGGCAGGCAGTACTAAGCGTTTATCCAGCGCGCGTGCTTACTTGAATGGAATTATTTTTTGGTGGTCGGTATCATAACCACTGGGCAACGGTACAAACATAAGTAAAAGAGGGCGGTCCTTACCACCACGCACATACCCGGAAATTGTCTTCACCGATACCAGCGCACTCAACCAAGACTCGTGCTCCCATAGAGGCAAAGCATCCATTGCCCAAGAGGTCATCGGGTGCCTACCAGCATGCCGCCCCTGTCAAATCCAATGCTGTCTACGCTTTCGCCCGACCTTGTGTGTGGTAAGACCGGTCGCGTTGCTCAACGCTTGTTACATATACTCGTCGCTCGCCCCCCTTCACCAGACCGTCTTGGTCATTATTCTATTCTCGTGCCTCGACGGCACGGTATCTTGATTGCCTTGACCGATCGTTTACGATGACGCCGCATTGCTTGGGGATTGTACAGTCTTCCAACACAACCATCTACCACACTCGCTTTCACTCATGCCATTCTCGCGACTGCATGGACCAAACAATTACTCACTTGGCTTATTGAGAAACTGAGGGAACTATGCCTCTGGCGCACTCCAGTCAAAGGAGGGCTGTTGGAACAATCTATTCCCAGGGTGTGAGGATTCCAGAAGCCGGTCATGGGCCATGCCGCTTGTCGGCGCTGATGATTATAAATTATTACCGCCCGATAAATCGAGGGGCAATGTTAGGAGCCAGTGCTCAAACTTCTTGGACGCGAGGTGGAGTCTGGTGGAGTTGAAGGAAACAACCGAGAGAAGTCCCTTTGTTCGGAACGTTAACCGTCTGAGCGCTTGGAGGCAATCGGAAGTCTTTGGAAGTCCTGTCAATTAGTTCCGGCGATCGGCGATGCCAGCATTTAAATTCCAAATCGGGTTGCCTTTCTTCCGCCCTCGCTCCTCCTTCACTCCTCCTTCCGCCCTCGCTCCTCCTTCCGCCGTTGCTCTTCCTCCTGTCGTCTTCACCACCATCGTTCGCCACCTCACAAGAAACTGTTTTTTTACCTGATTACATCGGGCATTAAAATGGCGAGGGTCAAGAAGCATTCTGCGGCCAGGATGAGCCCGAGCAACCCGCTCGATCTCCTTGTGGAGAAGACGAAGGGTAAGAAGAACACCGCAAAGAAGACGAACGGCGGCAAGCCCAAGACCACCGGCGGGACGGCAACGCATTGCCCACTTGGAATCCCTGGACCGGTTTCCACGTCTGTGGAACTCTCCCCAGCCGGGGCACCGGCTCTTCCCCAATCCTCTCAGGATTCGGTACTCCCGGCGGTTGTCCTACCAAAGAAAGTAAGGACTGGACGCCCATCCAGCGTCCAGCCTGGTGACCTGGTACGACCCCTCTCTTTATCTTGTAAGTGCTTGTCCTAATGATTTGACAGTGGTGTTCGCTGTGCGGGAATGGCCATGCGTCCTCGGTCACATGCAGCAAGTGCGGGCGGTCCAACTGTCCCGGATGCATTCCCGAGTTAGCAGGGATGGAGAAAGAAGAACTGGACTCCTGCACATACGAGTGTCCCACTTGCTGTGGAAGGAGAAACATCTTCTACGTAAGTTTCTCGTCTGCCAGTCCTCTCTCTCTCATCCACCCTGACTGTTGCGCAGGGTCTGTGGAAAGGAGATGCGCCGGTTTTCCCACAGGGTATGACCATCGCCGACACCGCAAAAGGAGATCACGGCGTCCGTTACAAGAGCTCATCCGTCATAGTGCTTGAATTCATCATGGCCTCCGTTGCCGGCAAGGGCACCCCTGCACTGGCTCTCCACGTGCAGCTCCAGGGTTTCTTCTCGCAAAATCCCCAAGACCTGAAGTACCGTTGTGTCCCTTTCGACGTTGACCCCAGCAACCTCGAACCGCACCGTGAGAAGGTTGCCAGAGTGGTGAATCTGTTGAACCGGTGAGCAACTAAGTCGGCTATCCCCGTTTTCAATACAGTAGCTAACCCTGATACAACTAGTGAAAACTTTGACCAAGCTATCCTGATCGTCCACACCCATTCGGACAAAGAAAGGGGCGACCTCATGTATTGCGGGGACGGCAATACAACCTCTCAGAGCACTGGGATATCTGACGTGAGCGTCAGCCATTTTTTCAACTTTACTTTTGACTGACTGCCTCTAGTTTTTCGAGAAAGTCATTGGTCCAGATCTGCGCGAGTACTTTCAGTCCAGAAAGTACTCGATGATGGTGTTGGCTGCCTGCGGCTCCGTTGTCCGCATTCCCGCTGCCCGCGAAGAGCTCCGTGAGGTCGCAAACTCGTAAGTAAGGCCCATCGTTATGATGTCAATGTTGACCGCCCTGCCTTTTCTATGGCAGGTTCAAATTTGCCGACACCTTCGCTTTTTCGGAGGCCGACCTTGATCCTTATAGGATCACTCCATTCATCACCGAGTTTGTGATGAACGTCCTGGTCACCGGTCGCCCGTCCAAAGACACTGTCCCTACCGCCCTCTCTCTATCGTCCACCCTCCATTACACCGGGGTTGTCCACCTTCAGTGGACCGAAACAGGTGTGGAGATGGAGCGTTTCGAACGAGTCCACCCCACCGCCCGACCTAACGGAGGAAGATTCCCTTTGCAGTGCAAGATCTGCCACGCCTACCGTCCTTGGGTTGTACCTAAAGCCACAAAGAAAAGGTACAACATCAAGCAGGTCTTCAAGTGTGGGACCAAGAAGTGTTCAGGGTTCCTTGTGGTTCGACGTTTGAAGGGGTACCGCCCACTGCCTGACCGCCTCGACAAAATTTTCGCTGCCTTGATATCGCTGCCTTGATATAATCATTTTTACACTGAGCTTCGCGTACATTTGTAGTTACTATCATGGTTTTGGTTTTTGCAAACCAAAACAATATCCAGCTCCTTGTTTCGTTTCCTCCACGTGATCCTGAATTGCCGCAAGAGTGTGAAGCTTCAACCTCAGTACGAACTGGTTCCTGTTCAGAGGACTCCTATAACCGGGTGAGAGCAAGGGAGGTTGAAGCAAACACGCGAAAGCAAGAACTGTCATAAAGGGTCCTGGATTCTCCCTATCTAATACAAGCGGGCGTATCGACGATGTTCAACCTCAGCCTCACACCATTTCCACGATAACTACAGCAACGAATCAAGCGGACACGAAGTACCCCATCAGTAACCAGCATTCATTTGCCCCGGCTTGTTTAAGCTCCAACGGCAAAGCGTGCTTGAATGAACGACTTACTATGCGAGACTGGATGAATTTCCGTCGTCTGCCGGACCTCCTCATCTGAAGCGAAGCGGCCTTTCGAATCAATCAAGTGCGACGCGAAGAGCGTGTTAATCGATGTCGACTTTCCCAAACCAGTCTGACCTGCGCAACCAAACGACGAGAGCGTCAGAAACCACCCGACGCCTATGGCAGCTGGTTCCAGCGCCATTTAGGAGGAGCACGCACCAAAGTGAACAAAACTCTGACAAGATGGCAACATCGTTGAGTAGGTACTAAGTTCCGGTAAAGTTCACACCCGATAAATCAGATGAGAACAAGCAAGACAGGTGGCGTAAGACCGGTTCATACCCGATAGATCAGGTGAGAACCAGCACAAGGGGGAACGGATGACGAGCAAGGCGTCTAAAAAAAAGGGGCACAGACAACAGGCAAGGAACCCTCCTAGGAAGGGTAGAAATTGTTGCCATCCGATAAATCAGAGGCAACACCAAAGGGGAGGAGAAGGCAGGAGGCGGAGTTGACATCAACAATCGGTGGAATTCGAATTTCGATTACTGAATCAAGCGAAGCGTCACACGCACCGGCGCGTAGCTCAGAGCCTCGTGGTACCGATCACTGATCGCGATGGCCCGGGAACTTCGCTCGGTTATTCCCTCTTCAACTTCAACTCCCACCTTCTCTTCCCTGCCCCTCTTTTCTTGGACACCTTGTGCGTCATCCGCTCACCCCTCGTGCTCGTTCTCACCTGAATTATCGGGTGTGAACTGGGTCTCACACCTCCCCGTCGCACTCGTTCTCACCTGATATATCGGGTGTGAACTGTGCTGGAACTTTGTACCTCGTCAAAGAGACGCTGTTGCGTCGGAGGTTTGCTTCTGTCTGCGTTCACCGCCTGTCGGTTTGCGTGGCTCTGGCTACCGTGGGTTCTGGTGGCTTTCACCTTTTCAACGACATTGCTATCTCGTCGGAGGTTTGCTTCTGTCCGCGTTCACCGCCTCTCGGTTTACGCGGCTCTGGCTACTGTGCGTTCTGGGGGTTTCGCCTCGTCAACGACGTTGCTATCTCGTCGGAGGTTTGCTTCTGTCCGTGTTCACCGCCTCTCGGTTTACGCGGCTCTAGCTGTTGTGGGTTCTGGGGGCTTTCACCTCATCAACGACGTTGCTATCTCGTCGGAGGTTTGCTTCTGTCTGCGTTCACCGCCTGTCGGTTTACGCGGCTCTGGCTGCTGTGGGTTCTGGGGGTTTCGCCTCGTCAACGACATTGCTATCTCGTCAGAGGTTTGCTTCTGTCCGTGTTCACCGCCTCTCGGTTTACGCGGCTCTGGCTACTGTGGGTTCTGGGGGTTTCGCCTCGTCAACGACATTGCTATCTCGTCGGAGGTTTGCTTCTGTCCGTGTTCACCGCCTCTCGGTTTACGCGGCTCTGGCTGCTGTGGGTTCTGGGTTGTTGAAGATTTTGTATCTTCGGTCTTCGTGGTATTTTTGTATCTACAGTATTAACCCCCCAATCCCACCGTACCTCGTTTCCTCTCCCAACCTGTTCGGTGACTCTGTGTTTGCCGGATCCCGGACTGGTTGTTTCTTGCCACACTCTTTGTTTCCCTCTCAACCTGTTCGGTGACTCTGTGTTTGCCGGATCCCAAACAGGTTGTTTCTTGCCATACTCTGCGTTCTCTCTTTTTACCTGTTCGGTGGCTCTTTTCGTGCCGGATCCTAGATAGGCTTATGCCGCACATTACGTCCCTTTTTTACCAGCCTAAGTTTGAACCCAAGCGCGACTTCCCTTCCACTTCCTTTTTTAGTCCAACTTGCCAACTCGGCCTTAGTTTCGGCTGCAAAGGGCACTATTACAAAGTGCCTAGAGCTTTTGGTCCTTCCCTTTCTCCCTGGCAAATGCTGCCTGCGTCGTTCTTGTTCGGCAAACAGTCCTGTAGACGTCGGACATGTCCTCTGCGGGGGACGTTCTACCTCCCAATGGAAACTTTGCAAAAACCTCCGAGTTGGCTCTCTTCTGCCGAATCTGTCTCAAGTGTTTTAGCCTTCCATGACGTCTCTGATAGCCGGGTCCTAATTCAATCGCCGTTCCGTAAAGACAATCGTCAGCATCTTCCTCTTCTCTTTGACCCCCTCTGGCTCTCCTCCCTTCAACGCCCCTTGGGAGACACCCACTGCTTGATTATCGGGATATACCTTGGCCTTGGCCTCCGTCGAATCTTTGCCCCAGCAGCACCCCCCCCTTTTCCGGTTGGTCCTGTCTTGCCCCTAGTTGAATCGTCAGCCCTCCCTTTCTAATCCAGTGGAATTTCAGCCCCATGGACTCCCAAGGCCACGAGTACGACGATTGGAGTTGGGAAGAGATAAACAAGGCATATTTCGATGACCCAGTGTTGACTGATTTAGAGGAGGACGAGCCTTCCGGGCAGGCTCCCAGAATCTCATCTCCTCCAATGGAGCGCAAATCAAACAAAGAGGGGAATGCATCTACCTCAAAGAAAAAAAGGTAAGCCGGTTTGTCTTTCCCACTTGAAGCTCTCAATTAGGCTTCCTTCCAGCCGCGCTTCGACCAAGACAAGCAATGCCGAACGCCTCCGTGGGCTTCTCAGACATGATGTTGGATCCTTCCTAAAAGCCAGAGAGGCGCCGGGTAGGGGCTCTATGTCACTTTCAGTTTTGCATTGAACACCGATCTGAATCCTCTTCTCAAGTTGTCTTTGACGGTTTCGACCTCCGTCAGACTGTCGAAGCCGCCGGTGGAAAGGGACCTCCGCCCTGTAATTTGGTACCGGAGCTGGAGACTGCATGGCTTGACGACCAACCCCGTCTTGCTGTGGACAAGAACGGCATTCCCATAGTCCTCCACATACCTTGCTGGCAACGAACTAAATCACTGGTTGGCGCCCTTCTGCCTTGCTAATTTTCACATGCTGACTTTGAAACAGGACAAGTTCAACGATGATTGTGCTAAACTTTGTGAAACGACGAAGCCTACTGTAGGAGAAGATGCCGATGGAAAGTGGAGGAACTCCAAGGCCACTTACCGGCAGGTTGAAGGCGAACTTTGCGGCCGGATAAAACTAGTAACTTGTTGGCATGCAATAGGTCACTCGGTGGGTGGTCTCTCCCCTTTGTGTGTGCAAAACTCAAATCCGAGCAGAAAGAGCCCCCTGTCCCATCGTCAACCATCCTTGGGAGTGGGCAGAAGTTTTCTGCCACCACGGAAGCCCTCTCAGAGTTTCAGTTTGTCGCAAAGAGACTCAACAATGTACTGGAACATCTCGATCCCGGAGCTGCATCCCAGTACTCAAAACTCAGAGAAACTTCAATGGACAAGCTGCCCTACCTTCGCGCCTTCAATGCGGTAGACCCTTCTTATTGGCAGGGCAGGGCACTCCTGTTTAACTCTCAGACACCAAGACATAGGGACAAGAGGAGCCCGCCTCTGGAATGGACCCCCCTCCATGCAGCTGGAACCTTCACCCAAGGTGGAGATTTCCGCATTGATGAGCTGAACCTTCGCCTCAGATATCTGCCTGGGGACCTTATCTTTTTCAGAGGTTGGGCCTTTTCACATAGTGTAGAAGGGTGGGAGGGCGGTCAGAGGATCTCGGCTGCATACTTCACTCACCAGACCGTGTGGGATAGTTTTGACTGTTGTTTACATTTGTGAATGCGACGGTTTTACTCGGCTGTTGCCTCTTGAGGCAGTCGTAAATCAGTCTGTTGTCTGTACAGGGTTGCAAAAACACTCATTGAATGAGTGACTGGGTGACTGTCCGTAGGATTTACACGGTGTACACTCGAGTCCAGATGGATATCTAAGGTCGTTTAAGGGAACTGTCAATAAGTGTCAGGACCCCGACCGTTCCATAGGCTCAGGAACACCGCAAAACTCGGCAACTGGCACCCTTCTACGACGGATATCTATATTCCTTGTCTAATGTACTCCTACGGATAGTCACCCAATTGACAACTTGCAAGGGCACCTACCTTTTGCAAACCCAAACCTTGTTCGCCATCCCTTCGTCCCAACTATTACAATTGTATTTTGCACACCGATCGCTTATATCGGGTGCAGTGCCGCAGCTTGTGACCAACAGGACTTCGGCTTGGCTATTGCATATTCCACTCTTTCTCCCGCTCGAGTACCTTCCCCTTCCCCTCCCCTCCTCCAAAAACTTGCCTCTGATCTATTGGACAGCAACATCCTTTACTGTCTTGGACAGATTCACTGGTGCAGCCTCTCTCAGGGGACCGCAAACATCCCAGCGTGGCACCCGCTTCCCTCTGGTTGGCTTCCTGATCTGTGGAGCGCCGAGAACCATGCAGCGCCGGTTATCAAACTTCGCTCGGCTATTTTCTCCCCAGCTCCGTCTCCCTCTTCAACACAGTCCATTCCGTCCTCCTCCTCGAGGGATAAGGTGCTTAAAATGGCAGTTCTTACATTTTCTCTCCCAGCCAGCTTGCTACTCTGTATCTGCCGGACCATGGACAAGTACTCATTCCGCCGACAAGTGGCTAAAACGACAACATCATGTGAATCGGCAAACCGGCGCTTCCGATTACCTAAATCAAGAATGGCACCATGGCCACCGATCAACGGGACTTCGGCTCGGCTATTTCTTACGTTGACAGGCAACCGGTGAAGCTTGAAGTCCCACCCGAGTCCCGCCCCTCCTGAGGCTTCTCCCCTCTCAGTGTTTAACCTCTGGCATGGCTCAGAGCCTCGTGGCACCGATCGCCAATCGAAACTCGGCAATTCCCTCTTCAAATCCATATCCCGCCTTCTCCTCCCCTTTGGTGTTGCCTCTGGTTTGTCGGATGGCAACAACTTCTACCCCTCCTCAAGAGGGTTCCTGCCCGTCGTCTGTGCCCCCTTTTCTTGAACGCTTTGTGCGTCATCCGCTCCCCATTGTGCTCGTTCTCACCTGAATTATCGGGTGTGAACTGGATCTCGCACCTCCCCGTCGCACTCGTTCTCACCTGATATATCAGGTGTGAACTGTGCTGGAACTTTGTACCTCGTCAAAGAGACGCTGTTGCGTCGGAGGTTTGCTTCTGTCTGCGTTCACCGCCTGTCGGTTTGCGTGGCTCCGGCTACTGTGGGTTCTGGGGGCTTTCACCTCGTCAACGACGTTGCTATCTCGTCGGAGGTTTGCTTCTGTCCGCGTTCACCGCCTCTCGGTTTACGCGGCTCTAGCTGTTGTGGGTTCTGGGGGTTTCGCCTCGTCAACGACGTTGCTATCTCGTCGGAGGTTTGCTTCTGTCCGTGTTCACCGCCTGTCGGTTTGCGCGGCTCTGGCTGCTGTGGGTTCTGGGGGCTTTCAGCTTGTCAACAATGCGATATCTTGTCAGAGGGTTTCTCTCATCCTTGCCAACTGCTCTAGGTCCTCTTGGGTGGTTTTTCCACTTTGGGGTCTACCTAGCCGACGACATGGCTTTATTGTCAGCAAGTATTGTCCATTCGTGTCCGTTGAATGGTATTTCTCGGTTGTTTCCCGATCGTCACTTAGGCAGCCTACCAGTCCTCCCTGAACTCCTCACGAGCTCGTTTTATGTCGTCTTCTAGAATGGCATTTTCTGTATTCACAAAACCGACCTCCCCTCGTATCGTTATGTAATGAGTAATATTTACGGACTCGGACTCTGAAGCAATTTGCCTACGGTTCACGTGACGACCGTGCCCTCCTCCCGATTTAAGCTCGCTGCTTCCTGCTTGGCCCGACATCTCCTTTCCGCCCTCCCCGTGCCTCTGATTCGTAGGACGCGAAAAACTTTGACCGAAACCAGCCCCACAGAATTTCAAACCCCAAATAAAGGTTCGTCTTTGATCCTTGCATCGGCAGGGGTTGTACGTGGCTGATGACGCTTGAATGGCAGATTCTTGTCATGCCTAATCAATTGACCCTCTTCCCCTCAGGAGAAAAGTCATCCCTCCGGGTCTTTTGCCCAAACATGAAAGATGTTGTGACATCGTTCGAAAGCTATCTGCCTGCCTCTGTTGCCGAGGCCCCTGGAGTAAGCCCCAACTTGCCGGCTAGACTTAGTTGGATCAAGGAGGGCATGGACTACCACGCATACCTCCCAAAGGAACGTCCGTTCCAAAGTCACCTTCTGGAGCCCCTCAAGCGCCAAACCCGGGACTACGTTCAAAAAGACGGGCGGTGGTTCTTGGACGAGGACACTCGTATACTCTGGGCATCTCTGGACGACAAGCTAACCGCTTCCATCGAAGTAGTCAGCGGGGGAATGCTAGTGGAGCTCGGCCACGTAGAACCTGAATCGCCCGTTCGCTTCGGGTTCACTCGAGGCCATAAAACCCAGCGCGGAGCAAGTATATCCTCGGAGAAGAGCAGAAAGGGATTTGTCCACAGGCTTGCGTACCTTGTGTACTTGGTCTCTATGCGGTACAAATGGGGCGAAAACTTGGTCGATCAGCTTTGGTGGAAGGCCCTTTTGGCCCGATGTGGGCCAGTTTGGGTAGACAGTGTCTGGGATGCGGTTTATAGGCAATGGAAGGAAAGGAATTTCGTCGGCGTGAGGGTCCGTCCCCGTACGACCTCGGTCAGATGGCTTTCAAATGCGTTGAACTTCGGCGTTCCAATCTGGGTTTTATTCCCCGAACACAATTCCTACGAAAGATTGGACGGGGGCTTTGTTGTGGCAAACAGTTGGTTGCCGACTGGGCAGCAGGTTTACGACGCCCAACGCAAAGCGGCAGCTGAGCACAACGAAGCCCTGATCGCCAAACCTGCCGCCGCTCCCTCCCTTCCAGCCAACCCAACAGATTCTTTGCCGGTTCCTTGCAACAACCCACCCTCAGAGCTGTCGACCGACGATGTCAACCTCAACACCCCTGTCCGTCCCGAATCGCCGACCCCCCCACTCGCATTCCAACTGGCGGTCGATGGTACAGGAGTTGGGAATCCTTCTTCCGAGAACGAGAGGAAGCTGATAAGAATCATTTTGAGACTGCGTCCGATGACGAGAAGAAGGCCTGGCTGTCTCGGGAACGGAACACCCTAAAGTTTCATGCTCCCGGAAAGTCTGGAGCAAGGGTCTACGTCTGGGAGGCCTGCGATTCTGGTGGGTTTTTTAGAATTCTACAGGACCGGTCCGTAGTTGCAGAGAGCTGGGAACTTTGGTACGAAGAGGCGATGGTCTTCGATCCACGACGTAACTTTTGGGACTACTGTCCTTTCAAGTGGGCACCCGCAGTTGAGACTGGACCACCGGATGACCTGGACGAAGGAGTAAACAACAACGACCCCCTTATTCTGGGGCGCTGGTACGCAGAACCCGGCCCGCCCGCCACCCTCCCTGACCAAAACCCTTCGCCGCTCGAGTTCTTATACCGCCGATACGGTTATCTAACTTGCGATCCCACCTCGACCCACCCCGTCATCTTTCCATTCGATAAGGCACAATCACACCGAATCCTCGGTTTGGAGCCGTCCGAAGAAAAGGCAGAACACCTCAATAATTTCATCACCTGCATCCTCTCTGGCCAGCTCCCCGATGGACATTCTGACCTCAGCAAAAATTCTCCCCACGATGAGAGGTTTCAACAGACCTGGAAGAATGGAATCAGAAACACGATGATTGTCTCAAGTTCAGTCGAGCTTTCCACCCAGGGCGAAGTTTTCACTTTCATCGATGCGGGCGACTCGAGGCAGTTGGTGTTCCACCATCCCTTGTCCGTTCTTGAGGTATGGAGAGCAGGGACTGCGGCGAAGCTCGAAAGCCACTTGAACTACCTTTTGCTCAACGGTTCAAAGTTCACCCTCTTGTACCCAGCTGCCGGACCTTCTGTTCCCCCAAACTTCAACATCCTCACATTTCCTGTCCGGGAAGAAAATTGGCAGCTCAACCCAGAGGATTTCGGGGCCTACATGTCGAGGGTCCGGACCCTCTTCCATGAACGTCCTTACGTTGCAGCAGCGGCCTTTTCTCGGGGGGGGATTGCCTGGCGAATTGCTATAGAGGTGCTCGGGATAGAAGGGTCCTTCGACATCATACTCGACACCTATCCCGACTCAGGGTCCTCTTTGAAGGTGGAGAAGAAGGAGTACTGGCGTCACGAGCTTACCGAGGGCGAGTGGTTTTACCTTGTCGGAGGTTACGAGATCCTAACCGGTTGGTGATTTCACTTCAACCAACTTCGTCGAGCTCACCCTGGAGCAGGGAAGGGGAATCAGACGAAGGACTTGTCTTGGTGGCCCAAGGTTAACACCTGGGAAGGATCCGGTCTTGATTTTGGGTGCTGGACGCCGTTGTGTGAAAGATGGTTCCAGGGGCATCTCAAGAAAATCCAAGAGGGCAGAACCCAACCATATGCTACGAGACAATGGGCAAAAAACCTGAGATACCAGTCCCAAACAAAGCAGTTTTTCGATAAGTGGAGGATCATCGGGAGGGAATTTTTGACAAAGGAGTGTTCAATAGCAACCTTGTAACTTTCCTGCGATTGTCTAGAATATCTTCCACCTCGCCCCTGGTTTCCCCCCCCCCCCCCTCAATTTTCAAGTACATACGCATTGCCAGTCCCCCAATTTTTTCAGCCAGCAGATACGACGGATCTCCTCTTCACTTAGACTGCATTTTTGAAACGGCCTTCCGACTTCCTCTGTGACCTACAAAGGCTCCTGGCGGCCAAAAACTTCACAGGCTCACGTGACTTCATTTTGGGCTGTCAGGGAATAGTGCCATTTTCTGCGTATCTCCCATCCCCGGCACCCCACCAAAAGTCAAAATGCAAGGTGGAGAACAATCCGATGAGCCTCTCCTAAGAAGATCTAGTCGCCGCCGAAGGCAAAACATCAACCGTCGGGAGGCTTTTACGCTGACAGAAGCGCAGGTAGAACGCGCCCGGGCGGATGGTATGGAAGCACAGTTCTCGACTACCCCGGAGCTTTTCAGGATAACATCTCGCTCCTATGAACTCCATTGAATCCTGAAGAAACAGCTTCAGATCCCGATGAAACAGCTTCGCATCCCGATGAAACAGCTTCGCAGCCCGAGGAAGCCTCTTCAAATCCCAACCAAGTTTCTCCGAATCCCCAGGAACCCCCTTCCGAGATACTGGAGTCTCACACTCACGAAGGCGCCGTCCCAACCTCAATGACCGCTTCCTCTCTGTTTGAGAATCTTTTTACCTACGGCACAGACTGGCCAGGGCCAATGGAATCCTCCGCTGAAGGTGACTCTCAGGTCCTCGTTGAAGGAATGAAAGTTGATCTTGTTTCCAGACCCGCCGGCTGGAGAACAAAGATCCAGCTGTTCACCTCTTCCTTTGTTCTTGGAAGGCAGCTCTGTTTTGGATAGAAGGTCTCCCTCTCCGGCCCCTGATCTATTTCCAGAACACTCGTCAATTACAGGTTGGGGTCCACCTTCTCCTGTTGTGTCTCTTCCTGTCAACGAAGAGGAGGAGGAGGAGGAACGTCAGACAGTGGCAGAGATGCGAGCCCAGTTTGGATGGCTGGTTCAAATGATCCGGGACAACCAAGATACCGGGTGGGGCACTGCTTACAGGGACTTTGTCGATTCTGTACTCCTACTTCACGCAGTGGAAGCACTAGGAATCAAGGTCCGGAGCAATAACAGAATCAGCAAGGGAGAGTTTTGCACCAGCGCAGGGGGTCGATACCCTCTTACTCTGGATTATTTCATAGACAGCATGGGTCTAACTTACTCGTCGACCACCTGGAGAAATAAGTTGACTATGTACAACAGGATCATGTCCCTCCAATCTTATGTTGAGCACAGGGGTGGGGCAAGTTTTGGGCTTGATGCACACCGAGCTGCTTGGAGTGTAGTGGGTTTGTGGGTGGGGGACAGAGACAAGCTGCTTCCTGTAGATTGGACCACAACGAGGTACGGGAATACAGAGCTTAAGCCGTTGCTTTCAGCAATGGTGCAGGAAGCCAACCAAGGTAAGTGCACCGAGTTCTCTCAATCAGGTCGTCAGTTGTCGAGTGCTGAGCTCAGACCTGTTTTACAAGGTGGTCTGGAGTATGCAGAGGAGTCTTAGGTCGAAGATTTGTACATCGGTAAACATATGTTGGATTATATTATCGACCAACCCCCAGGGCGGCAGAAACCTATTAAATCTGACTACAAGCGCGGAGGGCTTGAATCCAGATAGTTCTTCGGACGAGCATGCTTTGTGAGTCAACGTCTGCGACTTGGGAGAGGTAACGATCCAGCTGACTAACACCCTCGGCAGAGAGAGGACAGTTTGGGGGGGTGCATTCTACCTCGGATAGGGAAGAGGGAGCGGTGCTGAATGGATTGTCGGGCGGGGTGGGATTGTAATAACGGTGATTGGTCATGAGCTCATCGTCTTCCATAACCTCCCAATCGACCCCGTACAAATACAGGTCCCCACCTTCTAAACCATCCTGGTCCCCCTGACGCGGGCCGTTGAGACCTCGAGGGCCGTCCTCAATCATACTGAAAAAGAACATTTCATGCGGGGTCTGTTGCGGTTCACCTCTAATCTGGAGCTTATGGTTATTCCAAGCTTCCGCCCACGAAAGAGAGTCCTGGTTGATTTGGTTCAGGAAAAGGTGTTGGAGGAGCCAAATGTGAGCTGGGTTGTCGACATCTAGCCCTTCGTTGGCCTCTAGGTCGGTGAAAAGGTTCTTCCACTTTCCACCAAACCCCTCAGTGACGTCGTACCAGATCCTTTCAATCCGACTGTTGTGGACGCTTCTATCAAGGAAGGGTTGTGAGAACTGCAATCTCAAAAGGCAGAAAACGGGCTAATTAACCTCCCCCAGATATAAGACCCCCTCCCTGTGCCCTGGTTCTCCTCCATCCACTCTGCCACTCTCACATTCTCTGTACCATGGTCTCCCCTTACACGGCTGGGTATCCCGTGGACGGAGGCGGCATCGAGGAAGAGCCCAAGCACTGTATCTGCGCAGCAGCTTTGGCTTACTTTTTGCAAAAGGTCAAGTTAGTTAACTTCGAGCCAAATGCAATTCTGCCAGTTAAAAAAGCTTTTGTAAAAGTGGGTCATGCCTGGTGTGCCAGGCTGGGTGCGCTTACCTAATAAAAAAGATTAAATGGCCAGAAATACCAAAAATGAAACTCCCACGGTTTAGTGAATATACCAAAAAGGAAAGGTTGATGGCTGACATAAGCGAGTCACATGACTGAAAAAAAGTGGATGTTGCTTATGTAATCAGGTCATGTGACCAACCAAAAAAGGAAAGTTTTGATGGCTTACATAAGTGTTTCAAAAAAGCTTTTGGGGGGGTCTTTCCCAAAAAGGAAATTCCTTTTTGGGAAATATTTGATGGATTACCAAAAAAGGAAATTTTGATGGCTTACATAAGCAACTCAGAAACAGTTTTGGAATGAAATTTCCAAAAAAGGCAATTTAATGGATTACATAAGCGACTCAGAAATGGTTCTGGAGAAAATTACCAAAAAAGGAAATTTCCTTTTTAGGAAAGACTTTCCAAAATAGGAAATTTGATGGCTTACATAAGCAACTCAGAAATGGTTTTGGCAAAAATTACCAAAAAAGAAATTTTCCCAAAAAGGAAATTATATGCCAGAAACCTCGGAAAAATGCCAGAAAAATCCCAAAAAATACTGAAAAAATTCCCACAGGTCCAGAAAGCATCAAAAATCTCAATTAAAACCCAGAAATACTCAAATAAATCCTTTTACTGGCTGGAAAATGCTGGAAAATTTCCGAAAAAATCACCAAAAATTCCACATTAAATACAAAAAACTTATGAAAATTATTTCAAATTATTTCCTCAATTAAACAACCCATAAATTCAAAATAAACATATTTTTGGCTCCTAAAAATGCATAAAAATTCCAAAAATTGTCAAAAATTCCTAACATGAATAAAATCTTTAATTACCAATATCAACTATAGTCACAGTAACTAGGTAAGCCACAAATTTCCTACAATCTTCATTACAAAATTAAGCATAGATCTGTTCGTGGTCATAGCCTAACCATAAACCTGAACCTGCCCTAAACCTAAACCTGCTCTAAACCTAACCTAACCTAACCTAAACCTGCCCTAAACCTGCCCTAAACCTAACCTGCCCTAAACCTAACCTGCCCTAAACCTAACCTGCCCTAAACCTAACCTGCCCTAAACCTAACCTGCCCTAAACCTAATCCCAACCCTAATCTAACCTAAACCTAAACCTAACCCCAATCCTAATCTAACCTAAACCTAACCTCACCTACCCTAACCTAACCTAATCTAACCTAAACCCAAACCTAACCTCACCTAACCTAAACCTAACCTGACCTAACCTAACTCAATCCAAAAAAACCTACAGTGGTTCACTTAACCTATCTTATCCTTATCTTATCTGATCTAATTGACCTAACCCTGTCCAACCTAACCTCAACCTAACCCAGAACACCTAACCTAGTTCACTAACCTGACTTGGCCTGGCCTGGCCAAATCTGACCCAATCTTATCTAACCTGTCCTTATCTTATCTTATCTTATCTTATCTTATCTTATCTTGTCTAATCCAGTCTAACCTTATCTGACCTTGATCTAAAATTCTTTAACCCACCCTGTTACAGCCCAACCTCACCCAACTCACCAACATGTGGGTTGGGCTACAGGAACACAATGTGAACCACAACCCCCCATGCTGTGTGCACAACCATCACTCAAGCACTCCTATCTGCTGGATCCACCTGTCAGTAGACCTACAAGCCCACAGACCCACACACATATAGACCTATAACTCAGTGGAAATGTCAATTAACCAAACCTGCCCACTGACCACCCTCACTCCATCACTGTCAAAATACTGCAGCTTGCACACAACTCAAGTTCACCCATATGGTTGGGCCCATAAACTCACAGGCCTACAAGTTCATAGTCCTATAACTTGGTAGTGTTCCCCAACCAACCTGTGGTCAGCCTTGTGGATAGACTTGAGCTGTGTGCAAGCTGCAGTATTTTGACAGTGATGGAGTGAGGGTGGTCAGTGGGCAGGTTTGGTTAATTGACATTTCCACTGAGTTATAGGTCTATATGTGTGTGGGTCTGTGGGCTTGTAGGTCTACTGACAGGTGGATCCAGCAGATAGGAGTGCTTGAGTGATGGTTGTGCACACAGCATGGGGGGTTGTGGTTCACATTGTGTTCCTGTAGCCCAACCCACATGTTGGTGAGTTGGGTGAGGTTGGGCTGTAACAGGGTGGGTTAAAGAATTTTAGATCAAGGTCAGATAAGGTTAGACTGGATTAGACAAGATAAGATAAGATAAGATAAGATAAGATAAGATAAGGACAGGTTAGATAAGATTGGGTCAGATTTGGCCAGGCCAGGCCAAGTCAGGTTAGTGAACTAGGTTAGGTGTTCTGGGTTAGGTTGAGGTTAGGTTGGACAGGGTTAGGTCAATTAGATCAGATAAGATCAGATAAGATAAGGATAAGATAGGTTAAGTGAACCACTGTAGGTTTTTTGGATTGAGTTAGGTTAGGTCAGGTTAGGTTTAGGTTAGGTGAGGTTAGGTTGGGTTTAGGTTAGATTAGGTTAGGTTAGGGTAGGTGAGGTTAGGTTTAGGTTAGATTAGGATTGGGGTTAGGTTTAGGTTTAGGTTAGATTAGGGTTGGGGTTAGGTTTAGGGCAGGTTAGGTTTAGGGCAGGTTAGGTTTAGGGCAGGTTAGGTTTAGGGCAGGTTAGGTTTATGGTTAGGCTATGACCACGAACAGATCTATGCTTAATTTTGTAATGAAGATTGTAGGAAATTTGTGGCTTACCTAGTTACTGTGACTATAGTTGATATTGGTAGTTAAAGATTTTATTCATGTTAGGAATTTTTGACAATTTTTGGAATTTTTATGCATTTTTAGGAGCCAAAAATATGTTTATTTTGAATTATGGGTTGTTTAATTGAGGAAATAATTTGAAATAATTTCATAAGTTTTTTGTATTTAATGTGGAATTTTTGGTGATTTTTTCGGAAATTTTCCAGCATTTTCCAGCCAGTAAAAGGATTTATTTGAGTATTTCTGGGTTTTAATTGAGATTTTTGATGCTTTCTGGACCTGTGGGAATTTTTTCAGTATTTTTTGGGATTTTTCTGGCATTTTTCCGAGGTTTCTGGCATATAATTTCCTTTTTGGGAAAATTTCTTTTTTGGTAATTTTGCCAAAACCATTTCTGAGTTGCTTATGTAAGCCATCAAATTTCCTATTTTGGAAAGTCTTTCCTAAAAAGGAAATTTCCTTTTTTGGTAATTTCTCCAGAACCATTTCTGAGTCGCTTATGTAATCCATTAAATTGCCTTTTTTGGAAATTTCATTCCAAAACTGTTTCTGAGTTGTTTATGTAAGCCATCAAAATTTCCTTTTTTTGGTAATCCATCAAATATTTCCCAAAAAGGAATTTCCTTTTTGGGAAAGACCCCCCAAAAGCTTTTTGAAACACTTATGTAAGCCATCAAACTTTCCTTTTTTGGTTGGTCACATGACCTGATTACATAAGCAACATCCACTTTTTTTCAGTCATGTGACTCGCTTATGTCAGCCATCAACCTTTCCTTTTTGGTATATTCACTAAACCGTGGAGGTTTCATTTTTGGTATTTCTGGCCATTTAATCTTTTTTATTAGGTAAGCGCACCCAGCCTGGCACACCAGGCATGACCCACTTTTACAAAAGCTTTTTAACTGGCAGAATTGCATAAATTGATGAGCTAACAAGCTTGCTCTTTTGTATTAACTGAGCTGAAGCTATTGATCTGCGCGGTTGTTATTATTGGCTCGGATGCCAACCACCAGTCGACTCTTGCCGTCAACAAATGCGTGGATCACAATCTTCCATCGAATTAAGCCTAGGGCTAGTTAAGTCTTTCAAATGCTGGCGTCTGGGCACGACAAATACCGTGTTGACCGTCATGATGCCAGAGCGAGTTAGCGCCAGCTACCTGATACCTGCGGCGGTGGACCCTTCGACCGCCAAATGTGCCAGGAACTCCACTGGTTCGGAGAAACGACTCCCTCACACGTGCCTCCGAAACCATAACACCGTTTTCTCGAAGACATGATGTCGCCATCCGTCGTCCAAAAGAGGGAAAATCTTGTATGACGATGGCCAAACACCGGTCAAGTTCCTCGTCGCTGATTTCTTCTGAGTGGGGGAGAGAGTTGGTGTTATCTCTGCCAACCTGTTGGGGATGGGGATGGCTTGCTCCGGGCATCTCAATCCCATAGTCCAGCTGTCTTCTACGGATGGTTCGAGCTGAACAACTTGCAGTCTTTGCAACCTTTGTCTTCGGTCGCAACGAAAGAGCAGTTGAGAGCAGATTTGGCTCTATCTCAACCCTTGGACGTCCGCGTTTACCAGTTCTAACGATGCTTACGAACGGAATAGCTGCGTCTTCCAGTGGGTCGCTGGAGGCATGCCGTGCTCGGTCCAAGTAATTTGTCATCGATTCTGTGTTTTGCCGGCAATGTGAGAGTTCTTCGGGCAAGAAGAGGTGGGAGTGCTACAACATATGTTCAAATTTATGTTATTACACCTTTTTTAGCCAGAGGAGTATTTTACAGACCCGCTCGACAGCTTGGCTATACGACAAGACCTCATTCTGAGCCTCAGTCAAACGAACGCTGTCGCCCACTTGCGTGTTGAGAGCCCGTTGAACGCGCCTCTCCAGCTCTTCGTATGCTCGACGAAGATTGCCCAGCCGGTCAATATCCATGATAGCAACCTGAAGGGAAAGGGGGGATCATCAGAACATTGGGGCGTAAACTTTGCTTTTGGGTTCTCAGCACTGTCGGCAATGATGAGTTATTAGGTACTATTTGAAAACACTTATTTGACATTACTACCAGCTAAAGATACCATGTTTGCAGAGATCCGAAACTCGCTTCTCTGATTCCTCGCTTCCCTCATTCCTCACTCCGCCCATCTTCAAGGTATCCATCCCCACTTGAATTCCACCAGCTTCCCTCATTGTCGGAACCCGCCCTCCCTGCCGCTCTGACCCTGCAACATTGGGCCCATATCTAGATTACTTGGTTAGCGGATGGCTGGGTGTGATGTCAAAGTAATCCCGTTGTCCGCACTCCCTCCCACAGTCAACCTGAAACTCAGAATCATATGTGCTTAGCGACGTCTTACAATTACGTGAATGTCCTCGTCAGTGTGGGTAGCTAAAGCCGCTTCCATCTCTCAACCTCTGCCGATTCAAGTGCAAGAAAAGCTGAGAAATAGAGGGAGGTGGTGTGGATACAGCTGTCCTATGTACGTTCTATAGGTAGGGGACATCGAAGGTTATGATATAGAGTGCAATATTTGGCCATGAGAACCGGCAATCTGTCAGCGTCAACTCCAATTTCTCAAAGGCCGTTCCGCAGCCTTCTAATTTGACTCAATGACTTGCTTTTTGGGACGAACTTCCCTCTCAAAAGCCGCCAATTTGAAAAGATAAGTGTCTATTTGCAATGATAAGTGGTCTATTTGCAATGATAAGTACCTACCAGGCACCGGCTATCTACTGTCGATCTGCCATTTATCCAATGAATAAGCCTATATATGGTACCACTCATGACATCAGAAGGGGAAATTGGGGGTGCCTGAGGGTTGGGATAAAGTCGAGAGTGACTTCCAGTGGTACGAAGTGATGGGGGATGGACTGACATACCGTCGGCAATCAATATCCACTCTCCCTCGCTCTAGGGATGGGGTTGACATGCAATCGGCAATCAATCCCCATTCTATTTCACTGGTCAGACATCGACTGATACACGAAATGGAGATTGATTGCAAAGTCACAATCAATCTCCACTCTACCTCATCCCCAGTCACTGCGGCTCACTGGAACCATCTAGGTCGACATACCTCTGGTTTCTGTAGTGCTTCACCCCATTCCATGTGCAACAACTGTCTCTCATCCTCTCTCATCCCATTCCACTTCACTGCCACAGTGATAAACAGTGGCGAAGAGTGGCCATCGATGACCATCGATGATCCCCGATGGAAGCGCCTAAATTGACATGCCGTTGTGTAATCTCCGGATTTTTGTCCAGGAATTCCCTTCAAAGTTTTCGGATGGCTGCAAACTGCGGAAGCCATCCACAACGCATTGCGGATCTCCTTATGGTAGGCCTTGAATGAATCGAAGTAAGTAACCACCAACAACACCAGAACCGTGGTCTCGTCCGATCACCGGGGGAGATCCGCACCGGGGCTCCCGTTCTCCGCGACTGATCGAGTTCGTTCACTCAACCTGAACTTCGATCTGGTAGTCCTCGCAGCGTGTCGGGCGCGACGACTCGCAAAATTTTCGTACCGGATATCCTGGCAGCTCTTGATAACGATGAGTTGGCTTGACAAATTGTGCCGAAAGCAGCGCATCCACTGATTTCATTTTAGGGATTCAAATATGCTGTACTACAGCGTAACGTAACGGCTGTGCGAGATCTTGACTCATTACCTATTTTCGACGTCCCAAAATTATCAAAAGCGCTATAGACCGTTTGCCTAACGGGGGTCGTGCTGATCTGATAATGAAGTGGTTATCAGTTAAAGGCCGCCCTTCGGTAGTAGGGTCTACTGTTTTCCTCACCCAGCTACCACCATGGACACGAAATCTCAGCGACCAAAAAGAGATAGTGTTCTCCCGACGTTGAACACGGCCATCGAAGCCCTGGACCGTGCAGACAAGACTTCTACGCTCAAATCCGCCAAGGCTGCGTTTGGTTTCGTGAGCGCCCTCCTCACCGGGATCAGAGTGGGTTTCCTCTCAGTCTGTGTTTAGTGAATGCTGGCTCATGTGAGTAGGACTCTTCGGCCAAAAAAATTAACTACGTCGAGCTAGGGTTGGCCTGCGCTGATGTCTGTAGGGCTCTTGATCGGGGGATGCACGGTCGACAAACGGATCAATTTAGCCTGTCTGTATTTGAAGCGATTGAGCAACTGACGACGTGAGTAAAGGTACCAGAGAGGTACACTACGCCTGACTTGCTTACCATTTCAAACGAAGAACTGTGACAGCGATCAAGGAGGACTTCGATAGGCTGGGCGAGCGAAGCACTATGTCTCGAACTTTCCACGCCAAGGAGGACAAGGAGACGATTGTTGTTTGGAAGTCGGACCTTAACAGGATCCTTCATGTCTTCAACGTGCGTTCAATCACCTCTGCATTCAAATTGCTAAAGATCTGTCCCCAGACCGAACTTGCGATAAATACCCATGCGGCGGTGCTAAAAACCCAGAACATCGCTTCAGAAATCCATCGCACTGTGGTGGAACATCAGGACAGTGTGGCTGAAAGTATGAATCTGGTTGTGAGTGACCACCGTGCCCTATTCATCGCTGAATGAACCCTGACTACCGCCTAGACTCGAATAAGGTCTGCGATCGTGACCGTCAATTTATTCAGCGCCTTACTGATGATGACAGCATATCCGGAGAATCACCTCCCCCGCCTCCGCGGGCCTGTTTCGGTCGCGGAGAGCTGATCGAGAAGATTGTTAGTTTCGCTGAAAGTCTTACTCCAATCGCTCTCATTGGTGCAGGTGGTATCGGGAAGACATCCGTCGCCCTAATTGCTCTCCACCACGACTGCATAAAGGAATGGTTCGGCGAAAACCGCAGATTCATTCGCTGTGACCAGTTTCTGACTTCGTCTACCCATTTTCTCTCTCGACTCTCCAAGGCCATAGGTGCAGGCATCGAAAACCCCGAAGACCTGACCCCTCTCCGACCAGTCCTGTCTTCTAAGGAAATGTTCATAGTGCTAGACAACGCCGAGTTGATTCTCGACCCAAAGGGAGTCGACGGGCAGGAGATCTATCGTTTTGTGGAGGAACTGAGCCAATTTAGCAACATCTGTCTAGTCATCACGTCCCGCATCACAACTATCCCTCCGAATTGCGAAACTATCGATGTTCCGACGCTATCGACTGGGGCCGCGCACGACACATTCTATAACATCTACAAGCACGGCGAGCAGTCGGAGTCGGCCAAAAATATCCTGAAGGAACTTGACTTCCATCCCCTCTCAGTCACCCTACTGGCCACCGTCGCGCATCAAAACAGGTGGGACAACAGTCAATTGGTCGGGGCGTGGGAGAAACATCAAACGGGCATGCTGCAGACGGAGCACAAGACGAGCCTCGCCACTACGATCGAGCTTTCACTCACCTCTCCAATGTTCAAAGAGCTCGGACCTGACGCTCGAGGGCTGCTCGGGGTTGTTGCCTTCTACCCGCAGGGCGTTGACGAGAACAACTTCGACTGGTTATTCCCCAACCTCCCCAACGCAAGTTATGTCTTCGACAAATTTTGCATTCTTTCCCTGACATATCGAAGCAACGGGTTCATCACGATGCTTGCCCCGCTCCGAGACCACCTTCGTCCCAAAGACCCGATGACGTCTGCACTACTCTGCGCGACCAAGGAGCGTTACTTCGCCCGGCTGTCTGTCGAACTCGATCCCAGCCTACCTGGATTTGAAGAAGGGCGATGGATCATGTCAGAGGATGTGAACATCAAGCATCTGCTCGATGTCTTCATATCTCTCAATCCGGGCTCAAATGAGATCTGGAATGTTTGCATCAGTTTTATGGATCACCTCTGGTGGTACAAACTGCGGCAGACTGTGCTGAAGGCGAAGATAGAGGGACTTCCCGAAACTCATCGCTTCA
Organism: Thelephora terrestris; assembly: GCA_015956445.1. Classification (NCBI taxonomy): domain Eukaryota; kingdom Fungi; phylum Basidiomycota; class Agaricomycetes; order Thelephorales; family Thelephoraceae; genus Thelephora; species Thelephora terrestris. Next base: position 4,458,301 of record WIUZ02000001.1, on the reverse strand, counting down.
AGCCTGGATGCTTGTTCTCGCTTGTGTTGTTATCCAGAGTAACCCATCAGGATAGTTGGGAATGAGTGTTTTATGGCTTTTCTCATTCTTTTCGTAAGTTATTGCAAGAAAAGGCAGAAAGAAGGGAAAAGTACGTACTTCTAGAAGTTATGTCGTGGATCTTGAGAAGTTGACGAACCAAATATAGTAATAAAGTGTCAAATAAGCGATGGGAAGTCGCGAAAAGTGCACGTCAAAAAACATTTGACAGCCATCTTCCTGATGCCGGTAATTACACGGAAGAAACATTGCTTCTTAGCCACGCCTTGAGGCTTGGGAGAGAGTGGGGGGACGACATTTTTGTTGCTATCATGTTGAGGAACTTGTCCAATGCGAATGTGATGTTGGGCCGCTACGAAGAAGGGGTACACCAGGCGAGGGAAGCATTGGGAATTTTCGAGCGGCTAGGTGAAACGCTAGACCGTGCCCGGTGTTTGAGTGCCCTTGCTCGATTGTTGCAAGCAGACGGACAGCTCAACGCTGCAGAAGAAGCCATCGTCCAATCGATCGGTCTCCTCCCAGAGAAAGGCGAAGAGTATATGGTCTGTGCGTCTCATCACGCCCTCAGTGAGGTATATCGTTTCAAGCGGGAGAGGGAGAAGGCCGTCCACCATTATAAAGTGGCGCTCGAAATCTCATCCACGTTCGATTGGCAACCCTCCCTGTTCGGGATCCACCTATCGTTGGCGGTGTTTTTCCTCGATGAAGACGGGTTTGATGACGCACAGGTTCACGTCGAGCGAGCCAAGTCGTACACGCCCGATAACGCCTACTACTTGGGCCGCGCCGCTCTTCTGCAGGCCCAGATTTGGTATCGACAACACATGCTCGAAGGTGCGGAGTCCGAGGCTCTACGCGCCCAAGAGATCTTCGAGAAGCTTGGGAATCCGAAGTATCTTGAAGAGTCTAGAGGTCTCCTCCGGAAGATCGAGGAAGCCACGGAAAGTCTCTCTCCCTCTAGCAAATCTGATTCCAATGGTGGGCTCCCAGAAACAATTTGTGCTCCTCTCACCTGTTAACGCTCCTTTAATAGCCGATGGGATATCGTCCAGCATCTTGGTGCAGTGTTGTGCGAGTCATTGATGTTGACTTAATCAACAAGTCAAAATCAAGAAGTCATGGTAATTCCCATTGAATGACTTGACTTTGACTCAGCTGTTAACACTCCTTTTATAACCGATGGTACATCGTCCAGCACCTTGGTGGATAATCACCATTATCCTGGTCACGCGCCTGGACGGTAATCCCGTTCATGAACGCACTTTCCTTTCTCCTGTTTTCTCCGACCTCTGGCAGCCTCTGGCCCGCTATCTGTCCTACTTGGTTACTCCCTGTAACTGTCCATTGCTCTGTATTTTGTTGCTCCGCTGGTGCAAAGTTATTGGCGCGTATCACATATTCTTTGTCCCATCCCATTCATTTTTACCAGCATTGTTTGCCTTGTATTGCTGATGTATTTGGGCCAATCATATTCATTAGAGTACATTACGTTGCTAAAAGGAGGGCATGGCTCGACGTGATACCTTCGTCGTTTGACAACCGTATGCTGAGAGAACGAGACCTGCGTACCAGTCTTGAAGAAGCTACACAGAGGGCTAGACGTGGAGAACTTGGGGAGCCAGTGCATGATCGCGGCACCAACGCTGATTGCATAGCCTAAACAGCTGCAACAACACCTCTCCGACAAGCTCACATCAGGACAACATTATTTTGACTCTCATGGTCGCGGAGAACAAGCGTGTGGTCCCATTGAGTGCCCCTGAGCGACGGCCTCTGCGGAAGACGGCCGGTCACCATGGAATATATACTTACTACAACTAAGTATATTCCAGCAACAGGGGGCCACTGCACCGCCAGTGTGAAGCGGTCGCTGTTACGGTGACGTGACCGTCGCGTCGGCGCAGCTTGAACAAATTCGTCGTCCGATGCTCTCCGTTCCCACTTCCAATGACTGCGATCAACGAGGTGTACAACGCTATCGGTGTGTCTCACATCTCGCCGAGGTAGAACTTTCATCGTGTATTGTTCGTTCTCCGGCCTGGCCACAATCAGGTTGATGACCTGACTCTTTTCCTCTTGAACACGTACTTGGGGAATTCCACGGGCCTTGGATGGGTCTTACTGCTCCTTGACAAGGTCTCCGAGATCTATTAGTGCGGATATCTCACAGAAAGTTCCCGATTTTCGCCGGCACTCTGAGGATCCCCACAATCACATTGAAAATCGGCGGTCAGTTCGTCTTCCGACTTCCCACCGGCTGTGCGTTCATAGTGATTTTTAATTGCCACAGGGCGCAATGCGCAGCAGACAAGTATCCGCTCCGTCTTGAACGGAATACTTGAAACAGGTGAACCTCGTGCAAGGGAGGTGACAATATCAGCCTCCTTTCCCACCACCCCCCTGATGGCTCACCTATCCTGACATTCGCACATTTCGAAGGCTTGGCGCCCGATTTTTGCCCATCCCACCCGACACACAGTAGCCGGACCGTAACGCTACCCCTAATATAGTCAAGATTTACAGGGTTACGGTGGGTGATCTCTAAGCAGTCCTTGGAAGGTGCAGGCGTGCTAAAATATCCCAAAATTTAGTCGACAGAAAGATGCGATAGCACGCAATCGGTGGTGGGTACAGTGCGCCTCTGCGTCCCGGGCTGACACATTGTAAACGCAAAGCACGGGAGGAGCACGAGTGGATTTCCCCGGCTCCAGCTTTGGATGCATTGTAGTGCACTGCTTGGTAACACACGGTTAAAACTGCGCGCTGATCCCAGGAAATGCTATGGAATATACTGGTCCCGTCGGCAATCTCATCACTTCTGCGCAATGGTGCTTTGCGCACTTCTTCTTGCGATGGACACACTACGCCGAGTTTTGCGAAGACAACACAGGCGTGAGATGCCACTTTATGGTTGGTCACCAGTCATGCATCATGTGCCTCCAAGGAAATCTCATTACGCAAGTCATGACCAGGGTCCCGCAACAACTTCCCAGGTTTTCTCAGGTTACTTTGTTGTGTGACGTTTGAGTCCGACCTAGGCCTACGACCGAGATTTCTACTCAATCAGTAAAGTAAGCACCTTATATTTCACCCAAGTAGAACCATTCACCTCCACTCACAGCAGTCACCCGATTAGATGCTGGGTCATGTTCCATGATCCAATGCTACCTAACGCAATGGAGTTTCGCCCCTGTTGTCTTGTAGCGTTGCAGCTCATCCAAACCAGATCATGGGCGTGGGTCTGGCTTCCGAACACACCCGTTGGATCTGGAAGACAGTGTGCCGCTCAGGAAAGTCCAGAAACCTTTCACGCACAGCCAATTAAGGCAAACGTTACAGACTAACGATCGCACAGCATCAATCCAACCCGTGCGCAGTCCCAATCGGGGCAAAAATCTCACGCGCACTGCTCATGATCACCAACGCCCAATTCCCACTCCTAGATCCGTTTGGCTGATGGTGACGGTGACTTCCTTTGGCGTACTTGTCACCCAGCTGAACTACATATAAACGCGACATGAGAAATCGACAAACACCCCAACCAAGGAAATGTCTCGCTCCACTGGCTTCGCAGCTTTACTCGCTCTCAGATCGCTCACAACGCGCATGGTCGCCGCACCCGCGCATCCATCACGGAGTAGCTCATCTGTGAGTTCTCTCTCCTCGTATCGTCGTATCATCAGCCCTCCTGAACGTCTTGAAGATTTCTTGGGGAAGTTGTCAGAGCTTCGGGGTTAATTCCACAGATCCTAATTTGCAATGCGGGTTCCTCGAGGTTCCTATGGACTATCACGACAGCTCTGCTGGTAATGCACGACTTGCGGTGGGCAAGTACGCGGCAACTCCTTCCAAGAAGCTGGGTACCATCTTCTTCAATCCAGGTACCCCAATCGATCCCTCGCTCCTCATCTTTCCACTGATCTCCAACCTCTACAGGCGGACCGGGCGGTTCAGGAATCGAAGCCGCCTTGGAAATTGGACCCCTTGCCGGGGGTCTCTTCGACTTCATATCCTGGGATCCTCGTGGAGTTGGATATACGACATCGGTCATATTCCATTTTCTTCGATGTAATTGACTGATCATCGTCACCAGCCCTGGACCGGTGTACTGTTTCAATACTCCAGAGGAGAATGCAGTATTCTGGGAGAATACGGTGACCGCTTACATCAACGAAACCATCTCCGGAAAGTTTGATCAACAAGATTACGATGAACTGTACTCGCAAGTCGATGTGACCGAACAGAAGTTCAAAGCCTTCACGGCCGGCTGTCAGAACGGACCATCCGGGAAATACTTGAAATATCTTGGCACCAGTTCCACCATTCGGGATCTCGTCTCTCTCGGAGATTCAATTGTGGGGCAGGGTCAACCGATCGACTATTGGGGGGTCTCTTACGGTACCGTGATCGGGTTCAATTTCGTTAACAGTGAGTTTTTCGATCTTTCAATCATATTCGCCCACTAAAGTCCATCTCTAGTGTTCCCAGAGGTATGCTTGGCCTTGCTCGAATGTCTAACACGACGCTGATTGTTATGTAGCGTGCTGGGCGTGTCGTTCTGGACGGTGTAGTGGATCCGAACATCTGGGTGTCGTACAAGGTGAGTTCGGACGCCGGCATGGTGAAGGATGTTTGCTCACATACACCGACAGTTTTTCCAAACCGCTCTCGCGGACAGCGAGAAGACGTACTCTGGCTTCACCGATGGGTGTGCTAAGGCGGGGAGAGCTGGTTGCAAGCTGATCAAAATCACCGGCGACAATGCTACTGGAGACGACGTCAAGACTCTTATAGACAATTCTCACGATGTAGTTGATTTCCTTCTCAAAGTTGTTGGACTTACTAATCACGCGTTCATCTTAGCTTACTCTGGAGATCTATCGCAAAGGATACAATGTCCCGGTCGCACCTGGTCTCGCAAAGGGTACGGTTTTCCGATATTCGCCTCCCTGATAACTTGTTGTTGACTCCCTACAACAGCCTTGCTCTTCGGGGTTTTATACACCCCAGAGACATGGAGCAGCGAAGCGAACACAGACATTTATGCATTTGTGGCCCTCGCACTGCAAGCTTCTCAGGCTCTCAACATCACCGTTCCCGGAGGCAAAAAGTACAACATACCCACAGGGAATATCACCCTCAACACCAGCGGAGACTCCCCCGCCCCAGCCTTGGTTTCTTACTCGCAAGCGGCCATTGCTGGAGCTGACGACTTCGTCGACGGTGGTGTGACGATCAAGGACGTGTTTGACATCATCGTGAGCAACACACGAGAGGTCACCCCTACTTGTGAGTTCTCTCCGCTACTATAGGTCTGTTCGTTGCACTGACCCATCATCAATCAAGTCGGAACTGTTTGGTCACTTGGGTATGTGAGCAGGGACTGATCTCTAGGGCTACGTTCTGACAGCGTTCCTTTCAGCTACAATTCGTATGGATGGCCCGTTCGGTCTGTTGAGCGGCTTCCTCCATACACCCCTGCGAAACTCAAGATCCCGGTTCTTGTCATTGGAAACATGGTCCGTGGATCCCATCTTCTAATCTGTCTATCTCATAACCTGACCTCTACTTTTTCCAGGCCGACCCAATCACCCCGTTCGCTAGCGCGCAAAAGACGGCAAACCTCCTCGGTGACAATGCGTTCCTCGTCGAGCAACTTGGCTTCGGTCACACATCCCTCGCTCAGCCCTCGACTTGCACCAGTGGCATTTTGGCTAATTACTTTATAAACTCTACGGTCGGTGTCGCTGCTACTTCGTGCTGGCTGTACGTTCGTACTGAATGATTTTTTGTATGATTTCACAGCTTCCGCAGGCGCGCAGTGTCCAGTGCGCGGTGGACGATTCCAACCTGTTCCCTCCTTTGAATGGAACCACGACCACTGCTAAGAGGTCAAACCTCTTGCGCAGGTTGTTGTGATGTCTCTAAGCCTTCCCTCTAATGCTTTCTCATGGATTACGAACTTTATTCTACCCCTTGGACTCTCTCATGTTTGCTGTTGAACTTTCGGGGATTCGCCTGTAATATACACGATTGTAATCTCATGCAGCAATGATAATCGAACTCGGTTATGACGGTCTTAAGCGTAAGGGACCACAAGGGCCGCCAGGTTCGCCCTCGATCGTCCGCACACTTCACAGTCTATTCATCAGCAAAAGCGACCAGCTGCTGTGGTACCGATGTTTGATTTACTCTCGATAGTCTGTTGCGTTTTCATGCTGTGCGCATACGCTGGGGACCTGGAGCACTGCGACATTCACTTAGTCACAGTTGTGCGGAAATTGCCGATCCATGAGATCTTGGGGATTGGACTTCGGGGAATGTGACTGGGGCAACATCTGTCTTTATAGTACCACCCTGGGTTTAAGACCTTCCGGAAAATCAGGAAAGTTATACAATCTCATCGTAATGTTCTGCGAAACCCACGTGGCTCTGGTCTTGAGAATAGGAAGTTTCCTAGGCTGGGACTTGGGGCCATGGGAAGGTCAGCCGAGAGGATTTTCCGCGTCACGTCCATCCGCGGGTTTCGTTGTCGTTGTGTACTAGATGCACGGGGGATCCGGTATAATTAGACACCGTGTTATCCGTTCCCCGCCCTCCTCACATATCTTTCTCCACCTGCGATCAACAACATCAACATCGCGAGCCTCTGCTAGAGAAAACCTGGGTCGAAGCCTTGGGCCCGGTTTCCCCTGGATCAGATAAATTGCACGGCTTGCAGCGCTCATTCACTCTGCGAGCCAGATGCCATCTGCATAACCCTGATGCATCCTAGATGGAGGATATCGATAAATTCCCCGACCCTTTATTTCCACACCGACGGAAGTTTCTTTTCGTGTTTCTCACCCTTCTCCCAATAATGCTTACGGTCCGGGTGCTTTTCACCTTCGTGCACACACGCCGGTACTCCATATTGTCAGCGCAAGACCACTCCGGCGGTCGGCCTGAAAACATCATCATGGATGACCATGTTGACTAGATAGGTTTGGCATTCATGTTTGCGGAGAATTTTAATGAGCGTCGGGGGGCGAGAAACTAGGGCACAGCGACGGTGTCTGGAACGTTGGCATGATATCCTGTGCATGCATTCAGATCTCCAATTATACTTATTTGCGTAATTTGAAACAAAACCCGGGCGGTCCACGTTACACATGCCTTGCTTTCCTCATACATGCTTGGACTCGGAGGGCACGGCTCCCCAGTTTCAGCACCGCGTGCAGTTGTTTGATTCTACGCCAGCTGCCAGTGCTGGCTGCGAGTGGCTGCGCCGCAGCGGTGACATTAGGTGGATCAGAAGCGCAGATCATGCATTTGAATTAATCAAGTCGACCATCAAAGCCACATATATAGGGCGATGACCTTAGCTTTGTCGATTACCCACACCACACTGCGATGAGCGGCTGCACGCTCCAGTTGACCCGAAACTCTGCCCTCCGAACGACCCTCGTCGACGCAGCCAGTGGCCATGCCAAGTATCAGATAGACACCCCAAGGAGGATCGCTCGAAGGATGACACGTATCAAGAAGCTAGACTCAACCGAGCAATATCCCATCCATCTGTCCGACGCAGACTCGGATTCCGACGATGACGTCACCGTTATTGGGGAATCCGAGTCCAAGAAAGGTATGGATGATGGGGAGGAGGAAGATGAGGCCATGACGGAAGTGCCAGAGGCCAGTGACGATGTTGCGAGGATTTATTGGAATTGGTTCTCGTCGGATAAGATCGTCTTTCAGGGCAAGATAACCACCCGGAGCGAGTTCTTGCCGAAGTGCGGGAAGATGAAAGGGTACGTCGGGTCTCTGTGGCGACTTGAGGACTAAGGTCGATTCGTGATTCAGGAGCTTCGTGTTTACTGGGCCGGATGGCGTTCAGTACAGATGGGCGATGGGCGCGCTCGGTATGAATTACCCCAAGGCGAGTCTCCTTCAGATCCTTTACGGCGTCTCCTGTTGCTGAACCGGAGCATGAAGCTCGTCACCGCAGACGAGAAGAAGGAAGTGATCGCCGAATTCCACCGTGCGCACTACATCACGAAGAGAAAGAAGGCTCGAATTGAAGTTCAGCTGGCGGGGATGGGCATGTTGGACTACATCGTTTTGACGTTTGTGTTTGCGGAGGAGAAGCGGAGGGAACGAGAGAGGAGGACGAGGTCCGGTGGCTGATTTACGATCGTACCGTTGTGGGCAGGATCGCATGCGGGGAACTATCTTGTTTTGTTGCGCAGTGAATGCATATTAGAGTGCCTTGGGCTCTCGTTGTAATGATAACGAGCGTCCAAACATTGAGGGGAGTTCTAGCCAAGTTCCAGCCTGTTCCAGCAGCTGCAGTCAAACTAGGGGCTGCCGTTATCGTGATGTGACGGTCGCGTCGCGTCACGTTCTGGCGCGTCAACACAACTTGGACTTGGACATGCTTATTGACTCACTGTTCTCCATCCTGCAATCGACCTCTACTTTATATGGCTGCGGCCAAGTCTAAGCATATCTTGAGGAAGGAGTTTCATCGTACGGTGCTCGTTTTACCCAGACCGCAATCGGGTTGACAACCCGACCGTCTTTTGTCTTGCAAATCCCGCGTTTGTCGCCGTCTAATAACCCTGATAGGAGGTTGCACGCTGGGAAGTCAGGCTCCTTTTTCGCGTCTAATCGGGGGACGGTATGACGTGCATCGCTGCCTCGGTGTGTTCTGGGTTCGTCGATTTTGTCGTGCGAGTCGTGTTTGGTTGATCCATGCATCATATTCGACAGCTGGCTTCACAGAAGTGCTGGGCTATTGGTGTACGCCCGGGATGAACGTAGTGCGGTTATGAGTGCGACTGCAGGGAAGGGGAGTAAACTGATCCACCACCATGCGGAGCTCCGTATGTCACCGTACTCGAATCGGAGTAACCGCGGTAGGCTGTCCCGACCATTTGGACGTATTCTCTGGTGATGTCTGGCCTCATTCAATAGGTAAAACAGTACGCCAGATTGACACATTTTCTAGGCGGTGTGATGGACCCAAACGCCTGGGCAATGCACGGAGCTGCTGCGGTGTAGGTCTCGTCTCAGGGTCTCACACTAGTATTTGCGCCCTACCTTCGCGAAGACAGAAAATGGTAGGTTTTTGCGTCGAGGCATGACGGCCTCATCGACGTAACCCTTTCGAACATGCCCGCGGTGTCACTAAGTCGTCTAGGTCCAGCCCCTGGCTGAGAAGGAAATGCTTCTCCCTTATAGAATCGCCAAGATCAATTTGCGGGGGTCACCCTATTCCTCGGATCTCTCACGCACCCCGAGACTTCTCTACAACTCCACTGGCCGTGTATTCACACGGATTCGCGGTTTCTGATTGTCACAGGGACGCACTGCGCAGTAAGCAAGCGTAATCTCCGTCTTGGACGGATTATCCGAAACAGACAATCCTCCTGGAAGAGTGGCGGTGATGTTAGCTTCCTTCCCCGCAGCACCCTCGTCTAGAAGATTTGATGTTTGATTTCCGTCCATCCGGCTTAACGCCGAATAGCCTTTCTATTGAAACGTTAAGTCAGAATCTACGGAGCTACGGTGAGACTCCTCCAAACAACACCCGGAGGGTACATGCGTACTGAGAATGTGATCAACAGACAAATTTAACAAGTGTGTATTTGGTAGCGGGTGCAGTTGGCGAGATGCTGCAGATGCGTCTACTTTTCAAGCCAGCAAAACGTATAGTGCGAGAGAAACGCGTGGCATCAGCTTTGATTGCAGTGCACGGTAGCGTGCCTTTGGAAATGCGCACTCATTGGAAAATCTCGGTCTCGCCTGTGATCTCGTCACTTCTGCGCGAGTGCCCTTGAGCGCTTCTTCCCGCGGGCGCCCGGTCTATAGTGGCAACGACACTGGCGTGAAACGCCTATCAGCCATGATCATGGTATGTAATCTGGTCCGGTCCTGCGACAACTTCCCAGGTCTTTCCAGGGTATTCGGTCGGATGACGTTCGAGTCTGACCTGGGCTATGGCTCTACCCCACCAATACAGTACGGGTCTTACCTTTCACCTAGAGTCAGTCGCCCTCGCTCAACCTCCGGTCACAGCCAGTTACCCGACCAGATGCCGAAGCACGTTTGATGATCAATGCCAGGGCCCCCGAAATTGATCAGCATTGCGATGTGCATTGTACGGATCATCGGAAAAGGAACTTCATCGACGTCATTTTCCCCAAAGAACTTCGTCTATTGTAGTGTTGCAGCTCATCCAAACCAGACATGGACACCCGTCGTGCCTCTCGAAAATAGGAGTACCGCTCTGGAACCACTCACGCACAGCCAACTCTGGTCACACGCAATAAGCCAATTATCGCACGGATCACACAGCATCAACCTGCGCGCCGAAATTCGGACAAAGGTATCTCACGCACACAGACGCCCGTTAACCTCGGGCTCCTTAATCCGGTAAATCGATTATGAGGCTGACGCTCCCTGGTATATTCAGTGCCCAGTCGGACCGCATATAAATACGAGTCGAGGCATTGCTCAACACCCCAGCCGACGAAATGTTCCGCTCCACTGGTCTCGTAGCTTTACTCTCTCTCGGATGTCTCACAAAGCGTGTGGTCGCCGCCCCTGCGCATCCATCCCGGAGTAGCTCGTCTGTGAGTTTTCTTTTCGTGTTCGTCGTCGTCGTCGGCCCTCCTGAGTGTCTTGAAGATTTCTTGGGGAAGCTGCCTGAGCTTCGGGGTTAATTCCACAGATCCCAACTTGCAATGCGGATTCCTCGAGGTTCCCTTGGACTATCACGACAGCTCCGCTGGTAATGCACAGCTTGCGGTGGCCAAGTACGTGGCAACTGCTTCCAAGAAGCTGGGTACCATCTTCTTCAATCCAGGTACCTTGACCGATCCATCGTTCGTCGTCTTTCCACTAATCCTCAACCTCCGCAGGTGGACCGGGTGGTTCAGGAGTCGAAGTTGCAGCAGATTTTGGCCCAACGTTTAGTCAAGCTTCTCAAGGTCTCTTTGACTTTGTATCCTGGGATCCTCGTGGAGTTGGAAATACAACGTTGGTCTACATTCAAATCTCCTCGATGACATCCACTGATCGCTCTCACCACCAGCCCTGGACCGGTTTACTGTTTCGACAATGCAGCGGAGAACGCGGTGTTTTTCGAGAATACGCCGGTCGCGTACATCAACGAAAGCATCGCTGGAAAGTTCGACAAGCAAGATTACGACGAACTGTACTCGCAAGCCGACGCTACCCAACAGAAGCTCAAAACCTGGTCGACCGGCTGCTTGAATGGACCTTCTGGGAAATACCTGAAGTACATCGGTACCAGTTCCACTGTTCGCGATCTCGTCTCTTTGGGAGATGCGATCGTGGGACAGGGTCAGCCGATCGACTACTGGGGCATCTCTTACGGTACCGTGATTGGGTTCAATTTCGTCAACAGTGAGTTCTCTGTTATTTCAATCGTATTCGCCCCCTGAAATCTATTTCTAGTGTTCCCCGAGGTACGTGTGGCCTTGCTTGGATATCAGACACGATTCTGAATGTTATGTAGCGTGCCGGCCGTGTTATTCTGGATGGTGTAGTGTACCATGACATCTGGGTGTCATACAAGGTGACTTCGGGCGCCCAGCGTGGTACACAACGTTTACTAACATCTATAACCAGACCCAGCAAACCTCTCTCACCAACAGTGAGAAGACGTACTCCGGCCTCACCGATGGTTGCGCCAAGGCGGGTAGAGCAGGTTGTAAGCTCATCGAAATCACCGGCGACAATGCTACTGGGGACGATGTCAAGGCTCTCATCGACAACTCTCACGATGTAATCGATCTTCCACTCGAAGTCGTCGACCACGCTGACCGCGTTTCCACCATAGCTTGCTCTGGAGATCTATCGCAAAGGATACAACGTCCCGGTCGCACCCGGTCTCGCGAAGGGTGCGATCTTCTGATTTTCGTCTCCCTCGCGGCCTTTTCCTAACCCCGCTACGACAGATTTGCTCTTCAATCTCATGTACACCCCGGAGACTTGGAGCAGCGAAGTGAACACACACATTTACGCGTTTGTGGCGCTCGTTCTGCAAGCTTCTCAAGCGCTCAACATCACCGTTCCTGGATGCGAAAAGTACAACGTACCCACCGGAAATATCACCCTTGACACCGGCGCAAGCTCACCCCCAGCCTTGGTTGTTTATTCGACGGAGGCCATTGTTGGAGCTGACTACTTTGTCGACGACGGTGCGACGATCAAGGATGTGTTTGACGCTATCGTCGATATCACGCGAGATGTCACTCCTACCTGTAGGTTCTTCGTTTTAAGATCACGTCTGTACATTTCACTGACCCATCACCAATCAAGTTGGAGCCGACTGGTCGCCTGTGTATGTGCAGGAAGAACTATTTTTCGACGATACGTCCTGACAGTTTTCCCTTCAGCTACAGCGCGTATGACTGGCCCGTACGCTCCGTTGAGCAGCTTCCCCCATACACCCCTGTCAAGCTCAAGGTCCCAGTCCTCGTCATTGGAAACATGGTTCGTGCATCCCACCCTCCGAGCGACCCGTTCCGTACCCTGACCGTTTACGATCCACAGGCCGACCCGATCACCCCGTTCGCTAGCGCGCAAAAGACGGCGGACCTGTTCGGCGACGATGCTTTCCTCATCGAGCAGCTCGGCTTCGGCCACACGTCCCTCGCTCAGTCCTCGTCTTGCACCTTCGGCATCATGGCCGATTACTTTGTGAACTCTACGGTCGGTGTTACTTGCTGCCTCGTTATCGGCTATGAACTCGCAGCTGAATCGTTGCTTTTTTGTTTTTGCAGCTTCCGGAGGGACGCAGCGTTCAGTGCCCGGTGGACAACTCTGACCTCTTCCCCCCTCTGAACGGAACTACGACTGCTGCTAAGAGGTCGAACAAGTTCTTGCGCAGGCGGTTGTGATGTCTTTGAACTTCTCTCTCTGATGCAGCCTCACGAGCTACGAAATGACGACCTGAATACGGACTTTATTTAACCCTTTGGACTCTTCGAACTTTTTACACGATTGTACCCATCTCACGCAGAAATGATCATTTACTCACAACCCCCCCACCCGAACTCAGTTTTCACCCACGGCATTCGGGGACCACTGGATCCGTATCCTCGGTTGTTCTCAACGCGTCCGACAGTTCTATCTGAGGGATTTTTTCACTCGAGAACAAGGTAGGGCTCTGTGTTCTCATAAGTCCCACCGGTAGGAAATGCACACACTCTCCCTCCACCGGCACCGACTAAAACTACACGGTCGGATCGAAAATCGGGATACTGACTAACTGTCCACTCGGCCGATCTGTCGCTCGACTTGGTGGTGAATTGCGCCCGCGGTTGTCATTATTCGGAGGATTGAAGGCCTGGAAGGAATACAATACGTTGCCCCTAAGTCACCGCTCATTTCCCACTTGGAAGAAACTCCCTGGGCTACGATAGCCATTGCGTGTTCCGTTTGCAACGCCATCCGATGGGGGTTCCTCCTCCTCTCCCTCATCTTGATTTCAGCTGACGTTTTTCAATTGTGGAGCCCTACAGCGATAAGAGTCAGCTCCGACGTAAACCCGAGCAGATGCTCAGGGCACTTCTCTGCCGCTGTCTCTTCTTGGCACCCTCCTCGTTGAAACCACCTCCCTGCGGATCTTTTTCACCACCTTCACGGATTTCCTCGGAACACCGGCGGGTTTTCACTGCGTCGGTAAGCCAATTCACTCTTTCACCTTGCGTTGGATCTGGAGCCGAGAGAAGAAGGATCCAGCATGATTATTTCGTAGGGAGTGGGGAAAGTTGACATAAGGAAGGTAAGGTACTAAAGGCACAAAAGACGATCACATATAAGGGGGTGTTACAATCAGCTCGTCACTAGCAGGGAATACCGGCACGAAAATAAGAGCTGAGAATTACAGGAGATACAAAGGTGCGTAGAGGAAGCGACTATCCGGGGGGCATGGAGAACAGTCGGGCCTGCCAGCTACCTGGAGACACCTGTTCCAACTGAGGTAGGCGGAGGTGTTAAATTCTAATAGCATTCTGCCCGACCCTCCACTGGGCGTATGTTGGGTCGATCGGTTTCGCTTGCGCTTCCTGTGAGCGATAAATACGTGGCCTGACTGTATTGAATATTGTGACATGCCTGCACAAACTTTTGGATAATTTTTGCGATCTCTGTTGCGAGTTTGCGTAGGGTGCCCTTCTTGGGTGGTGCGCACCAATCGAGGGTTCGTAACTGAGACTCTGGATCTCAGCACCCTCCCAAGAGCAAAATTTCAGCCGGCTCACCTGGTACCCTTGTGATGGATAATTTGGCCACTATGGAACCGATGAACATTAGTGTGTCACAAGAGAAGTCGGGTAGCTCTACTCGCCTTCGTCCGTATCATCACTGTATCACCGACTTCCACGACTGGAATATTACGATTCATCAGCCCAGCATATTGCTCCGCCAAGGCCCTAATCAGTGGGAAATACGATCCATCTTCGAGCATGGAAAGTACTCGGTGTCGACGGTTAGGGTCCTCCCTGGCGGTTCCCCTCTTAAACGGGCTTTGGGGCACCCACACTCCATTTCCTTGTGCATGCGGTGCCTGTCGAAGCGGGGTTGATCAGTACGTCGGGTCGGGGGTCGACATATCGTGTCACTCGCGATGTCTTGGAGTAACGATAACGAGTCCAGATGACCAGTCAAGGCTCTGACAACGTCGTCGCTGAAGGCTTCGTCAGCCTTGCCGTTGTAATAGTTATCCATGGGAGAGGAAAGTGTGGCTTTGCAGGTGACAGTAACGAATCAATATGACCCCTCAAGGTTCTGAAAACTGTCGTCGCTGAAGGATTCGTCGACCCCCTCGTCGCAGTGTGGATCCGCCGACGGGGAAGCGATGTGTTTAATGAATGGCAAGTTGCGCATGTATTTGATGGTGATGGGTCTAGAACAATCGAAGGTAGGTTTCCAGGAGCGCCGGAATGCAGGCGCGGGGAGTACTCACCGTAGTCCCCTTCGGACCGATGCTAGGCAAGTGGCTCTGTTGACACGCTCGTTATGTCTAGCGTGCATTGCACATCAAAGGCACTAGTACTGCAAGTGGAGACCGGTAACTCCCGGTGCAGATGGTGGAATTGCACGTTCGTCCGTTGACGACCCAAGAGAGAGGCGCATACTTACTGCTTCCAGTATTGTGCTTGTGCTCGAGGCTGTGTCGATGGAGATGGATCGTAATTCCACTCGTTGCGATTTGCCAATACGTTCCAAGCTGATGGATGGATGGGCCTCGATCGATAGTGGCACTCCTTGATCCCTTTCATTCGCCCTTGTGGCTATCCTAGCGTCAGGGTGAATGAGTTCCACGTAGCTCCATACCCACTCCTTTGCTGCGGGCAATTCTTGGGCGGTCATGAATAAATGGAATGGCTATGTATAAGCTGGACTTCTGAGCCTATATTTAGAACCCCGACTAAACACGGGTCGAAGCGTTCTGGGCAGAATAAGTGTTGTTGCCATCCACTTAAGCACCAAACGGTCTTCATCCGTGTGCAGTTCGATCGTGTGTTAGCCACCTGCTCGGGGTAGAGATCATGGGGAGGTCCGTCGAGCCAAATATCCAGCACAGAACAACCCCGTCTGTTCGTCGAAGCGGAGCCACGAATCCAGGAACCCACGATTGAGTCCGGCGGTTCCTGGAATTTTGAGTGTACCGGGAGAACGGCGAATTCACGCACGTGGGTTTAGAAGAAAATCTGGGGAGAAGCTTCCCCTTCTCTTCCGTCTTATTAGCTGGCACTTATACCCAGTGACATCGATATATATTCACCACCCTCGGGCACACCTTCGAACCTTTTCCCCTCTCCCCCCCTGGTCCCTTCGTTCCTTGCACGCCGTGCTTTGACCGGTTCCCAGCCATGATAGACGTAGCTCAAGGACATCTATTTGGGACGATTTTCGAAGCGATTCTCTACGGTTCGTGTCCTTCGTCTGTAGTTGCATGTAAAGGGTTCTCCCAAGAGGCGCTGCGCCGACTGGCGATCGCCGTCATCCCAAATTTCAAATCGCCACACCTCCCCCACCCGCGCTGACCTCCGTCTGGCCTTTAGGCATATATTTCACGCTTTTCGTGATATGCATGTTCGTGTTCGATAACAAACGGCCGACCAACCAGGTCGTCAAGTACACCGTGCTCGCGATGTTCATAGTCTCAACGGCTCACATCGTAAGCACCGCGCTCGACAAGCTTTCCAATCCCCCCCCCCCACTCACCTCCGATTTGTCCTTAGGGCGGAACCATCGCGTGGGTCTCTACACTTTCCTGCCTCCGTTCAAACGGGAATGCACCATTTTGACGGGGTTCGATCCATCTGCAGGTCACTTCAAGCGGGTTTTTTCACCGTGCGGCCAGAGACACCAGAGCAATACTTCAACAGCAAGGCCCTACCCTTGAACCTTGCAAACAAGTCCCTCTATGGCACGAATATGGTCCTCGGTGATGCTTTAATGGTACGGGGGAAGCCTCCTCATCATGCAGCCCCCTTCTCGTTGGACTGACTGTGGGAACATCTGATGTAGATCTACCGTCTTTGGATCATCTACCGGAGGAGTTGGCTCGTCATCCTCCTTCCCATCCTTTTAACCACCGCGACCGGAAGTACGTTTGTTTCC
This sequence comes from Thelephora terrestris, assembly GCA_015956445.1. Taxonomy (NCBI): domain Eukaryota; kingdom Fungi; phylum Basidiomycota; class Agaricomycetes; order Thelephorales; family Thelephoraceae; genus Thelephora; species Thelephora terrestris. Next base: position 4,441,618 of record WIUZ02000001.1, on the reverse strand, counting down.
CATCTTCCCAAGTGAGAGCACCCAACGTTCTAACTCGGAAAACAAAAGCATTAATCGCCGTAACGATCTGGGAATTCTCCATGCTCGTCCCCGGTCAAACCGCCTTCGCCTTGAAAGTCAAAGCAATCGCTCCCGCCCTCTTCTCCGTCCCGCTCGTCACCAACCTCGTGATCACCGGCCTCATCATCTGGAGGATCAAACAAGCGCACAACACGAGCAAGTTCGTCGCGAACCGCAAGCTCGACGCCCTCTACCGACGCTTGATCACGAACACGATCGAGAGTTGCGCCATCTACCCTTTCGTTTTGGCAGTCACTTTGATTTTGTATTGTCGGAACGATAACGGCCAGGACATCGTAAGGATTCCTTCTGGATAATTCTTCACAGTTTGTTGTTAATCCAGTCCCCCCCTTTTTTTTTCGCAGCTTACTGGCTCGATGGCCCAAGTCGTATCCATCGTTCCGACCTTGATGTGGCTCCAACATCGGCTCGGTCAAGGCGCGCTCGGAAACGTTGGGGAAGACCGGGACCTCCCACCCCCCGTCTCCGAGAAGACGATCGAGTTCACGCCCAACACGGACCTTCGGTCCACGAACCTGGACACGATCGGGACCGGCAACTCGACCGACATCGAGGCGACCGCGGACAGCGATAAGGTGGAGCATCTGGTGCTAGGACACGCTCAGTGAATGTTCCACACCCGGTCTCATACCCGCTCACCTTGTTCTACGGCGGCTCTTCCCTCCGCTGGCCCGTCGGGTAACGATTTAACAGCCTATCACGAGCCACCGTCATACCTCTCCCTCCCGCTTGCTTCGTACGATCTTGGATCCACGATATCTGTACCTGTGTGCTATCTCGATGCTTTGCTCTCTGTCGCTCTTCCCTATCCTTCGGTGTGCAGTGCACTGGATGTCCACCACGTCTCGTTCCACGTCTCGCGTCTCGTCGTGTTTACCCTTCGTTATTCCCCATTCCCTTCTCTTGTATCAAGGCCCCCGGTCTAAGTTGGTGGGCCAAGCTTCTTCTCACGGTTCACGTTTTTTATACGCTTGACTATTCTATCGCCTTGAGTGGCCATATTGCAGCACCCCAGCTTCTTTTACTGCGTTTTGTTTTTCTATTCCTTTTTGTGCCTTTGGACAGTTCCGGTTTGCACGCCCACCGTTTGGGTATACTGTATGCACGCTGCGTTTAATATTCCTGGGGAAGCGTCCCCGGTCTTATCGACCTTCGTCGCCCGAAACCATGATTTTTTTTACAGCAAGAATGTGAAACGCGGCCCCACACCAATGCTCGCGGGGGAATCATCACTCTTGCCCTGTATTTTCGCCCCCCACCATTCGCTCGCTTCTGTTCATTCCACCGGACCTGGCCCCTCCAGTCAAATACGGTGCCTTCTGAGCCCATTGAGAGGGTAGTATGGACATGGTAAACATTTCCTCCCTGGGGTATAACGATATGTGTGGACCGTGCACGGATTTATACCGTTCATTCGCCCGGGGGTTTTGTCCACTTCATCGACTGTTGAGGAGGATTGTAAAAAAATCCCACGGTTGCCGCATTGAGCGAACGCCAGGGGGTTCCGCATTCCGCGTTATTGGGGATGATTTCTGCGTTCGATCATCGCCGTGGCGCATGTCTTTGTTCTCGCTCAGTGAGTTCGTATAGACATCGGATGAGGAGGGATATCCGTCAAACAGGGCCTGCCACTGGGCAACAATAGACTTACCCTATTCGTACGCGCAGGGAGGAAACGGCACGCATATTCGTGATCAAGTAAGGGAAATGTATATACCTTCTCTGGGTCTAGACGTCGTCTTTATATCGGGCAGGGGGTGTACAATAATGAAGGTGTATTAACGAAAGAATATATGAAAGGATAGGTACGACAAAAGGAGCTGCAAATGAACACACAAGTAACAGGGAAAGCGGTGGGGCGCATTCAGCGCCCCCACGGTGACAACGGAGGTCTGTATGACGACGGAGTTACAGTGGGGGAAGACCCATGGATCGAATGTGGAAAAGGCTGCGTAGCTTGGTCATAATCCGGCGGTAGATCGTCATCATGTTCCGACTCAGTATCCGGGTTCGAGACCGCGAAGAAGGATTTAGGACAATCTAGTACGGGCCCAAAGTCCTGTAGTCGACCGTCAACGTGCATCCTCATGTGTCGGAAGTCGGGCATGCTCGAACGATACTGGAGGCTGTCGTTCAAGGCCGTTCGAGGTGTGGGTAGGGGTCTCAGACTCTGTCACAAGCGGGGTTTCCATCAGTTCTGTATATGGTGGCTTTTGAGATGCAATAGTCGCACACTGACCTGCCTGGGATTTGAGTCATCGAACGTCATAGCGGGCGGATACAACAGCGACGACCCAATCTTCACATCACCCCGACCTCGACCCAGAAACTCTGGAGGCCCAGCGCCAGACGACGACCCCGAGGACTCAGTACAAGCGATGCCCCTCTCCCCACCCGTACGTCCACTCTGCGAAACCAACCTCGTCCTCGAATCCGAACTCGAACTCGAACACGTGAAGCCCCTCTCCCCGTGACCGTCAGAATCTGATTCTATCGGCGACACGGAGATCATGACTGAATCCGAAGGGGAAGGTATCCGTAGAGGTGGTAATGCCGGTAACGAAGGGGTGTGGCGCACGACCGGTCCAGTGTCACAGGTATGCTCGCCTTTCGAGGTTTCGGTTTCGGTGGCTATGACTTGCACTCCCAAGTATGGCGAGTCTTTTTGGTTCCTGTCTCGACGATGCCAGATGAAGATTCCGAGGAGGATCAGCAAGATGCTGAGGGTCGCACAGGCGATGATTCCTCCGATCGCGCCACCGCTTAGTCTGCAAAAGAAGACTTGGAGTCAGACACTGTGAAGGCCCCCTCCGAGATAGCAAACTCGATCCTTACGGTGATGAGGGTGACGGCGGGCTGGGCGTTTGGTCGTCGCGGATCCTACGACAAAAAATGTTAAGACGTCCCTCTAAACTCCTTGAAGGACAGGGAAAGGGAGACTCACGTGAGAGGAGCGAGGTGCTCGTTCCTGGCGTCGAGCATTGCGGAGGGCGTGCCATCGACCTGGTCGTGAGCTGTCATCCAAAACTTGCAGCCGTGCGTACGTGGTAGGGAGGAGGGAAAGGGGGAAGCAGGCGTATGTTGGACGTAGAAAAAGGAGGTGTTAAGCGAGAGAACGCTCTCTCCCTAACTGGTCGTTATTCCGCACGCTCCCCGAAGAGCGATTTCCAAAAACTCTGGTGGGCGGAGAGGGAGGGGGGGGAAGAAGGTGTGTAGAGAGCGGATCCGTGTGTAACGCGGGCCGAGTTCGAACATCGAAGACGAAGGCGAAAGTTGCTTCTCGTGGCTGTCACCGCTGAGCGCGATGACTTGCGGGGGTAACGTAACCGGAAGGGGGAGATGGTGCATACCCTCACATTACTTTCTGTGACCACCACCTCCCAGTTCCGGTAAACGACGACTGACTACTGGAAGTCTAGAACGTCTCGTAAGGCCCTTGGGCGCAATCGAAGTGGAAGGCTTTTTTTTCTGCCTTTCTTCCTCCGTCAACCTTTCGAGAGAAGAGTTCTGTTGTGGATTTGCGGATGACGACACGCCCGCGGAATGCCGCCGTCAGCGGAAGGATCTGGTTCCGGCAATGCGACCGAGACGCGTGCGGTTATATAACCAACTGACAGCAACCTCGGGGGGCAGCCCGGGGGGTGCGCATCTGGTGCCACTGCGCACACTGGTAAAAACACGGCGCGTTAAAGCCAGTAAATTTCGTACTGAAAACATAACTTCAGTCGGAAAATGAACGTCTGAACCGATCTGTGAATTTCAGTTGGCGTGGTCCGCTGAACGTGGGCGCTTGTCTGAAAGGCGACATAAATCGACTGATATTCAGTCGATTTTGGCACATGAATTTCATTCGTCATATTTTTTACAGTATGCCGGCCCAAACAAACAAGTACATATAAGTCGTTGGCAAATTTGAGAAATTTGAGATTTATACAACGTCGGACGTTGAATGCCGCGATCACCGGTCGATCCCCATACCGAGAGAGAGAGCACAAAAATAGACGGACGCATATAACCACCAGAGGGCGGCGCAGACGTGATTGGTATAACCTTCCTTAGGTGGTATTCCTCGTGTGTTTCTCTCAAACTGACGGGTGGATAATCCCACGAATCACTGGACGACATGACCGGATCCCGAGTCCGGTAACCTCGCGGCGTCGCCCTGCCACCACTCACGTCAGATCACGCTTGGCCTGATACAGAGAGTCGTTCAACTCGCGCGGGCAAAGTGGGGCTGAGAATTACACAGGATGGGTCAGAGTGACATGAAAGACCCAGCTTTATGCGCATATACACACAACGAGAACGCCCAATAGTACAAACCGCCGTCTACGCGACAATATAGCAGTACACCAGCAAAGAGGAGACATGGAAAAATACTAAAAGGGGATAGATCAACCTAACAGATAAGGATAATGCGCGTTATGCGCATATATATAAAGCCATGAAGGAAAGGAGAAGGGAGGGGGGAAGGTGAGAGGGGCCAGTACTACCTCAACATATTTCTCGAAGTGGAAGGCTGAGTCGCCAAATGATAATCTGGGGGCAACTGTCCAGCACTGTTCCGTATCCTCGAAGCCAACTTCAAAATCGGTCCAGGATCAAACGTCCGACCGTCACCCATCCGACGTTCCCTTTCCCTCATCGCCAATCGTTTCTTCTCGTCCGCGAGATCAGTCAAGGACGCAGAGTCCAGCACGACGCCATCCGCATTATACACGACCAACCTCGGACCCGACGAAGGCGCAGGCGACGGTTGCCGAGGAGACTGGTTGAACGAAAAATCCGTCTGTGCTGGTGAGTTTTGGAAAGTGGAGGGCGAGGATAGTGGCGGAGGTACAGAGTCGGGGTGCCGCGAGATCACATTGTTAAAGACCCGGAAAGGTGTGAGGTGGGTCGAAGAATTCAGCGGGCTACCGGTCTCATCTTCATGGGCGAACTCGGCCTGCAGCACATCATTCGGAAGAACGACTGGCTTTCTGTGTCGCCGTCGTCGAAACCACAAGAGCAACAAGGCCACAGTGACAACGACGAAACCAAAGCCACCGGCGGCTATGCCTCCAATAACTCCTGCGCTTAACCTTGAACAAAAGTTAAAAAGGCTGCGAAACGCTGAGGGCGATATTGTCGCTCACGAAGACGAGGGTTGGGACGTGGGCGTGGGCGTGGGACCGAGTGACGTCTGATTGTTACTGATGCTGGAGCCGACACACGTCGGTCATAAATGGTTCATCGTAGAGTCGCAACATAGAACTCACCTCGACTGCCCAATAACCGCATAATCGAGGCTGAGGGACTGACCCGAGAACGGAGCGTTGGTAATCCTCATCGTGTGATTTCCTGGATTCAGCCCGTTTGCTTGGTACAAGACCGTCTGCGGAGAGGATCTGGTCCTTGAAGCGTTCAAGGTCGTCGACAAACCACCGTCGAGTTGGACCATAAAGGCGCCATTGGACGGCCCAACCACACCGTAAAGCTCAACTTGAGACCCTGCCAAAACCCCAGCGTTAACGACAAGGGAATACCGAACGACAAAACTGCAGGTCACCCTAGTGTGTACCGTCAACATGAATTCTCGGTTAGGGAAAGTGAAGGATGCTTACTTGGAACGAGAAATCAACATAGGCGCCACCCAATGACGTCGTGCTTCAGGGTCGACACCGTCAGCGCCAGGTGTCCAAAGAAGCAAGCGCGGGAAGGAACGACACTCACTGCCCAGTGGTACCGTTGTAGCTAGAAAGGTTTGCCGGACTTGTGGTCCACCCAGAAGTCGAATACAGAAAATTGCTCGCGGTATCCTGCAGGTTCACCTCTTGCTCGTTATCCGGGATCTCCATTTGATACACAATCTGCCACCATACGTTCAGCTTCTTCCAACCCGAGGTTCATACAACGTCATAAAGGTAGAAACTCACATAATCAACGTCCAAAAGCTGTTGTATCGGATCCGTCGGAGAATTAATGATCGACACCGTGTGCGGTGTGGAACCGTCCAAACCCACTGCGGAAAAGAGGACCTGTTGGAATATGTCGCCCGAGTAGTAACCGTTATCTTGGTAAAGTTCTCCGTCCAACGTGACGTTGTACGGTCCGTGGTTGCTTCTCATTGCGCCGTAGATCCATACCCCGGTCCCGTTGAAAGTGAGAGTGGCGGATGCGCCGTACGTCGACGTCAAGGTGGACGTTCCGTTGTTGCTGTACCTAGACGTCCACGGGATGCGGGTCAGGAACCCATACACAAATAGGCAAGAGAAGAAAGCAATAATAACACTCACGACTGCCAAAAAGGATCCGTCGTCGGTCCATCTCCCCATCTCCCAGCGGGCAAGTATTGGATCACAGGACTGAAGTCGTCTAAAGTAACGTTTATCGCTTGAACCATCGACGTGGCTCAAACAACTGGGGAGAAATTATCGTTTTGTGGTGCCGAAGGGGGTGAATCTCCAAGCGTCCTGCGCCAGAGATGCGGTGGGTTCGTATGAAGGGGGGGGGGGGGAGTGCACAGAGAGAACGCGTAGGTGTGTCCCGTGGGCTCAGTATGTTCGGCGGTGACCAACCGAAGGTCGAGGGTTCAAGGATGAAAACCTGGACTGAGCGAAGGAAGGGAAGGAAAGACAGAAGGCGGACAAAGAACGCGACCCTCGCACGACCTCTCCTCCAGATATATGCTATCCATATCATGATACACTTCAGTCTGCCGATACGGTCAAACCGTCCCCGGCTCGTTTCAGCCCAGGGAAAAAAACAAAACAACAAATGCTGGTGGGGCGAAGGAATCGTGGCCGACGCACTCCTCCCCGCTACGACAGCGCAGGGGGGAATCCAGGTTAAGATGCGGATGCGGAAAGCGCTTGATCGCGTGGGCTGCCAGTGCCGATCACTTTGCGTGGCATGTAAGTGGCTGATGGCTGTGCACCTTTCCCCCTTAGTCCATTGAGTCCGCGACCTGGCACTGCTCCAAGAGTCGCGGTAAATCCGCTATCGATACCAACAGTTGGAAGTTCTACAATATGGCAACAACATCCGAGGAAATGGCAATACAAATTGGCGGACAGCACAAGCAGACGTGTGAGAGGGCCGTGGTCAGAAAGTAGACATAGGAACATATGCATAGAGCAGAATCTAAACGATAGTGACAAATAAGGGATGAAACATTCTCCAAAACGCCAACACACGGGAACAAGAGAGGGAGCGAGCGCGAGACAAACGAAGCTATTGAACAAGTGGGAATATGACATACGTAAGTTCTGGCCATCAAATGCGTTGGTGAGGCGGGGGAAGAGAGGTGGACAGTCAACATCCCCGCGATAGGTGGAAATGGGGCGCAAGGTCTCCTTCGCATCCACGATCCAGCACGGAAGCTATCGGCCCAGAGCGTTTCCGTGCACCTCACCCGCATGCATATATCGAGACAGCGAGTTGTACAGACACAAACCCGGGGATTTGGCTCGTGGTGACACATCCCTATGTCATGAGTGGCCGTGAGATTCGAGAGTTCATTCAAGTTGCCGGAAATGAACGTGGGCAGTGAATGACGGGATCATCGTCGACCCCTGACTCGGGCGGGGAGCATTGGACCAAGCCGAACCGTGAGGGTAACATAAGTAGCAAGTGTTTGATAGGTTTAAACTTCCCACAGACGCAGATGGAACGCGCAACCCTACAAACAACTGCAATGCAACAACTCGGAGTGTCCCAAGGGGAATCTAAGCAAAAAAGCCATTGAAATTGGATAACGCACGGAAAGCGCATACGCAACGCCATGGGATGGGGGTGGATGTGAGGCTATCTCAACGTATGTCCGAAGTGGCAGAAGGCTGAGTTGGCTCATAATACTTCGTAGGCGGCGCGGAATCCTGAGCAGACCCTCCGCCTGATGGCCCAAATCTCTCGGCGCTATTCACGTCCGCAGCATCAGATGAAGAACGCACAACCAATCCGCATTCCGCACGGCGAATCTCGAAGCTGACGAATCCTCCGATAGGCACGAATACCGGTAAAGCGAGGGGACGTTCCGTCTGACTGAGCGGAAATCAATGGATGGCGGGAAGGCAACGCAATACCGTGTGATTATGCTGTTACCGAAGGAGTGAGGTGGGTCGAAAGACCCGCCGCGCTATCGTTGCCGTTGTTGGAGGCGAATTCTCTCTGTGATGCATCGTACAGAAGAATGGCGGGCGGTCTGTGTCGTTAACGGTACCAAGAGAGCGATAAGATTTACATGATGCCGGTGGAGCTGGAGACCCAGAGACTGCACCTCCCACAAAGTGTCCACGCAGCCGGAGAAACATCGCCAGTCAATGGGGAAGCGAAGCGCCAAGAGCGACAATCATAACCATCGCTCACGAGGGCGAAGGGAGCCGAATCACTGCTAGAGCTGTAGGTGATAGGTGTTCATCAGTTGTTATGTATGGAAAAGTAGCCAAATTATTGTATAGAACTCACAGCGGCTCTGAAAGTCTAACCTCATTCATACTCCTTATCGTGTGGATTCTTGGGCCTAGACCGCCCCCAAAATGGATCTGCCCGCTGAGAGGGTCTGCCCCTGGAAGCGCTCAATGCCGTCGATCAACCGTCGTAGAGTTCGACCGTAAAGGGGGCCACCAGATGGTCTAGTCACACTTAAGGCTCGACCCGAGACCCCACCATGGCCCAGTGCCTAGGAAGAGGAAGTGGGGGAACTCTGGAGTAAATGAAGTTGTGGTAACCGTTACCACGACAGACACATCCATTCGACGCGGGATTATGTGACCATGATTGATTCCCCTGGGCCATCGGTCCATGCCGCAAACCTGTTGATGGCGACTGGAGCGCAGGCTCCACACGTCGACGCCACAATGAACGTTCCGCTGTCGTCGCGTATTGGCTGAACTCCAGTACGATGCAGTGTGGGAGCGACGGAAAGGAGAAGAGGGTGTTGAGAACGTCCCACGGAAAAGTTCAGGAGAAGAATTGATGGAAAATAGCCCCTCAGATTAGAGATTGGTACCGGCAACTCTCGCATCTGTCAGAAGGGATCCGCGGTAGATCCGTCAATCCACGCCCGAGCAGGGGCGTCCTCGATCGCAGGAATAAAAATCGCCAAAAGTCGCGTTCATCCTTCGAGCCTTGTGGGGTAGGAGTAGGGGTTCCTTCAAATCTTCCTGCGCTCTGGGTGCAGCTCCTCCGTATGAAGCGGGCGGGGTGAACGAAGGACGGATAGTGAGGAATGCGCTAAGCGCTAAGCACGTTCGGCGATGATGACCGACCAGAGGCTAAAGCTGAAAGGTACACTGGATTGGAAGGGATATCCGCTTGAGTACGTTGACACGATGAAACCGCCCTCGAGTCACCTCAGAAAAGCACAATCAGCGGTGGCAGGACGAGCAAACCGTTCGGTTGAAAGAGATTAGCGTGCGGAATAAACGCGATCTGGGAAAGCGTACAGCGATGTTTCGGACTTGTTCCACGCGTCCCCATGGTCGCGACGATTTCTGCTGGGATTCGAGGCAATACGAGCCTACAGGAGGTAGATAAGCATTTGGAAGGCATGGGTGGTGTGATAGACGTCGCCCACGGTCACCTCGAGTGTGCCGACGTTTGCCAGATGCATATCCCTCGTTGAGAGTATGTCACTTTAGGCTGTCGAAATCATGTTCCACATACCCCGGATCATCGCAGAGAAAAGGGGCCATGCAACCACCTCTCAGTAGCGTGGCAACAGAGCGGATCGAAATCATTCCTCGCGTTTGATCGCGGGAACTAAACCTGGCACATCGTCGCATCAAGAGGCACCAGCCCCACTCACGACAACCTGGCCTTCCCCGCTACCCACCGTCACCGCACGCAAACCCGAACAGCAGACAATTCCACCGTTCCCTCTAGTCGGATTTCAACTGTTCGTTCTATTTCTTCGTGGAACAGGATGGATGGTGGGAGACCGCGTCTTCCCCCGTCCACAGGGACACACCCCAATACATAGCCCAATCATTGCCGAGGGTGTTGGTCATGCTACCGTGGGATGACCCATCTCCAGGCAACAATTCGCTCTGGGTGGTTGTCCTCCTGAGAAAAATGATCCCGTCCAGCGAGGTCAACTTCCAGCGGTCCTCTTCCCCTCGTCGCTACTAGAGCCCTAGATGTGACCAGGGGCGAATCACGACGGCTCCGTCTGTGGCGTTAACAATAACACTGCATGCCGAGGATCGGAATTAACGCCAAGGCACTGAATGACTTCAGAGCCGCGCAGCGGCCCTGCGCATTTTCTCAGCATGCCGCTTTGAGTTACCAGTTCTAGATCTCAAGATTAGGCTGGTTTACTCTGTACTGGTAAACAGAACCAATGGGTGACTATCTGTAGAATTCACAGTGTACATTCGAATCCAGATGAGCATTTGTGGACTCATAAGGAATGCAAGGGGCCCAGACCGCTCTGTAGGGCACAGGAACACCGCGAAACTCGGCAACTGGCACCCTTCCACGGCAGATATGTATATTTGTTGTCTAACCTATTCCTGCGGACAGTCACTCAGTGTTGGATAACCTCCAGCGTGCTGATGTCTAGCCTGGGGTTCCTAGTGTTCGCACTTTGATAAACTCATCTCCATAGCCTGTACACTGTAAAAGCTGTAGCAACCAAAATTTGGGCGATTTAGCCCACCTTCCTCAGTTGCCAAAAAATAACTGAACTTGTGACTAAGTCGAATTTGACCAAATTCCAAGCGCAGGACTTTTCACAGGGTACAACTCCAATTCCTTTCAGCCTTCGTCTTGGTCGCATTAGCGATGAACCACTGACACTGGCAGGAGGGCTGCGGGCTCACCCGAAGCTGATGAAGAGTGACCGACGAGCTTCAGTCTTCAAAGTAGAGAATACACAAAGCTACAAACGACTGCAATGCAACAACACGAAGCGTTCCCAGAGGTATATACACCATCAAAAACATGCGAATAATAATAAAGCGCGTTTCAACAACACCACGAGAGAGGCGAATCCGCCGAGGTTACTTCATTTTTGCCTTTTCTCTTCTCAAGTAGAAGGGTGAGTAACTTGATCGTAGTCCGGAGGGAGAACCACCCCATCGGTGCCCCTCAGAGGAACCAAAGCTTCCAGCCCAATTCCCTGCGCACGACCCTCCTCCGCCTGACGATCTCGCTCCCTTATCGCCGCGCCGAACCGCCTCTTCTCCTCCGCAGCGTTAGGCAACGGCCTAGATCCACCACCGCCACCATCCGCATTATGCACACCAAACTGCGGTTGAGCCGTAAAGGGCGTGGCAGGCTCCTCCAAGTACGAACCCCGATAAAGCGCCGCATCGTCTCGCCCCCGCAAGTCATATCCAGCAGAAGGGGGAAAGCGAGGTTTAGGCGCAGGGGCAGCGCGATACCCCGGAACCGTGCTGTTAAGCCAAGGAGTGAGGCGGGTCGAGGAATCCCCTGCATAACCATTGCCTTCGTTCGCAAATTCGGCGTCTAACACATCTCGCGGGCGAACGGCCGACTTTATATGCCGCCGCCGACACCACAACAGCAACAAAGCCATCGTGACGAGGAGAAGACCGGCGGAACCAGCGGCTATGCCCCCGATGACACCGCCGCCAAACCTGAGGAAACCACGTGGGGGGTCAACGGAAAAGGGGGCAAAATCACTATATGGCGATGACCGCCCACTCACTTTGGAGAAGGCGTGGGCGCGGGTGTGAGCGATGGAGGATCGCTGCCAGTGCTGCAAATGCGTTAGCCCTCACGCGGGAATACCCTAAATCGCGGCTGTAATAACTCACGACGGCTGTCCCACAATAGCATAATCGATGCTGAGGGTCTGCCCCGAGAACGGAGCGTTCGTAACCCTCATCGTATGATTCCTCGGTCCCAGCCCACTTCCCTGATACAAAACTATCTGCGGGGTGAATTTGCTCCTGGTAGCGTTCAAGGTCTCCAGCGGACCATCATCGATCTGGACCGTAAAGAGACCACCGAACGGGCCGACGGCTCCATAAAGCTCAACATGCGACCCTGCCGCGGAATCTCAGCGTCAACGACGATATGAAAAACAAAAAAAAAACTCCAAGCGACAGAAGTTGGCAATCACCCTAGAACGTTCCTTAATCAGCACCGATACCTCCGTTGGGATGAAAAGGGGGTCGCAGGGCGTCGCCTACCTGAAACGTGTAGTCCACGTATGCGTCGCCCAACGACGTAGAACTTCGGGGGTTTTGTACGGGTCAGCGTTGGCATCCGGGGGACCTAAGTATCGGCCGAGAAAATGCTCACTGTCCAGTACCACCGTCGTAGCTCGCCAGGTTCTCTGGATTGGTACTCCACCCAGACGCCGAATACCGAAAATTGCTAGCATCGTCTTGTTGCTTGACCTCTTGATAACCAGCCGGGATCCCCATCTGATAGACAATCTACCACAATCAAACGACGCGCAAAACAGTTCGACGTTCAGATTCCAAACCAAGGGTCCGTATCAAGGAAACACTCACAGAATCAACATCCAAATACGGTGCTACAGGGTCCGTGTACGCGTTAATGATAGACACAGTATGCGGTTTGGTACCATCCAAGCCCACAGCGGCAAACAAGACCTGTTGGAACAACGGACTCCCGGAATAACCGTCGTCATAATAAGAAAGCTGTCCGTCCAGCGAGATGTTGTACTGTCCATGGGTGCTTCTCCTCGCGCCGTAGATCCATATCGCGGTCCCGTTGAAGGTTAGAGAGGCGGAGGCTCCGTAGGTCGCGGTCAACGTGTACGTTCCGTTGTTCGTGTACCTAAACGCTCACGCAACATATGTGGTGAGAGAAGCCCAACGGTTCAGAGGCGCTTTCGAGACCACTCACGACTTCCAATAGGGATCTGCGGTCGATCCATCAACCCAACGGGGCGAGTAGTCGATCACAGGACTGTAATCGTCCAAAGTCACGTTCACCATTTGGACCATCGACGTAGGGCCAGAGGGAGTAAGAAAAAAAGAAGGTCGGTTCAGCGATATGGAAGAGAGAGGACTCGTCCAGAGCGACCTGCGCCCGAGATGCGGCACTGCTTTCGTGAGAGGTGGTAAGGAACGTGTTCGATGGCGACCAGCCGAGAGCCAAAAGTGAAAAGCAGTTCTGAATGAACGAGGGGGAGAAAAAGCGAGGGTTGGCCAGAGGGAAGGGCAAATAAGACCCCGACCCTGACCCATAGATATATCCTTCTCATTTCCCGAACAAACGAATTGTTACGATCAAATCGCCCGTCAATTTGGACGGCGCCCACCAGCGCTTGCAGTGGTACGAACCAGCAGCGGTGGGAGAATTTTTCGTCGTCATCCCGCGCCAGATGGTACGTAGAGGAGCGGTGCACGGATCGAATCTGTTTCAGCCCGCATCACCGTGCTCGTGGTGAGCAAATCGCCCGACATGATGGTCGATGGCTGTAGAACTGCATCAAGTAACACGCAATTAAGGCCGCACACGGTGAGTCGTAGTCTAATTTGCTAGTGCAAAACAATGTCGTAGTCCTCGGGCATGATAGTAACCTCCGAGGGAATGGAAAGACGTGCAACAAGGGTCGTGGTAGGGGAGGTATCTACACGTAAAAATAGCAATTGAGACATGAATGAATATAATGAGCGGTAGGTAAAACAGTCACCGAAACAAGAAAAACACCGGGAAGAAAGAGAGGGCAAAACAGTAAAGATATCAAACAAATGAGGGTATGCAGTTATGCGGTCATCATGTATGCGGGATGGATGGATGGACGGTCAACGTTACCGTGTGGATGGGAAAGGTTGTATGGCCTGATTGTAGTCTGGCGGTAAGATGTTCCCATCGTGTTCAGGATCCGGGAGGAAGGATACTGGCCCGAAGTCCTGCGACCGACCCTCCACTTGCATACGCATGGCGCGGAGGTCGCCTTCAATTACTGGCGCTAGCACGAGAGTGGTTGGAGGGGGGTTAGGCCGGCCGGGTTGTGGAAGCGGTCTCGATGCCTGTAAACAATCGAACGGGAGGAAGTTAGGCAACCGAAAAAGCGTGTGTCTGAATCACATACGTGGCCGGGATTTTGGTTTGGTACGGTGATTTCGGGCCCAGAGAACATTTCCTGTAATTCATGACCAGAATTACCAAACGAAGGGGTTGGGTTATGCAAGATAAGCCTGGCTCTTGAGTCCGCGTTTGATCCTGAAGAGTTGGATTGTGGTGGTGTCGGGTTGAGGGTCGAGGAGGGATTTATCAGACTGGGGTCGGTGGTGAGGGAAGCGTTTGATATTAGGTGTTGTCGTTCGACGGTGGCGGGGAGTGATGGGGTGTGGAAGGTTACAGGACCGGTATCGGCAGTGGACTTGGGATCTTCGGCGGAGATCAATCCTGGATGTCTGTGACGACGTCGCCACCAAAAAAACACGCCGAAAAGAATGAGAAGGATACCAGCGCATGCCCCAACCGCGATTCCCCCGATAGTCCCCCCGCTGAGCCTTAAAAAGGTCAATTCAGTCATCAGTTTCACAGAATACAGAGAATACACCCTTACGCCGAAGGAGACCTGCCAGAGTTTCAGGACACGATATAAATCAGATCACAGAAACGTCATAAATTAGGAAATGTAGGCTCACCCTGGCGGCTGTGAGGAGTAGATGATCGCAAAGTCGATGCTCAGACTCTGCCCCGTAAACGGTGAGTTTGAGATGTTTACTGTATGTGTGCCAGGAGCGAGACTATTGTCTTGATAAAGGAGTGTTTGCGGGGTAAGGTTGACCTTGGTGCCATTGAAGAGGAAAGGAGTCCCGTTGTCGACTTGGACTGTGTAGTTGCCAGAGGAAGGCCCAACGGCCCCATAGATCTCCACGTGAGCACCTGTTTGATCGTCAGGGAGACTAATCTTCGTGAGCCAGCGGAGCGCAATCACCCTGAAAACTGTTGGTTGGCCGAATGACACGCGTACAGATGATAAGGGTACTCACTTCAAACGTATAAAGCATGTACGCATCTGGAGATGTCGTCGTACTAGGAAAAAAGCCAAGGTGAGGGGGGGACACGGGCCTGAATCTGGGCGGATGCTCACTGCCCGGTGCCGTCACTGTAACCGGAAACGTTCTGTGGGTTGTTGCTCCACTCGGGGGAGGGAAACCATTTGAAGGCTTTGTCAGTGTCTTCTTGTTTGAGTTGGTTGTATCCGTCTGGAACTTGCACCTGGTAAACGATCTACGGACCAACGAGTGAGGAGAGAAAGAAATCGAGGAAAGGAAAACGCACATAATCAACATCTAAATACGGCGCCGTAGATTGCGCAGGCGAATCGATGATAGTCACGGTATGGGTACCGTCGGAGAGACTTTGCCCGGGGAAGAGGACTCGTTGGAAAAGGTTGGTGGCTGAGTAGCCGGTGTCGTAGTACGGTGTACCGTCGAGGGTAGTGTTGAATGGTCCATGATTGGGTCTCTTGGCGCCATATATCCACACCGTCGTCCCGTTGAAGGATAATGTGGCGGAAGCACCGAATTCGACCGCTTGAGTGTACGTTTGGTCGTAATACCTAGGGTGGAAGGGGTCAAAGGACGAGGGAGGAGTTGAACGGATAGTGCAACTCACTGTGGCAAGAACTGGTCCTCGACGGTTCCTTCGTGCCAGGCCTCCGGAGGGGAATAGGTGATCAAAGGGCTCACGTTATCCACTGTAACGTTGACTGTCTGCACCATGCTGCATCAGGGACTCGGAAAAGGTTGAAACACGACGACGAGCGAGGAACGAGAGGCAGGATGGGCAGGGAAAGGTCGTTTGGGACTGCTGGCGCAGCTGCGCGTCGGGGAAGGTAAACTCTGGACCCGCTGAACAAGGCCAGTAGCAGTGGGTGGTCGGGAGCGCGGGAAAAACCTGAGAAGATGAAATTCCGCACGGAGAGTGGAGGAAAAAGTAGGCTCGGTTCCGGCTGAGGATGGCTGAGTTGACCGGCCTCGCTCACCGTGCTCACCGTGGACTCAATCATACTCCCATCATTGGACGGTATGTCCGATCAGCGCGCGCGGTTTCATTTATCCTCCGGCCCGCGAGGCGTTCAGCTCGGCGCGAGGGCGCCCGCCCTTCAGGCCGATTGTGAAGCCAGGAAACATTCCGCCCAGTGGGAGTAGCTCCAGTCAATTCCAGCACCTGCAGGCATAACTCAAGGATCCAGGCGCACAAAATGTCCGTTAAATTCGAAGCGGTGGGGTCTTGTGGTAAACCCATCCTGATGCCCATTCACGAAGTCCATTCGATCACTGTTTTCCCCCTTTGTCCCCACCTTCTCGACTTGTGCGGAAATTCCAAGGGCGCGCTGGTGCGCTGTGGACCGCGAACACTGTAATATGTTACTATCGATATTGCAATGTGGATCATCGGGATCCGCACAGGAATTTGAACACCCCGTATACACCCGGGCGATTCCGAAGGTGTACACGAACGAGTCGAGCGAAGACTAGCCACAAAGGGTGACTGTCCCAGTGGCAAGGAATATTAGGGTGCCACTGGGTTGTTTATACACAGGTGTGCATAGTACATAGTGCGGCCTGAATTGGGGATAGTCACCAAATGACACAAGCCCTCTCCAACACATCCCGGTGTCAACCACACCTTAGATCATGATAGATAGCAACCCCAATTATTGAGAATCAGCATCCGTATCTCTCCCATGTGGCACAAAAGTCTTTCCAAAGTGCAACAAACTCAGAAATCACATTTTCCGAGAAGTCTGAAGTGTCATCAGCTTCATGTCTTGACAACACCGCTTGAGATAGCATCCAAGTAAGTGGGTGACTATCTGTGGCACTAGATACTATCATATCCATCGTGGAAGGGTGCCAGTTGCCATGTTTTGTGGTGTGCCTGACCCTACAAAGCAGCTGGGGTCCGCTGTTGCCTTATAAGTCCATAAATATTGGTCTGGATTCAAGTGTACACTGCATGTAAACCTTACAGATAGTCACCCAGCTATCTGTAAGACTAAAGTAGACCAGAAATATCATATGTTAACCCATTATTGGTAGAGTGACCCTGACCTTACAGCGCAATCAGGGTCATAAACATTTGTCTGGATTTGAGTGCACAATGTGTAGATCCTACAAATAGTCACCCAGTAGACATTGCTGTGATAGAGCTGAGGTTGCTCAAGCGTGCATGTGAGTTGTGTTTAGTTAGGTTAGGTTAGGCGAATCAGCGGGAAGCTATCAGCTTTCGTTCTTGCACCCGAAAATGCGGACGCCTCTATTAGTCTCAGTCAAACGTCAGGCCCTTGTTTCCTCGTGCCATCGTCGTCTCTCTCTGCCACATCTTATAACTCTCAGTGAGCCATCCACCAAAAAAGACGTTGTCGTCCTCTGATCCCTCCGTAGATCCTTAAGGTTCCATCGTTATTCTGTGCTATTAATATGCGGGAAGTTATCTCCCTTCACGTCGGCCAGGCTGGCGTCCAGATCGGCAACGCTTGCTGTAAGTCAAACTTCCTCCGTTCTACTCCTCTTCGCACCTTTTTCTTTCGACCTTCTCTCTACATCCACCGAGGCTCTCATCTGGATGGAAATTGACCTCTCGCTTCACACCAGGGGAACTGTACACACTCGAGCACGGTCTCAGCGTGAGTGCTCGCAAAAACCTGAACGCGTCGAATCCACGTCCTTCTCACAACATCCCTTCGCTATAGCCCGACGGTCGTCTGGTCGCAGGCACTCCCACTAATAGCGGGTTTAGCACTTTCTTCTCAGAAACCGCGTCCGGAAAACACGTTCCCCGTTCCATCTACATCGATCTTGAGCCCAATGTAATCGACGAGGTTCGAACCGGTCCCTACCGCAGTCTTTTCCACCCAGAGACCCTCCTCACCGGCAAAGAGGACGCCGCGAGCAACTGTACGTTATCCCCCCTCTTGAAAACACTCCAACTCAGAACGCTCATTTCCCCACAGACGCTCGCGGTCACTACACCATCGGAAAAGAACAGATCGAAAAAACCATGGACTGGATCAGGCGCCTGGCCGATAACTGCACTGGTCTCCAAGGCTTCTTCGTCTTCCACTCCTTCGGTGGCGGAACCGGCTCCGGTTTCGGCGCTCTCTTGCTCGAACGTCTCTCCGCAGATTACGGAAAGAAGTCCAAGCTCGAGTTCACCGTTTATCCCGCCCCCAAGCTCGGTAACTCCGTCGTCGAGCCGTACAACGCGGTCTTGACCACCCACACCACCCTCGAGCACTCCGACTGCTCGTTCATGGTCGATAACGAGGCTATCTACGACATTTGCAAGAAGAACTTGGGAATCGCCTCCCCCAGCTTTACCAACCTCAACCGCCTGATCGCCCAGGTCGTTTCTTCCATCACCGCCTCCTTACGATTCGACGGTTCTTTGAACGTCGACTTGAACGAGTTCCAGACCAACCTGGTGCCGTTCCCCCGTATCCACTTCCCCCTCGCCACCTTCGCCCCCATCGTCTCCGCCGAGAAGGCCCACCACGAACAAAACTCCGTAGCTGACATGACATACTCCTGCTTCGAGTCCGGGAATCAGATGGTCAAATGTGACCCCAGGGAAGGAAAATACAGTGCGTCGTTTTCACCCTCTGCTCGTATCCAACCTGTTGCTCACTACCGGTACTAGTGGCCTGTGCTCTGCTTTACCGTGGTGATGTCGTTCCCAAGGACGTCACCGCCGCAGTCGGCGTCATCAAAACCAAGCGCACCATCCAATTCGTCGACTGGTGCCCAACCGGTTTCAAACTCGGCATCTGCAACGAAGCCCCCGCCTTCGTCCCCGGCGGCGACCTGGCCAAAGTGACCCGCAGCATGTGCATGCTATCCAACACCACCGCCATCTCGGCCGCCTGGAGCCGTCTCGACCACAAGTTCGATCTCCTCTATTCGAAGCGCGCGTTCGTGCATTGGTACGTCGGGGAGGGTATGGAGGAGGGTGAGTTTTCAGAGGCTCGCGAGGATCTTGCCGCGCTTGAGAAGGATTATGAGGAGGTTGGGATTGATTCTGCTGATGTTGAGGAAGAGGCAGAGTATTGAGCGACCGAATTCATCTCCTTGTTTATGTTTCCGTACTTCTTAGGTTAGACGATGGTGTATCTAAAAAACCCGTTGGGCAAATCTTCATACCCCCCATTGGAACCACCAAAAGCAGCTATATTGGGTGATACAAAGGGCACCCCCAGTGAGGACCACGCCAACATCAAGTTCTATATTTGTCTTCGGGGCTCACCGCGAAAACAGCCTCGGAATATTACAGAAGTGAAGATTTGCCCCAAAACTCAATGTAGCCCTATGGTACACACCAACTAGATGCCCCTTCAAATGGCCTCAAGTAAGGAAACACGCGCGTCAAGGCGCTGGACGCCGAATGGGGCGGGCGGTTTGTGAAAATTCAACCTTCGATTTTTTGGATAATCTCAATGTTGGGTGGAAGTACGGGTTGGTGTGATTGCAGTGCCGTAGGAATAAATCGCGTTGTTTGTGTCCTGGATGTGCTGGACGTCGTACAAGTTGGGCGCAAAAATATGAGAGCGATCGAAAAAAAGTATCGGAAAAATCCGCCGTGTCAACTTTCGTGAGAACGGCAATAAGATCTGAACACCCCAAAATGTCATCCTCGTCGATCGATCGATGGAGGGGTAGAGCGAAAATCGGCCACAATAACATTCAACCTCCAAGAAGGGAAACTGAGGTCACAGAGCGAGTTAAACATGCTTAGAAAACATCTACGAAGCCGCGCCTGGACGATACCACAGCAACGACCTTACTCCCAAACTCCAACAAATCTCCTCCAACCGTCGCCACCAACTCACCCTTCAAAACCGAATCCACACCATCGGCCTCTTTCAAATCCCTCTCCCCTTCAACTCCAAGCAACTTCACCAAGTTCACGGTTCCCGACTCGAACGCCTGCTCCGTGGAGATCTTGCCTCCAGACTCCACCGCCACCCACCCCAAATCGAACCGAGCATTTTGAGCTTCCCACGACTCCAAGATCCCAACGCCGACCGTGACTTTGTGTTTGAGCAAGCGCGAGATTTGGCTTTCCTCAGTGAGAGGAGGTCCAGGTAGGATTCGTCTCGATTCCCACGCCAGTGGGAACGGACGGACGGGGTTCAGGATCACGCCAACCTTTGCCGCTCCGAGCTCTTTCGCGAGTAGATGAGCTTCCCCGCCGCCCGCGATCGTCAGCTTGATTTTGGTCTTGGTATGATGTTCAATTTCCTTCTTGAGCGTGATCAAGGTAGCGATGACATCTGCGCTGTGCGTATGCGCGACGAGTGGTATTTTTCCCTATGGCCAGTATTCGAGACATGTCAGAATCCTATTCTTACGACAGCTTCCATGTGGTACTCACCCGGGCGACGCGCTGGAACGCTCCATGTCTCTCACCATCCATTAATAACCTCCTGAGCGTAGCTATTTGGGTGCTAACGCTCACTCCTTGACCGGGTCCAACGTGGACATGTAGGGCAGTCATCGATCGGACGACGGCACCGTCTTCCAGCTTGTGCCTGGCGCCAGTCGAGAACGCTACACCCAGACCGGCCAAGAAATTGTATGACACGGGCGCAGAGATGGCCGTAGTTACACCGGCGCGGTACGCCAGCCTATAAATAAGCATCAAGTTCACTCGCCGGAAAACGCTGAGATAAGAGGTCATCGCCACTTACAAGGTGTCTCGTCCCATGAATGACAAACCATCCACGGCCCTGACGACACCGCCTTCCCCATCATCCAAAATCTTCGGCGTCACTGCCGTAAGTGGGTCGATCAGCGTCCCATCGTTTGTTGACTTTTCCGCTTGGATCTCCTCCAACCCAAGCGGCGCACCGAACGATACCAATCCCGGGCTGAGCGCACCCCCTTCCAAGTCGATAATCGTAACATTCTGGGCCTGAGCCATGAAAATCTCCTGCGTGCAGGAACCGATGCAGGTGACCAGTCCTTCCTGCACCAAGACTGATGGAGGGAACGTCTCTCCGTCGACACTTTCATGGAAAAGTTGTGAATGACTAATCCTCGAGCCATCGGGCAGATACACGTTCTCGACGTTTGTGAAAAGCACGTCCCCTGTCAGCCTGTTTTTCTCGTTGAGCAACGGTGGGAGACCTTCATATTTGACCGCGTCCTCGGCTTCCCTGTCGAATTTTGGTACTTTGGGAGCTTCTTGAAGCTTCTTGGGTTTCTCGACGGTGAAAGGAGACTCGAGCTGAGGGATTCCATCGATATAAACCTGCTTTGGTGTGGCGCCCAACGCAAGGGGGTGGCTATCAAACACGACGAGATCTGGGCCCCCTGGTTAGCTTCGCCCAGTGTATCTTACGTTTCACCGTACCTGCGTCCCAACCTAGGCAGGGAAATGAGAAGAGGTTTTCCTCATAACAGAATAAAGCGAATGCTTACCCTCTTTGACGAAGCCAACTCTGTGCCCGAGTCCCAACAATTTCGCCGGAGTGCTCGTCACGCTCGCGATTGCCAGGTTTTCGGGAAATCCATTGTAGTAAGCACTCTGAGCCTCGAATAGCAGATACCTCGAATTCATCACCGGGTGGTCGCTCTAACGGTGATTGTTGTCAGAGAAGGTTAAGGGAATAGTGCACTAGGTGCCGAACAAACCTTCATAGCCACCTCGATTCCTTCGGAGGCAAGGATCTTGGCGGCAAACGGTGTACCACGGTAGGCCTCTCGCTTGTACCGTGCGTTGTTGGCAAAGATAGCAACACCGGGGGTCGGCCCTGAGGGACAGGATTGCTCAGAAGGCTCCGCGGAAACTGAACAAGGATCGATCATACCATAAGTGTTTCTCAGCACATTGGGAACAAGATACGACTCGTGAGCATGATGAAAGGCCGCGATAGGAAATTTGAACTCGTTGGAGATCTAAAGATGCTAAGCTTTCACATTTTGCAGTCACGGCAGTAGCATTCACCCTCGAGAGGCCATCCAAATCCGTAGTTTCGTAGCAATGGATGTGAACCTGAAGTGGCTGAATAGCATATACACGTACGGAACCGTGTGATATACCTTCACTCGCCCGCGTAGAACCTCAGAAAGGGGTTCCCACGCGAGGTCTTCGGGGAACTCTTCCGAATCTTCCAATTGCCCGGTGGCTGCTTTGGCGCAGTAGGCATCTTGGGATTCCTTCAATTTCTTCGCGGTGTTATATCTAGAAGGAAGGGATCGATACCCACCGCTGAAAGGACGAACGCAGGGAACCAATAGACTCACGCTTCGCGGAACGCCCAGATGCTATCCATGCGGGTATTGCTATAAACACGACCTGTAAAACCGCTCGTCATAGAGAAAACATGCCGTCCACGAGCACCTTGCTTACTTGGATTCTCGCCTGCAAGTACCAGCGAGCTCAAAATGAATGTAGACACTTGAGCATTCTGCTGGCTACTTACCGCAAGCATGCCTAAAGTTCCGTTCAGCGAACGTATACATTAATCACGCAGCGGATACACCTTACTTCATATGGCGCCAATGCAGGGGCGATCTGTGATCGTAGTGCGAACTGTTAATGGTTGACGGCGGCTCGAGCAGCATTGATGACGCCGATCTCTCAGACGTGGTCCGAAGTTTGATGGGGAATCCCTGGCCACCTGTTCCCCGGGCTAGATTAGGATTAGAACAGACGATAACAGTTTATCACGAACCGATTGCATTGGCGGAACCCGGGAGGATGAGGGAGGTAGTGACACCGCCAGAGATGGACAGGCGAAAGGAATCGTCGTGGGTATTGAGTCCATCGAAGGACCTCATCCAAGGTACGATAGGACCCTTGTTGGAGTTATCGTCTTCTGCCCCGTCTAAACTAGGTAAAGGAGCGTCCCCGAGGTGGGAATGCATGTCTACGATGCTGCAGATTTACCATCAGCAACGCTCAAAGGCAAGACCGAGACAGTCACACCCTGGAATGACCCAAGAACCCTTTACGTCGTGAACGACGGCATCTCGTTCTGCAACATCGGATCGAGAAAGCAAGCGACTGATGTGTCCAATCCCCTTGATAATACCCTTGTCAAGCAGGATGTCTGCCTCGATGATTTCGGTCCCGTTCTTCTCCCCGGTCCATATTCTCGCGTTCAGTAAAATCTGGAAGCACCACGAACGTCAGTAGTAACCCAGCGATGACGGATGCCCAGGTGTAATCACCGTGGGCCTAGTGCCAGCTTGGAATCGATCGGAGGCGCTTCGGGCGTGGAAGTCGGCCGGGGGTCCCGGAATAACGGTCAAGGAATGACAGCGGTCAAGTGCCTTGGTGATATGAAGTGGTACCTGCTGTTCGGCGTACAGGATGCGGTGGTATTGGAGGAGTGCGAGGGTGCAGATGCCAGACAGTAATAGCCAGTGGGCCAGTCGCCGTCCAGCGAATGGGGAGGCCATGGCTGTAGTGGTCAAGTGCTGGAACTGGATTGGCGCTCATGTTGTATGTAGAATCAACCCACTTCTCTGTTGTCGCTTTCCAAGACATCCGTGATGTGTACACAACGAAGAGCGGACCAGAGGCTAGGTAGTGGCGAGACGCAGAGGTTGATAAACCTTATTTGATTTTCAAAACCGCTCGAAATCTCAAAATCTTTACGAGCGAATTAACTAAAGGCACCAGGAACGTGACGGAAGAGGTGAATTCAGCCACCAGATACCTCAGCTTCATCATGGGCAGCGAATGCACGAATTCGATCGCAAATTAGGGCAGGGAGACAGCCAGCGATGCATTGTTTAACTCATGGTCTAAAGGTATCTATACAGACTCTGAAGACAAGAAATCATCAGAGAGATGCAGCACGAGTGAAGTAGAGCGCATATACCTTGGAGAAGGTTGTTCAGCTTGCTGACACGGGAAGACACGCTCAGGTCAATGGTCTTGTCACCAAAGTCCACAACGAGACCGCCAAGCAGGGAAGGGTTAACCTGCGCCGTCGCATCAGCACCTGACATTTAGCGAGAAAACTGGACGGCATACCTTGTTGGTGACCTTCAATGTTTTGGCCTTTTGAGCGGCCTGCGACTGTTTCAAGGTAGTCTCAAGACGGGAGAGAGTGGCCGCGGGCAGAGGAGTGGCCGACGAAACTACGACCTTCAACTCTCCCTTATGCTTCGAAACCAACTCGTTGAATCCCTCAATGATACCCTGCGTCTCGGTTAACCTCCCATTCTCAGACAAGAGGGAGAAAAGGTTTTTTGTGATGTCCGAGACCGGCTCCTTCCTGGGACCTTCAGCTTTTGCGTAGAGAGCGGCAAGACCGGAGGCGCGATCCTTGGCGGAGAGGGTGGGGTTCGTAACGAAACTGTCGAGTTGGGGGGAGGCTTTAATGGCGCCAGAAAGCGCGTTCAGCTCTGCCTCGACCTTGGCCAAAGTCGCAGGTGATTTTGCAAGGGCAGCGGAGAATACGGCCTGAGAATATTTGGGAGCAATGGTCGAGGCGGCGCGACGACCGAGGCTGTTTGCCAGTAGACGGGATGAGTTAGAGGCCTGCATCGGGTGGATTTGGAAAGAAAGGATTATTTCGATTTTTGGATTTCCTGCGTAACCGGAAATGGATTAATTTTAGAAAACAAAAATAAATATTTTTCTTGCGGCTCCACAGTATCAAGCGCTCTTCGCCCTTGAAAACCACCTATTAGTATCGCCGCGCACCTAAATGTTCGCCTTGTCTTTCACCCCCACCGCCAATCCCTAAGCCGGTACTTTACAAACTACGGCGAGAGTGCCAAAGTCATCTCTTCTCTCGGACGAGGAATCTCCGGTAAGCAACGGCGCTCCGGACAATAACAATGGGCCCACGAGGACAATGGAACGCTTACACCCCGTTTTCGGCAGATAAAAGGGTCCAGTGGTCAAGCATACGAGCCCTGTTTATCCCTTCTATCTCTCCCTCGACATGACTTTGTTTCTTCTTGCTGTCGCCCGGCTGCGACTATTGGCCCTCGCCCTTCTTGCCTTCACAATCTCCGTCAATGCTCGTGAAGAATCCTTATGTACGTTCGCGTTCACAACCCTCCGCATTCACTCACTCACCCTTCCCTAGTTACGACCTCTGTATCATACTGCGAACCTCCAGAATCTCTCCTAATCCAACAATTCGACATCGCCTACTTTGCCGCCAATTCTTCAATCAGTTTCAACATATCTGCCGCCAGTGTGGTCGGTTCAGCCCATATCAGGAAAATAACCTAGCGGCTAACCTTGCCCTTTTTCATCTAGGAACCGAATGTGAACGTTTCTGCTAACCTGTTCGTGAACGTATATGGCATGCACCCCTTTAATCTTACTGTCGACCTGTGCTCGCTTGCCCATGGTGCCCTCTGCCCCTTGCCGATGTACAATTTCATCGGGGAGGACTCCATCCCTCTAACACGTTATCTGGACGTTTCCTCCTACATCCCCGCCATTGCGTACAAGATTCCCGATTTGGAGGCTTTCGTTCAACTCACTCTCATCGAGGTCGGGACCGGTGACGTCAAAGCTTGCGTCCAAGCCACTTTATCTAACGGGTGGACCACAAACGAACCTGCCGTGGAGTGGGCAACTGGAGCTGTAGCCTTCCTTGCATTCATCTCTGCACTGTGGCAATCGAGAAAGCCGGACTCCATCGCTCCACATCGCTTCATCGACATTGTTTACCTCTTCCAGGCGATCGCCGCGTCCGGGTTGCTTAACCTCAATTACCCCATCGTATATCGCTCCTTCACGTTCAACTTTCGGTGGGCCCTTGGGTTCTTCCTCCCTCCTACCGTTCAAACTGCGATCAACGACATGCGCAACCGCACAGGCGGCCATCTAGATAACGATGCCGGGAACGCCCTCGCACTGACAAATCGTAAAGCCAGCCCGTACAACGCTTTGAATAACTTGCCCACTGTTCGCATTGCGTCTTTCATGGAGGGTGCTGTGTTCTACCGTTCGGAGGATGCCATCGGGACGGCCCATCTCAATGACACCGTAGTTCTCGCTGCCACAGACGTCCAGACCGTGACATCAGCCAACACCATCAAACAGGGCATTCCGATCTGGCTTACGACCATCGGAATTCCGGAGGAAAACGCCTTTATGAACGTGTTCTTTGTCACCCTCATTTTATTCGGCGCCGCATTTGCAATAGTTGGAATCACGTACTTGGTGCTGCGGCTTCTGCGCAATGCTGGTCTCGGCGGCTCTGAACGTTTCGCTTCAGTAGAGTTCAATCGCACAGCGTTTGTCAAAACGTGGTTGCTTCGTTTGGTGCGTTGTGAATCGTTCTGATTAACTTCCGGTGCGGAACTCACTCCCTCTACTAGACGCTCATTGTGGCTTTTCCTGTCGTTACCTTTTCCTTCTTTCAATGGACCCTCAAGGACTCTTGGCTCTCCGTCCTCCTATCTGTCATCCTCCTACTTCCCGTAATCGGTTTCATCGGATACTCCACGTTCCTGGCGTTCCGCTGTTCAGACTTCGACGCTTGGCCATACCATGCACCATTGTGGGGCCAATATCGTTCTGAGCGGCACTGGTACTTCATCCCCCTGCTCGTTGCCCTCCTTGCAAAGTCCGTCTTCATCGCATTCGGCCAGGCGCATGGCGAGATGCAGGTTATTGTCCTCGTCATCCTGGAGGGACTGCTGTTCATCAGCATCATCGTCCTCAAACCCTACCAGACACGGAAGGCGGACATCCTTGCGGGATACTTGGCTGTTGTCAGGCTCGTATGTACGGGTTTGATGATCGCCTTTCTACCATCACTGGGAGTCAAGGCGATTCCTAGGGTGGCCGTCGGGATCGTCACCGCGGTCATCTTTTCAATCACCGTCATCGTCATGTTCTTCAACACGGTTTGGAACATCTTGCAGCCGCTCATTTCAAGAAAACACCACATCGCATCACCCTCCGACTCGTTCGATAGCCCTGCTCTCGAGAAGGGTGACGCTTCTCCTTCCTCTCATTCAGAATGAACACGAACCCTCGCCCCCTCCAACCCATTCAACGTTGCTCGCTTCCACCCTGGGCATTCTTCACCCCCGCATATCGTCCCCTTCACACCCGCCGCTTTTCATCCTCACTATCTATCTCCCATTTTCATACTCGCTCCAATTCTGCAAATCACTTGAGCAACTCTCTCTCACGCCGCATGGACTTTGCACACAAATTCGACCATTTCTCTCATTTGGACCCTCATTTTACGCACCCGCATTTATCAGCTCCTTATGAGTTCGAGTTGATACTGCGTAGTAGTTTTTTCTATTAACCTACACCCACACCCCTTCTGTCTTCCGTTCCATTTGGATTGATAGATGGGCATAGTGAATACGAATACCAGTGCCGCCGGACGCTGCCATAGATAGAAAGTTCTGGATAGACTTTCATCCATACTGTAAATAAACTCACACTGCCTTCGCTGGTCACGATTTTGTATTTCTTAGTACATTATACACATGCACGCCTTCTGCTCAAAGGGCTGATCAACCCGAAGCTGTGAGATCAATCACGTGGCCTTCGCGCCCGCGAGCGTCTTGGCTTGCGCGAAACCAAGCCGAAGAGTTTGAGTTCACTAACCTCGACGTAACTTCGGCCTGCGACAGACCCAATCCATCTTCCGCAGCGACGAACCGAAGGATGCTTCTCGTCTGTCGGTTCGCGCATGGATGGATGGTTCTACTGTTGATTGCAATCCTGGTCAACGCTCGGCGTCCTCCGCCGCTCCCTCGATCATTCAGAGAACTGTCCTCGGACGAGGTTTCGTCGTTGGTCGATGCCAGGGACGCTCTGAAGAACCTTGACGCGAACGACCAGAATTCCCATCTTTCCAAGATCCTAATACCCAGACCTCGTGAGTGCGTTCAACGTCTGCATATAGCCATGAGGCCACAAATATGATTTCTGACCACGTCCTCACTCCCTCCCCCTCCTTTTCATCCGAACAGCGGACACGGCGAACAACACCCAAGTCCGGAGCTATATCATTAACACGCTGAAGAGGCTTAATTGGCACGTGGAAGAGGACATGTTCACGGACCAGACCCCGTACGGACTCAAGACGTTCACGAACGTGATCGCGACGAAGGATCCGGAGGCTTCTCGGCGGGTCGTCGTCGCCGCGCATTTCGATAGCAAATTCTTCCCTTCGTATCCCCAAAATCAGGTGCGAGCAGCGGCCCCGTGTCCCCCCCCCCACACACTGTGCGTGTGTTCTCCACGAGAGATACTGACGCCGGAAACCGGACAGTTCGTGGGCGCTACGGATTCTGCGATGCCGTGCGCGATGATGCTCGATCTCGCTGAAGTCTTGGACCCGCTTTTGAGCAGCCGCTTGGAGCGCCTCGAGAACGGCCTGGAGGACGACGAGGATGTGTCAGAGACGACGCTTCAGCTTGTTTTCTTTGACGGAGAAGAAGCTTTCAAAGACTGGACGGACACGGATTCGATATACGGTGCAAGGTTCGTCTGTCCTTTTCCTACAGACCCGTTTCGACGTTTCGGCGAGACTCGTTGACCTCCACCCCAGGCACCTCGCAGAGAAATGGGCCTCAAGCTACATCAACCCTCACTCAAAACGTCGTTTGCTTCGCGATCCCTCTCCCACCGAACTCTCGACCATCGAGCACCTCATCCTCCTCGACCTCCTCGGCGCACGACACCCGGTCGTCGAATCTTATTTCCCAGAGACGGGATGGCTCTTTGACGAGATGATCAACGCGGAGACAAAGCTCAGCCAGGGGGGGCACCTGACCGGACCTGCTTCGACGGTAGACAGGTACTACTCGTTCTTCAGGAAGCGGACCGGTCACGAGACCGTCTACGGGTACATCGGAGACGACCACACACCCTTCCTCACGAGGGGCGTGAGCGTCCTCCACGTTATCAGCAGCCCCTTCCCAAGAGTGTGGCACAAGTTATCAGTAGGTTGGCAATGTGTCAACCTTGTGAGCATTCACTAATACTGTCGGCCTCACAGGATGATGCCACCGCCCTTGACCTTTCAGCAATGCGCCAGTGGAACCTTCTCATGAGGGTATTCCTGGCTGGCTATCTAAATCTGATACCAGAACCATCGTCTCCGATGGAGCGATCACACCAAGAACTTGTGAGGGGTGTACTGTAATTGCATTGTGTATTTCTGATCATCAAGATAGTAGGGTTAGGGTTAGAGGTAGGGTCATTTCTTATTGTACTTTGTACCCATAAGGCAAGGGTTGTAGATACAGTAGTGTTCCACATCTGCGACACAGACACAAAATAACGGAGCCAGGTGTCGCGAGAAATGATTTTGAACAAGAGTCCCATGACTCAGCTTGGGCGCTGATCAGCTCAAGTGTGGGAATGAGCCGCTCGATCGCGGGGACACGCTCCTGCGCGCGCTTCAAAGTCAACGACGGAGATCGAGTCGACTGAATGCCACCATCATCTCCTCCACCCACTTGGGCTTTTCTGCAAGACAGTCTGTCGCTTGCTTCAAATTTCGTGTCGTCCTTTGGCGCTAATTTTCTGCTTTCACAGGACCCAGCAGTGACAAGGAGCCCTCACCCATGGGCTCTGAAGAGATGGATCAGTTGTCCACCCCTCCTGCTCATCTCCATCCCTCCACCTCAGCTCCAAGGAGGGACATCCTGAATAGGAAGCGTCCCATTCCTCCCCCTGTGGAGCCACTTGCTATCCCTGTGACCACCTCAGCTGTGGCAACTCAACCCCTCTTTCTCCCTGAGACAGATGATGAGCATGGCCCCAGCACATCTGTCCAGATCCCTCTTTTATTGCCAGAGGGAGGAGAGAGGGTGAGGCCACAGAAGAAAAAGAGACGTATAAGCCACAAGGTCTCACAAACAAGGCCTTTGGAAAATTTTTGGCGACAAGGACAGGTTAGTGCGACGTTTTTTGGTCTTTGACAACAATGACCTTACCATCTTGAACAAGGCATCATCAAGCCACAGGAACCCCACTACCTCCCCTCTTAGGCCATCTCAGCAAGACGCTTCTCCCTTGTTGCGGTACAAGAAAAAACGGGACTTGCGGGGTAGGTTGGGTAGGGCATCTGGTTTGTTTGTGCTTGTTCTTTATGATTATGTACTGATGACCGTTGATTACACAGGATCATCAAATCCAGCTCCAAGACTCAGTGCTCAAGCTGGTCATCATGTTCCAGCCCCAGATGTCATTGAGATCTCTGACTCTGATGAACCTGATTCACCAGGGTTTACCAGGGTGAATCAGGCCTCAGGCAGCTTCCCTGCTCCCTCACTGGCAGCCAGAGCAGAGGTCATTGAGCTCTTGTCCAGTGATGCTGAGGATGCTCCTCAATCTACCCCCCTCCAGCCTTCACCCCCATCTGGTATGCCCCAGATATCACCAGGGAGGTCAAGGCAATCTCCAGAAGGCCTTGACATCCCAATTCCATCCTCTACACCCCCTCGAGTTTCATCTTCCCCTCCTCACCTTCCTGCAATATCTTCCCCTCATGAGGTTGAGAATATGATGATTACTTCATCTTCTCCAACCCTCCCAGCCATTCCCTCACATGTTTTTGAGACTGTTGAAGACTCTGAGCCTGAGGAGGTGGCTATGGAAGACGCTCATGATCTGGATGATCCTCAGGATGTTTCAGTATCTCCAGTGAATGATACTGTTCTCAGCCCCCAAGCTGATGAACCTTTTCCCCCTCCTCCCACGTCAAGTTCACCTTCCCACCCAACCCCAATTTCTAGACCCCCAACTCCCACTGTGACTGTGAGATATCTCCTCTATGGTGGGCCTGATGGCATCTTCAGAGATGCTAATGCCTCTGTCCTTCAGCATTTCCAATCAGCATCAAATCAGGATGTTTCTTTGAGCACCCCTACTCTACCCTTGGACATCCCTCTGGAGGTAGAGGCAGAGGCTCAGTCACCCCCCACATTTGATGCTGGTCCTCCTGTGCCTGAACCTGTCCATAGGCCACAAACTCCACCAGTGAGTTGCCTTTTTTCTTTTTTCTTGGCTGTTATCTAGCGCTTTCTTTAGGCATCCAGCAGTCCTGTGACGATTGACTTGACTGGGGACTCAGATGTGGATGTGCATCCCCCAGTGATTGATCACACAACAACAATGAGGGCTAACATCCTCAGAGAGTATGTTGATCGTTCCCAAACAAGGTCACCTGCAAAGGCTATCCCAACATCCCTGTCTATCCCAAGGTCTCCTCAGCAGAACTCTCCATTCCTAGCCATGGTTCGTTCAAGGAGGGGAATCCCTGTAGCAAGCCAGCCACCTCCTCAGGATACAGGGGCTCAGGAACATGGAGTGAGCAGAGTGGAAGATGATGTCTCTTCAGAAAGAACACATGAATCATCCACAGTTGGCGTTGAGGTGTGTTTCTACTTCCATCCTCATTGTCTAACAAGCTCATTTATTTATCTGAGGTTCACCCCCATGACATTACTTTGGCCAAGCTCACCAAACAAGACTCCAGAATATTGGCATCCACATCGTCCAGCACCATCATCAAAGACGTCATCCCCTCTCCTGCGTATCATCGGTTTTCTGATCTCCCCACCACTCTCATGGACTACATCAATGACATACCTGACTCCATCAGAAAGTCCTTGGTTTTCAGGCAAATGTTTGAGGCAGTCATTGCTGAAAACACAGCACAGGATGAACCAGATGCACCAACGATCAATGTTGTCAATGCAATCGATGATGAGCCAACTCCTCCCTGGGAGTTTTTATATTCCAACAAGTTGTGGTACCACGAGGATGTCCCGCCTCCTGACTACAACAAGTTAGTCGGGTGCAATTGCATTGGAGAGTGCAATCCTACATCCACCACCTGTGCTTGCCTGAGGCGACAAAAGAATCTCTGGCCAGATGGTGCAGAATCTGGATTCGGCTTCAGCTATGGCGAGGATGGGATGCTCAAGAACTGGGACGAAACGGTCGTGGAGTGCAATGACTTGTGTCAGTGCACAAGCAAGTGCAGGAACCGGGTGAGCATCCAATGTCATTGTGCGAATTTCTTGTTTTAACGTGAAAGGTTCAGGTCGTTCAAAACGGGCGCAAGGTCAAAGTTAACATCGTAAAGACAGAAAACAAAGGCTGGGGTAAATGACCACCGCGCCTTTCCAAGTGGCTTGCTCATCCCAGATACAGGTGTTTTTGCGGGCCAGAGGATGGAGGCCGGGACATTCCTTGGGATATATTCTGGGGAGTTGATCACGGAGGCGACTGGGGATGCTCGAAGGTTGGCATTCACAGAGGATCCTGTTGTGTACCGCGCTGACGACGAGCGGCGCTCAGGTTATATGATGAGTATGGCCGCACGTATCTCTTCGACTTGCGAGGAAACAACTATGTGGTGGACGCCTTCCACATCGGAAATGTAAGTGAATCTGTCCCGGTTCACGTAGCATCGCTAACGAAACGTACGGTCTCCAGTTCACTCGCTTCTTGGTTTGTACCCGAACACCCTCTCCCTCGTGCGTGCTGACGTTTCACCCAGAACCATAGCTGTGCGGCAAATTGCTGGATGAAGAACGTTGTGATCAACGAGCACACCAAGCGGAAGTGCATCCTAGCTCTTTTCACGCTCGAACAAGTCGAGGAGAACCAGGAATTGCATTTCTCGTACTTCGGGAGTTTGGACGGTGTATGTGTTCGCACCGCAACCACTCCTCAATGAGATCCGGCCACTAAATCACTTTCCTCAGGCTACGAAAATTGAAACGCGTGATGACATTACGAATGGGAAGTGTTACTGCGGTGCGCCGAAGTGTATCGGTACGTTGTTCCCCCGCATTATCCGGGACGAGGAGAGTGGCGACGAGGGGGGCAATGAGGGTGAAGAAGTGGGAGGTGGAGGTGACCACACCGGAGAGAAGAGCATGGACGTTGGTGGTGGGGACGACGTGGATATGGACTTGGTACTCGAGGCACCCGGCGGTGAGGCAGGTGCACAACGCCCTTCTTGAAATGCATGTTCGACATCTTTTTGGCCAATCAACCGTACAGTATGGTTGAGATAGGATCGCTTACACCGAGGGAAGTAACAATATCTTCTCGCAACTCATTGTGAATAAATCAAGACATGGACATCAGTAACCCTCCTCTAAAGACGAATAGTATATTACAACGAACGAAGGTAATACTGAACCAAGGAATAAAGAACGGATCGCGAAAGTAAGAAAGTGAGGTCGCGAAGATATGGAAAGAAGCGAGCGCTATAATTACTCTAGACTGTAGATATATTCAACCGTCTGGAGAGTGGGTAAGGTGAGGAATGAAGCCAGACGGGTGATGAATGGGTCAAAGCGCGGCCAGATTTACATGGCTCCAGTTGGGATGCGGCGGAAGGCGAAGGCAGTAGTGAATCTATTGGACCCTCATCTCGCGCGTGCGATTCCTGGCTACAGAGTCGAAGTCCTGGTCTAGAGGTTCTTCTTTCTTGATACGGACAGGTTGCGCACGGACAGGCTGCGGCGGTTGGGAGAAGTGTTCCTTCAGGCGTTCGTGGCCCTGGCGATACACCTCGTTACCGACAGTCTTCCCTACTTGCATAAGCGGCCCAGCAAGATTGAGCGAATATATCACATAGCTAAGGCGATTCAAGTTAGATTCGCAGAAGGAGGCGGGGTACGGACGGGCACTTACGCAGAGACCAGCCCAATAGCAAACATCGCGAAGTACAATGGGTTGAACAAGATTGCCATTGCCTCATTCCAACCCAACACGACCAACACCCCGTATATCCAGTACGGAATCTGCGCGATGCCTGATACAGTACTCCTTTTGGCCTCAACGTAGTAAGCGTCCGCATCCCTACGGAATCGATTTGAGATATCCAGAGCCTTTGTCTCCGAGAAGATTGTGAGGGTGGACTCAAAGTCGAATTCTTCCGTCTCGCCAGTGAGGTCGGATGCTCCCGAAGGGAGTGAGTACTCGAGCGATGTGTCGACGGGTTTGATTTTAGAGTAGATCGGAATTAGTGCAAGGGTCTGTCGAAGCGGTTGGTTGTGGTTTTGGGACAGTGATGGACATGGAGAAAAAACTCACCTTGTCTTTCGCGCCTTTGAACGCTCCGTCGATGTCATCGTCTGATCGCCAGACCCGCGGAATACCGGCCTCGTCGTAGCGGAATCTTTCTTCGAAGTGCGTCCTCAGCTTACCAAGAATACCGACATCTGCAGTCTGTTCGTCAATCTTTGTACGGAGTACCTGCCACGCCCGACGGCGTAGGGTTGCCAAGGCATGCACATTTTCGTCCTCCGTGCAGTTGAAACCTAGGAGGGAGTCAGGACCTTTGGAACATGAGTGAAAAATGGGGGCTCACTCTTTGCCTTTGTGAGGTAGGCCCCCTCCGACTTGACAAGCGTCCTACGGAAGGCGGTGAGGACTTTGTCCCACATGTCCGGGGTCGGTCTCATCAGCTCGATCTCTACGGGCTCAGAGATGGATCGCTTGAAGTTCCGCTTGGACAGAATCAGATAATCGACATGGCCTACAAACACGAGGAAATTTACCTCGATAACATTGACCATCTTCTTCGTCTCATCCTTCCTACATTGGTCAGCCACCAATTGAATCTCCTCCTGGAACAAGGAGTATTCCTCTTCGTAGCTCCAGTCCACGCCTCTGATCAACAACTCCTTTGCGCCGGTCAAGAACGACTGCTCGAACCTCGAGCGGGCGCCGCTGACGATTTCTGCAAAGCTATAGCTCTCGCCCCGCATGCCCTCCAGCATTTCACGCTTGAAAGAAACTAAACATGACTTGTGCAGGTTCTTCAGTTGACCGACAAATAGAGGGGAGAGTGTCGATTCCATAACACTGATGAGGTCAGCACGCTTCCGCTGGTAAACACCCTGATGGTAACGGGAAGCGTTGTGGTCATAGCGAGCTAGATAATTGTCAGCCTCTTCCAACAATCAGATAGGAACAGAAATTACCCAGGGCAGTCGTCCACCAACTGCGCATCATCTTGCCCAAGTCCTCAACGACACGACCAGACTCAACGGGTTTGCGTTGCGACTTCGACTGTTCGTTGAACTCCGCCAAAGCTTGAGCGGAGATCTCATCGCACCGGAACTGGGCCAAGAGCTCTTGTTGTGTGGGCAGATCGAGGTCCTTGTTCGATTGCACTTTTTCCTGTGAAACAAAATATGAACAAAGGATCTTGACTACATGCTAGGAAGACGCACCCAGATACCCTCCATGTAGAAGGCAACACCGTCGGCAGGGATGCGTTTATGATAGGAGGGTTGGAAAACGTAGTCATCCCGAGCCTTGTCCGTAAAGCGGCCACGCAACCGCTTGATGTCGGACTCGAAGACATCGGGCCTGAGAAGTTTGTGGGATAGAGTGGTAAACGAGAGGTCGAAGTAATCCTTCAGTTGACGATCCCTGAGCTCCGTCGGCTTTGAAATGGAGTCCCAGATTTTCTCCATGTCGGACGTGAGAGTGGCGACAAGGTTCTCCATTGGTGTGGTACCAAGGTGATCACGGATGACAAAGAGCAGAAGGGTCTTCTGGTGTGTCCTAATATTTTGCATTAAAACGGGAACAAGGATAGAGGAGGATAAGGACACACCCATCCGCAGCAGGTTTGCCGAATAACGCCAGGTTCACCTCAAACACCGTCTTGAGCAGTCCCATATTCGCACCCTGATACAGGCCAACTTGGTGTTCCCACATGTTGACAATAAGTACCTCCGAGGAGGCAAGGGAGAAGAGAGCCGACTTTCGCTCGAAGTCCTACGTAGATCGTGAGTAAACAACTAGGAACGAGGAATGACAATTACAGCTACATACCTGATCTTCACCGCGCTCCCTACCGTCCGTTCCCTCCACATCCATGACCAGAACGTTCATGTTCTTCCCTCGGCACATCCAAATACCTGAATCGCGGCGCCGATGGCAAGTACGGATTGAGGGTTAAGATGTTAAGTTGGCAATTGAGCACAAAGCAGACGAGGAGGCAGATGATGGCTGAACTCTCACTCACCCTTGGTAGTCTGCTGCCTCCTCGTTTCGTCCATAACGTCGAAGTCTGTGCCAAATAATCGGTTCAGTAGTGTACCTATTACAACGTATGTTGTCAGTCAACCATGCACCGGTCAAAGGGGGTTCGTTGCGAAGGTTACTTTTTCCGGTGGACTGCGAGCCGAAGACGGCTACCAGGTCATAGTTGAAGCCAGCATCACCCAAACCCCACTTCGTGATCTGCTTCGTGAAGTCTTGTCTACAAGAGTACCAGAGGCTCAGCGTTGGGCGCGCACGAACAATGCGAAGAAAGAGACGAGAAGACTGACGTGAACTTCTTCTGGTCATTTACGACCTGCACCCGCTCGTAGCTCGGGGCGCCATTTGGCAGAAATTTGTCTTGAGCCATAGCAGCACGTTCGTCGTCTTCGATATCGTCGTAGTCAAGAGGCAAGATGTGCGCGTGCTTGAGGGAAGGGTGGCGGAACGAAGGTACGTGGTCTTATAGAAATACAAGGTGTGGATATTAGCGATCAAAGGGTGTGCTTGATTACTAAGCAACCACATTACTCGAACACCTCAAAGTGCAAGAGTGTCGAGGGTAAGGTCGTATCGACAAAATAACCAATAACTGTAACCGTAATCTACAAGTCTAGAACGCAAGCAGAAGAAGAATGAACGAAGAATCAGCGACGAAAGCGAAAAGAAAAGGGAAAGGTAAGAAAATAGAATCTACTGGGAGTTAGAGGTAGCCCAGTAAGATTGCAGTTTGCCACGATGGAGACCCGAGTCCTGGGCAGCGGCGACCTGGTAACGAACACGGAACGATAGAGTCTGCAACGCGGCTTTTGCCCTGGAGCGGTCGAGGTGCCCCGCACGCGTGTCGACTGAGTTGACACATCAGAGGAAATGAACGTCAGCGTGAGGAGTCCACACCGCAGGGTCATACAACAAATCCTCACAGATTTTGGCATGCAGATTGGTCAATTGCGCACTGATAATGTTGGGGTCGGTGGAACATCCCCCAGTTTCTCCTTCGATCAGCCGTGTGATGTCCGTCAAGGCGACACTGAGGAGTGTCACCTTGTCGGTAACGTTTTCATAGTCAATTTCCTCGGACCCTTGAGCGTCCATCAGCCCAGTTTGCGGGGACTCCAAATACCTCCGTATTGTTGACGTAGGGACGAGCGTACTCAAATCCTGATTGGATACCATCGGCGCCAGACGCAATCTCTGATGTAAAGATGAGCTTACCTCAGGAATTGGGGTGCCCTCGATGATAAGGGCAGTCGATAACCACCGCGAGATGCGTCGAATCGCTGGAGATCCGTTACCTAACGCTACCACGAGAGCGGCCTTATTCGGTGTCGGCATATCCGATGCAAGTTTCAGCAGAGACGTGCACACGAAACGCTCCTGCTAATAACATTAGCCAAGACTGCAATGAGGTCATGGGTCAACTCACCATCTGGGGGGATACTCTACGTTCGATAATCGTGTCAACGGCTGCTGTGGCAAGCCGTTTCAATGAAGGGGTGAGGGACCTATCAAGCGCAATAAGGCACAGTAAGGTTATCATTCCGGAGACATCGTCGAATGTCATGCTGCTACGAGAGGAATTAATCGAGATTGATGATGAATTGTGGGGTGGCACTTACTGTGACAACCTCTCGACGAGGATCAACCACTCCTCCAGCAACAACTCCCGTTCCGTCCTCGTGTGTTGCACGTTGGGGAATCTGGCATCAAAACCCGCAGCCTTCAGCAGATCCGGCTTCGCTCCAAGTGTCACAAGAGTCGATAAAAACGCGGAAAGGGGCAGTGGGTGGTCAAAGCGCAACGCCGACAGCGCATGATAGGTCGCCTCTTGCATCGCTTCATCACTCGAGGTGAAGGCTAGAAAAGTGAAGGTGTGAACATCACGGCGGTTGTCAAACTCGTAAGAATCACCTTGCTCGAGTAGCCACCGCACACAAGATCCACGATTCGAGGGCTTGATTCGCTTTAGGACCCCGTGGTCGAGCATAAGCCTTACCGTGTGCATGTCTACAGCGCAGGTTGATCAGAAAGGGGCAACAATCAGAGTGGTCGATGTGAA
Source organism: Thelephora terrestris (assembly GCA_015956445.1). Taxonomy (NCBI): domain Eukaryota; kingdom Fungi; phylum Basidiomycota; class Agaricomycetes; order Thelephorales; family Thelephoraceae; genus Thelephora; species Thelephora terrestris. The sequence goes on along the minus strand of WIUZ02000001.1, from coordinate 4,403,547 downwards.
GATAGCGCTTACCGTTCCTCTCCACCACGCTCTTGAACCTCTTGAACGCCACATCGGACGTGTCTGCTGTGACCAACTTCACACTTGCCGTAAAGGTCCTACCCTTCTTGGCACTCCCCTCGGCTCGATCAAACAACTCGATGCCAGAAATGACTTCCCGCCGCCTCGCGGCTTTGTTGCGCTTGTCGTTCTGCAGTATTTGACCGACCATAGCCCCCTCATCTTCTCCAAGTATATTCACAACCGTTTGGCTGTCAAGAGTAGCAGAGGTCGACCCCTCCTGTAGAAAAGTACCATTGCGGATCGACAGGGGGTCCTGCTGCAAAAGCTCTTCCAAAGGATCGTCGATTTTCATATCCTTTATTGCGCTGATGTGTTCTTCTGCTCTCCGCAAGTCTTTCGCGCTGTATCCACCCCTCTCAGCCTTCTTATGCTGCTTCAAGAGCTCCTTCATCGGGTTTACTGCCTTCTTAGGGGGCTTTGTGATGGTGGCAGGTTCTCGCGCAGGCGCCTTATGTTGGCGGGTGGGCCGACCGCTATTCGAGAACATAGCGATCGGGGTTGTCCTGGAAGTAGATCTAAGCGGATGGTCAGTTTTAAGAATTCAACAGAGAAGTCTGTGCGCACGCGGAGGCTTTCGTAGGTGCTGAAGACCAACGGAGTTCTTCTTCGCTGCTTGAGTCATCACTCAAATCCTCGGGCACTGATATTCCATCCGAGTCTGGGGTAGATAGAGGTAGAGCAAGCTCACTCGCCACTTGGGCCTTCACTTGGGCCTTCAACTGCGCGATGAATCCATCATCGTCCTCGATAGTATCGGTCATAGGTTCTTCAGGAAAGTCGCTCGGAGGAGGAGACAACGGGCGGTAGCTGACACTTGATTTACGCAGGGGTGAAGATGGCGGCGGAGGAGTGGCAGGCGATTGACGGGCAGGCGTCGTTTCTAACGGGGTCAGAGAGGAAGATGCCGGTGACACGAACTTGGAAAAATTTTCGGTCGGGAGTTCGGGGCTAGGTGTAGGTAGAATGCGATAATTGGATTCCAAATTTGGCTGTGACTGACTGGAGGGAACAAAATCTTCTTCCATGGGCTTTTCATCGATGTCATCCTGAGCGTAGACATCTTTCATTTCGATATCTGGGGGTGACAGGACAGGGAAAGAAATGCTGGAGGCACGCCACCGCCTAACACTTTCCTCGACCTCTGGAAGCCTCTTCGCGAAAGAAGGGGGCGTTAGTTCATGTTCCTCGGATAAACTGCTTGGAGCGACGAGAACAGAGCACGTCGGACCGACTTTGAGCTTTTTAGAGGCAGGGGATAGCGATAGTCGATCACCATGCGCCGGCGGGAAGTTCTCCTTCATCACGGAAGGATTGGATAAAGCCACCCGCGGAACATTAGCAACACCATCCGACTCCTCGACGTCAGAGTTACAACTGGATGGTTTCTTGCGTTTCGCGGACGGCTTAGAAGGGGAGACTTGCAGTGAGATGTAACGGGATTTTGTCGACGGAGGTGGTTGGCGCTTGCTCGAGGAAGCGTCGTTGGAATTCGCCTGTCGCGTACGATAGCGTGTGCCTCGGGGTCCATTTTGGGGCTTAGAGCCGGGTTTCAGGCTCGGCGCACCGACGGAGATTGAAGAAATGGATGTCGTGCCGACGGATTTGTTAGTAGCGGAAGTGTGAACGGACGGTACAGAATAGATAGCGGTGTCGCCACTCTTCAAGACAGAAAGTCTAGAAGATTTTCGGATGGTGGACGTCGTAGCCGGAGCAGCGAGTACATCTTTCTTGCTCGACACACGATCTGAGACTGGGGCCGGTGAGCTGGATAAGCTGGACAGGGGTGAGGAAGAGCGCGTCGAGGTCGCAGCATCGGCAGTTTTGCGCAAGAAATAATCTGTAAGCTTTTGGGGCTGCCTAGAATTCTTTACTCCCGCCTTGTTGACCCTCTGCGGAGGCATCATCGGTGTTGTCGTCGGCGACGGAGAACGAGGTGGAGGTCGGAGGAAGCGTCCAACAAGCTTGCCGCCCGCGTTACACGGGGTCACGTGTACCAATTTAGTCACGTCCGAACGCGCCTGATGACCAACACGTTTTTTTAGAGTTTACAGACAGAACCTTCGCTACTATGGAATCTGGGCAACGCGCATCCTCCCAACCGGAAGCTGGTAGAAAGGAAGGGCGAAATACTGGAGACTGCCTCCCCACCTGTCCTCAGTCACCTTTTGGGCGACACTTAGTTGCTTCCAAGTTACATCCAGGCCGAGGTCGTTCAGCTGCAGCTCCGCGAGGTTTGTGTAAACGTCGTAGAAAAGGACGTCTAAATTACGTGGGTCAGCGAGGAAGAGCTACATCGTCGTCTGTACTCACTGGTCGCTCCCAAGCCATTGAAGAAGCTGAAACGCGATTCCGGGCCATCGACGAGAGCTGGAAGCCGCTTGAAGAACTGATGAAGTTCTGACCGTTGCATTCAGCCTTGTTGTCCGCAACCTTTGAGGCAAATCACCGCACCTTTGTATTCTTCAGAGAACGTATCAGTGTATACCACGTCAAACTTCCCGACAGCCAAGAGTTCAGGCGAATCGATGTAATCCTGCCACTTTCCCTCCAGGATTTTCACGTTCGGTTTCGAGTACCACCCCTGGGATTTCATGTACTCCAGAACATCCTGATGGGGTTCTATAATAACGTGCAAGGCCGGGGAGGTCGAGAGTTCTTGAAAGAAAGAATCTATCTTTAACGTCGGGGCGGGTCAACGAGAGTACGGACAAGGAAAGCATTCGACTGACGATCCCAAGGCCGAACCCCACGTTCAGGATCTTCAAACCATCGTTCAGTCTCGGGTGATCGGCACACAACAGTTTCACCGTCTCTCGCACTTCCGAATTCCTAAAAGTTCCTGAGCGGATCTTCACCAGGGATGCAAGGTTCGATATTCACTGATGTCCCGTTCCCACCCCATCATAACCCCGACTTCCTTGTCGCCTTCGCGTAATAGACAGATCTCTTGGCCTTGTTTGTCTCGTGTATAATGTAATTTGGAGGAGAGAAAAGCCTCCGTGGATCCGGTGGCAGTATCATCCTCCGCTCTCAGAAATATGGAAGCGGGAAAGGAGGGCTTCGAGGCGATCAAATTCAGCAGTAATTCTAAGTGGATCGCCTTGAGATGGTTCGCACTTTCAAACAGAAGCACAAGAAGTCTCACCGGATCTGATCCCAGCGTCACGTATCATTCGGTAGCAACCTTCGTTGTTCATCGACAACGCAATATCGGCAGCAGTGTTGTGTAGATTGTCCACTATAAGGAACGGAGAAGATGAGCACAATCTGAGGTACCCCGCGCCGCTTCACCTCACCTGCATTCCAAAGCGCCCCCTTTTCAATCAGTACACGAACAAGCTCTTCGTCCTCGATGTATGCAGCAGCGTGAAGCGGAGAAGTTCCTTCACCATCTTGATACCACAGCGGCGCTCCGGCATCGATCAACGTTAAGATTTTAGACGACGGCCGACGTTGGAGGATCGAAAAAATCAGGTACCCCCCGAGCATCGAGAGAGCTTTGAGGTCTTCGTCTGTGGCCATCGCTTTGGCGTGGAGACGGTTCAAGCAAGGAGACTCGGGGGATCGATTGATGTGATCGATTCGCTCTTCCAGTAAACCTTGATTCCGCTTGGCCGAACAAGAAGCGTGAAAATCTCACTCATCCCGAGAAGAAGAAGGAAATGCGCAATTCTTCCGCTCAACGTGTCAGTCCGGGGCTCGGAAATTTGATTGGTGTCGAGACGTGTACATAAAACAACAAAGTATTAAGAAGTCCGAATGTTGGAGGTACATCACAAGGACTCGATAGTCTGATTACCACTGCCTGCGCAGGAGATTCGACCGTTTAGAGACAGTCGTACTCCCGTTCAAGGCGGGGAAGAGATTGGTATCGTCCACCGGACACTGGGCGGTGCTTCCCTGAGGCAGCTGGACATCACAAAACCAGTCAGCACGATCCCTCAGTCAGTGGATATGAAAAGGAAACACGAACCGTGGAATTTACAATGTAGTTGGCTGCGACACCCAAAGTGCAAGACGAGACTTGAGCGATGGATGTGTGACCAAAACCAAGTTGCTCGAGCAGGAAGGCATTGTTGCCGAGCATGTTGGCCACCTTTTGCGCGCTCGCGAATGGCGTGACAGGATCAGCCTAGGGGTTTCTGTGATCAGGACATAGGAAGTTTGTAGCATAGTATACACGAACGGCGTTTCCGATGACAAGAGCAGGGTGCTTGAGTTGCTTGGGGCTGTACGTGGGAAGCCGCTCAACAGAACGGACGGGCCATCCATACGAAAAATATCTGGAAAAAACTGTTGTCAGACGGTACCGTCAGGTAACGCCCTTCTTGTACTACATACCCTAGTGACCAAATGGCTCCGACTTGATAGAAGGGAGGTCAGAAAAATTGACAGCCACGAGCGGATAGTGAAGAACGCACAGGTAGGGGTAACCTCTCGTGTGTTCTCCACGATAATATCGAAAATGTTGCTGATTGTCGTATTGCCGTCCTCGAAGTCGTCCGCTCCAGCGATGGCTGCCTGGGAATAAGATGTCCGGTTCGGGAAGAAAGTGTCGGCGGTATCGTCAATTGTGATGTTCCCTGGAGGTACGTTGTATTTGCGACCTCCAGGTATCGTGACATTGTGAGCCTGAGAAGCTTGCAAAACAAGGGCCACGTATTCATAAAGGAAGCCGTTCACGCCCTCGCTCCACGTCATCGGGAGGTACAAAAGGTTGAAGAGCCAATCTGGCGCGGGGTAAGCTCAATCAAACCCAGAAAAGCGAAGTCTCAGGTACGTACCCGTCAGGAAGCCGGGGTTAGCAGGAACATCATATCCGGCACGATATAGCTCGAGAGCAACCTGAGGTGACGAAGGATCAGTTGGATTCTCGAAACCGGGAAGGAACTCAATCACATCATGAGCATCGTTGATAAGATTCTTCACATCGTCCCCACTAGCGCCATCGCCAGTGATCTCAACAAGTTTGCAACCGGCTCTTCCTGCCACGGCGCACCCATCCGTGAGGCCGGAGTATGTCTTCTCGGTGTCAACAAGAGAAGAATGCAGAATCTGATACTAAAAATGAGACGCGGTGTGTATCATTCCAACGTCGACAATAACCTTGTATGTGATCCAAGTGTTTGGATCAACCACACCATCCAGGATCACATGCCCGGCCCGCTGCACACGTTAAGTATGACGGCAGAGATCAGAATTATGTCATGCATACCTCAGGGAACACTGGAACCAGTTGTCAGTTGGAAGGAATGTGACGGAGATGCTCGATGGGCTTACTATTGAGGAAATTGAACCCAAGCACGGTGCCATAGGAGAAACCCCAAAAGTCGATCGGTTCACCTTGCCCCACAATCGCATCTCCTAGAGAGACAAGGTCGCGAACGGTGGAACTCGTCCCAAGATACTTCAGATATGGTCCAGAGGGACTGTTCACACAACGTTCGTTGAAATCTTTGTACTTCCCCTCCGTCTGATCCACCCGCGAGTACAGTTCCTCGAGGTCCTGTTTGTCGAACTCCCCGGAGATTGTCTCGTTGATATAAGAGTGCACCGTATTTTTCCAATATGCCGCATCTTCCGCCGTGTCGTCAAAAATGTAAAGCTCTCCAGGACTGGTGGCGGCACACGATGAGCAGAGCAAACCGGGAGACTGCAAATCGGACGCACAATGTGTACCCTACCCCACGTGGGTCCCAGGTGACTATGTCATATGTACCCTGGAATAGTTGGCTATATGCCTGACCATATAATTCAATGGCCACAAATCCCGAGCCCCCCGGTCCACCTTTAATAATGTGACATTAAAAGGGGGACAAACATGGAATAGAACAGGTTCTCTCACCCGGATTGACGAAAAGAGTACCCAACTTCTCCGCCGTTGCGGCGTACTTTATTACCGCGAGGCGCGCATTACCGGCAGAGCTGTCGTGGTAGTCCATCGGAACTTCGAGGTATCCGCATTGAAAGCTGGGATCTGTGGAATTGACTCCGAAGCTTTCACAGCTTCCCCAAGGAAACTCAAAGGGGTTCAGGACGGCTGGTGAGGGAGATACGAGTAGAAGTCTCACTGATGAACCACTCCGGGAGACGGATGAGGGTGCGGCGACCACACGTTGGCCAAGTAACCCCACAGCAAGTAGAGCCGTCAGACCGGGAGGATATATCATGATAGTTTGAGGTATGGATACTCCCCCTGTCTTGGATTTGAGTTTATATGCACCCCTCGGCTGCCGTGCGCAGTTGGAGCGATGACAGATCACGGAGTCTGCGAAGCATGAGATCTCTGAGAGCTGAAACCTAAGCGTGTCCACTTCGTTTGTTTCATTCCTCCGGCGACTACGGATGCTAGTGCCGTGCCTGCGTCAATATCAGGTTATGTAGACAGAGTATTCGGGTCATCATTCCATCGGCTGAAGAGGCAGAGGGAGCGAGGACCTACAAAAGCCCTATCCACGCACCGGTGGGATGCTACCGAAGGCAAAAATGCAAATGGCTCATCTGTGGAAGATTTCGGGGCCAATCATTATCTCCGAGAGACGGCGATCATTCGTCGGCGCTGTTACTTTTGTGAGATTAAGTCTGATTATCAAACATCGTTTGCTTCGGCATCAACGTTTGCGCGCAGTTGCGAATAGAACCCAAGAGAGAGGCCTGAAAGAGCTCTATGCACAATCTTGGCTTATTCCGCGGCCGCAAAAGTCGCAAAAGTTTCAGCGGCGAATTTGGCACAGAACCGGGGATCACGTCGTCGGGTGAAGGGAGGGCGCATAAATGCTGAGATGCGTGATGACAAGAGGGTTTGTGATGATACACTCTTGGGTGCCGTCTAGCTCTTGATAGCCCAACACAATTTCGACACCCGGAGGTTCTGCACACGCGTCGGGTCCGTGTGTTAACCGCAACAAATTTTTGAGCGCCAGGGCAGTATAAGCGTGAAGGTCCGTGGTGACTTAGCGTAGAAGATGAAACAGGGCGTTTCCGCGCTGCGCTTGAGAGCGAATAAGGGCGTAAGGTGTATCTCCGAGCGCATCAAAAAAGCTGAGGCCTAGGATTGTTGACCGGCAAAAAATCCCTGAGAGTGTCCGGGAGTGAGCCAAGGAGCCGCAAAATTCAAGAGGATCTGGGGTTGGTACGACATGGTGTAAGATCTCTCCTCGAGTTTGGAATTCTGCTGGCCTAAACAAAAATGAAATAATTCAGTCCTGTGCCTGAACGTTTCATTACTTTCAAATCAAAGAAACGGCATGACGAGTACTCGAAAGTCTGAAAGTCTTGGTTGAAGAGTTGTGAAGGGATTAGGGTAGTTGACAGGAAGGCTAGTGGCCGATTACCACCACCCGTGCAACAGATTGGACCGTTTAAAAACAGCCGTGGTAGTCCCATCCAAGACGGATTCGGTTTGTCCACTGAGCACTGGGCAGTGTTTCCCTGTGGTAGCTGAAGATCACAACCGGTCAGCACGAACGCTCGGCGAAAGTAGATCAGAAAACAACACCAACCGAGGCATTTGCGACGTAGTCGCCTATGATGCATCACGCTCAAAGTGCAAGACGAGACTTGGGCGAGCGACAAGGGCCGAAGCTGAGTTGCCCAGCCAAGAAAGCATTGCTTCCAAGCGCACAACGTCTGGCGAAAAACTCGACGATAGCTTGTACAGCCTGTACCTCCAGAGTACCGTTACAAAGAGCCCTAAGTGAAAGAAGATACAAATTTTAACAGCGAGCTGCAAAACAATAGACAAGCCTTAGAAAGATAGGACAAGATATTTGAATTCGAAATCGGACGGAGATCAAACCCGGGAGGGTGAGGTACGGTTCATGAGACCTTTGAACTCAAAGCTTCGCCGTTGTTCTAGGGAGGTGGTGAGGGGTTCTGTTGAGGTATCTGGGTTTGTGGCCTAAGGATGAGAGGGGTGGGTGTGTTGCAGCCGTGTGGATAGGTGGAATTCGTCCCGGGGTGAGCTTTCGGCGAGATGGGCACATACTAGGCCCGCAGCTGTTCTGTACCAACTCCCGTCTACTGCCAGCGGCCCCTGGAGAGAATGGTGGAAGGTATTGGGGGAATGTGGAGACTTTCTGCTGGTTCCGCGGAAAGGAAGAGGGCGCGCACCGAGTACCCATGCGAGGCTTTCGGCGGGGTAGGCACCTAATAGGCTCGCAGCCGTTCTGTACCGACTCCCGTCTACTCGCAGTCCATGGAGAGGTGGCAGGAAGTCGAGTCGGAAGACGCGTGCATCGAGTCGGCCGAGGTTGAGGTGTATGTATGCGCTATCGATCACGTAGGGTCTACGATGATAGCAATCACACACCCACCCCTGTATCTCATGTTGTTTATTTTCTCAATCGGCAGCAGCGAGTCAACGTCACTGGCACTGCACAGCACGACGAGACCCCTCCATGACAGTCGTAGGGATGATAGGCTCAAGCGCTCGAGAAACCGCGGCCGGTAGTCGATCTCAATTTCGTTCACCACCATGTCCCTACCCTCACTTCCCTTCGACGTTCTATTCGCGGTCTTCCGGGATCTCGATGTTGTCGATGTTATTCGGATTGGGATGGTAAGCTCTCTATCGGTCCCTGTTTCTCAGCCTCACCCTTCTCCCAAAAACGCTACAGACGTGCAAAGTCATACGCGAAGCCGCTCAAGAACGTCATGTCTGGATAGACCAACTCGAGAAATTGCGTCGAGAGAATCCGATTTTCAAGCTTGCAACGCCACCGCTCACCTCCCTCTCTACATGGGAGCTCAAAACCTTGGTCACTGGTCGGACTAAGCTACGCCTCCGTTTGAACGACGACCACGACGATCTTGGCTTCGCTAGGAAGGGCATGACAATAATCCCTGAACACTGCAATCTTCTACTCCTGCCTGGAGGAAAGTACCTCATCGTCGTTCAGTTTAATGATATCATCACCCTGCGTCGGATTGAGCTGGAGGACGATCAAGTTTCTCTCCCTGTCTTAACCCACATCGACTCCGACTCATATTTCTGGGTTGAACCTGATTGCAGTGAATTGCTGACGACAACGTCACCCTGCCCGATGCTTGTCTTTGGCTCCCTTTATGAGTGAGCCTTCCTACCATCTCAGTCCGCTGCCTATCTGACCGGGATTTCTTGGCAGACACTCCTTTTTTATATACAGATTAGACCATCATAACGGCGAAATGATCTTAGAGACCACTTTCCGCATGTCTAACGGCCACCGCCCTCTCGGGGCTGACGGTCAGGGACGTGTGATTGGTTTCATGGTTCTAGACCACATCCGGCTTGCAAGGGCGATCGTCATTCATCTCGATCACCCTGATACCGTCATGGAGTCTGACGTTCATCATTATGTGTATCACACTAGGGTAAGCGGTCCCAGTTCCCGCTATGATCCTGCTATCGACATAATGCGGGTTCTCAGTGGAAGATCAGCATTCCGACTGAAGGCCTACTGGTCATCTACAACGACGAATCAATTCTCGCTTGCAAAATCCCAAACTTCTCGAGTTCACCCCCCGGTGTCCACCTCATGAACCTGACGAAGATGTGGTCTCGCCCCCGTACCGATCAACATATGTATATGACGAGCGACCCCGTCCACGATCCGCTCTCTGCTCGAGAGTTCAACCTATACTTCCCCGACAGCGCTTGCTGCTCTAAAATAGTCACTGTCACCATCCCCATCGGAGCCAGTGACGGCCAAGACGACTACCCCTCTCCTAAATCGGATGGACTCCCCGTTCTGAAGCAAATTACGACGGTTGTAGAGGAACAAATCACCGTGGCCAATGAAACGTACTACTTCATTCAGAGGGGATTATACGCTCGTCCGATGAAGATCGATGGGGGGTCCCTCTTTCGGGTCATACCTCTTAAGGGACTCGCTTCACATGGTCCCAAGGGGGGCCTTCGATTTTCGGTATCTGATGAGGAGCTGCACGAACCGGAGACGGTACAGATAGACGAGGCCAGCGGACGAGTGGTCATTGGGAAATGGCTCGGGTATGGACAGGGGGTCAAAATCTTGATTGGGGACTTGGTATAGCATTCTCTGCCTCATCGGCTCCGACACAAGTCGAAAATCACATATGCATGGCTCGTTCAGTTCCATTCGCCCGCTTTTTTTTTCAGATCGGTTGTACACAGCGGTTTTTTGTCACTGTTTATTTTGTCAAATCGGCACCGCCTCGGTGCCTGTGGCGTCCTCCCGTTCGTGTGGGAGGGGGGGGGGACGACATGGATGAAATACGGGGTACTCGATAAATCTCTCCCCCCCACGGCGAGCAACGTGTCCCTCTTACTTGTGATATCGAAAAGTACGACAGGACCCATTGATCTCTTCTACTCAGTGCCCTGGACTACCAATGCCGCACGGCACAACCAGAGTTGATCTGCTGAAGTGCCGAACGCCGAGCAAGGGGGGACGCCAAAAAAGCCTGCACCCAGGGCGATCACACAAAAAAAAAAATCGAAAACACGACCGCCGCAGTCCGCACGTTTATGTATTGATCTGCCAAAAACAAAAAACCCCAAACGATAATCTATGTACTGTATTACAATCTGTTTCTTGCTTGCTAGAAAATACAAAGAGGGTTCACATCATAAACAATTGTTGTAACAAACAACCTTCACTTTTACTCATGCTATCATGTGGGGCTTCGAGGCCGGGTGCGTGCCGTGCGTGTTTGCAGCCCCGGCGAGTCATATACACGTACGCTATCGTACAGGCCTCCCACGACTCGTGGGAACAGGGCTTCTCGTGTTTAGCTACACGGTTGGCTAAGGAATAACGCAACGATTTTAGCATTCAAGGAGAAAAAAAAGAAGACCAAGCACAAACAGCTCACCGAAGAAAAAAACAACGCCTGACGCCACCACCGTTCACCGAACCAAAATCGCACCCGCGCTGATAACGACCAACGCCATCGAAAACACCAACATCCTCAACTCCCTCCCCGCCGCTCCTGGATCGACCAAGAGCTCCCCGAACCCCAGCTTCCTCACGCCCGGATGGCCAGGCGGCCTCATATCCCTCTCGTACCTCTTCGCCAACCTCGTGAACCTCTTCACTCCGTTCGAGCTCGACAGCGCACGGATCCCAGAACTCACGCTCGCCCTGACCTCGGTCGGGACCACACCGAGCGAAGAAGCCCAGGAAGGCCACCACCACCCGTCGAACCGTAAGCGTCCCCTCCACTCTCGCCCGTACAACGTCACGGGTAACCCGTGCCTGTCGCACGCCAACTCGAATTTCCCAATCTCCAGAAAACTCGGGAGCTCAAACGTGGAGGTAGACTGCGTGCCCGTGGTGAGCGGAAGATGCGGCCCGAGCTGGTCGTAGTTCTTGGGAATGTACCGGATGCTGAACTGCCTGAGGCCTGGATTCGAACGAGCGATCCGCACCGCACCGTCCGCCATCGGCTCGTCTCCAGGAACTTTGACCACCGTCAAGTTCAGCGTCCGTAGCCTAGACAGCGACCGTATCGTCCGCGAAAACATTTCCTAAAAAAAACACACGCAGCTGTCAGTTCGATCACGCTTCCCCCCTCGTGAGAGCAAACGAACGTACGAGGTAGAAAGACGGTTTGTGCGAAAAGGTCAAATCCAAATGCCTGATATGAGCGCCAGCCGTCGCGATAGTCCTCAAAATCCCGATCCCATCGTACCCAGACTGTAGGACGAACGAGACCTTGAGCGACCGAATCGCGGGAGCGGCCTGCAACGCGTGCGAGATCGTCAAAGGCGTGACCTCCCTCAACACCAAGGGGTTTGGAACCTCCATCGACAACAGGCTCTTGGCGCTCGGCAAGGAGGCCAGATGATCGATGCTCCCACTGAAAAACTGCAAGTCCCGTAAGGAATCTCGAGGGAGGCGAGCCAGATGAGCGGAAGATAACGTAAAGTCGCCAGAAAAGTGGAGCGCCCGCAGGTGATTACGTTTGGAGAGGAAAGAGATGAAAGGGTGGGCGTCACCGCCGTCGTTCAGGGCGGGCCCGACTTTGACGTTCCCTAGTTCCAGAAACCGCAAGTGTGGCCAGTGGTCGCCGGAAAAGAGGGAACGAGCGTCGATGGATTCCGTGGGGTCGAGACCTCGGGTCAATATGGACAACTGGCGCAGGTCGGGGCATCGACGGATGAGCATATCCCATAACCTCTTGAATACGGGCTCGATCTCTGCGTGTGATTAAATTCCGGATATGAAAAAAAAACAACGATCAGAAAACCCTCCCCCTAAAAAGGAGCCTAAACCGCTTTTTTCACTTACCTGGGGTCATGTCGAAATAGCCGTTGATGTAAAACGCCGGTTCTAACCGTAACGAGAAGCCTTCGAGGTTTTTGAAGTCGAATAACTGTGTTTGGGGGGGTTACACTAAGTCACGCGTTGGGCAACGACGACCTTGAGGGGGAGTGGAATGACCCACATGACTTCGGACACCCGGAAGCAGCGCACCAAACCCGACGCCGATCGATTTCAGCTGCGAACATCTAATATAGGGGGAGGGGGAGCGGGATACCGCGCGTCCACGTTCAGCACGCGCGCGAAGTAAACGAGGGGGAGAGACGAACGCACGATTCCCTAAGAACGAGCCAGACATCATCCTCCGAAGGACATTCCTCCCCGCCCCAAACGAAACTCTGCAAAGCGTCCATCCTTGCCGCGGCCCTCTTTACCGCCGCACACACCCGACTAGAAGCCAGGTGAGAGAAGAGCCGGAACGTCGGTGTTGAACCTGTGGCTATGTGGTTATCTGGGCGGCCTCCTTGGCGCACCACGAGTTTCCGGACATGGCGGGCGATGTCAGGATGTCGGTACAGCATGTCGAGGGTGGTGCAACATTGGACGGTCTCGTTCAGTTCGACCGTACGGTAGAGGGTACCGATCGTCTGGGCATACACCGTCTTCGACTGCAACCGACACGAGGTGCCGTCAGAAACCCCGCCATGAGCGGTTGAGGTAGATGAGGGAGACGTACGACGGTGACGAGGTTGAGAAGATCGGACCTGGAGAGCCATTCGACAACCTCCAAGAGGATATCGCCTCCGAGGGTTTGGAAAGAGACTGGCATTCTGTGGTGGAGTGTGGGGTGGGAGGAGCGCATGGGCCGGACATGGTCGGACTGATTGTTTGGAGGATGGATGATATATACCCCACGTAGTAACCATTAATTTACAGTTCACCCCTCCCTTCTTCTTCTTCTAGCCCGGGGCGTGACATCAATGCTTCTGTCACACTCTGTTCCCTTGTCCTCTTTCTGTCCTAGCCCTCCTTCCCGCCTTATCCGCGGAAGCTACACAACGTCGCAGACGCTCCAAGAGGTCACGAAAATTCGACGCACACATTCAAAACACAGTTCCGTCACTCTCAATTTCGATCGGGGGCCCTCCGGTCTCGGGACGCTTCTGCCTCGCGATTTCGCGACCCCCTTTCCATGTCGCGCTTTCCAAGATCTGAGCTAGAGTAAGCGACCCTGCTGTGCTGGCGCCGCCAATTTTCTTCCGGATCAGACCAGCGATGCGGTCCCTAACGATTCCATCAATCATCTGTCGTAAATTAAAACGAAAAAGAGAAGATCTCTCTGCCCCGTTGCGACCAGACTAAGAAGCGGACGCGCGCGCTCTAGCCTGAGAAGCAAGAATATTGTCTCTATATGGGCAGGAGAAAAGGGTGCGAGAGAGAGGACTGAATTGGGTGTCGAATGAGATTTATACGTACAATTCGATGACCGTCATCGCCCTCCATTCGACGATTGCTGGGTGTGAAGGCGGAAGCTTGGGGATCGGGGAATCTCCATTCGGGTAGAGTGATGCAGGGATGGACAAGGGCTTGATTGACAGAACCTGGAGGTCAACGAGAAGACCTCCTGCTCGCCGACATGGGAACAAGCAACATCAGCGCTGCCGTAATAAATCACTCCCGCGAGAAGTCCATGCCTCCCAAGGAGACAGACGCCAGCCGTAATGCGAAACCGACAGCTCACCGTTTCGATATTCCGGCAGACCTGTCAAGTCATCGATCCCATCAAACTTCCAACCTAGTATCTTCTCCATCGGCTCTAGCAGACTGTATGTAGTCCAGCCCGTCAGTTTGTGGAATGGAACCAGGTCGTCGCCCTCATCAATCGTGTCCTTTGGCAGCGAGTTCTTCAGTGATGCGCACGGCCAGACATCTCCAAGCGAGATACCAGCAAGCGACAGGCGTGACGGCCAGATTACCGACAACCCAGTAACCAGTGCATGCCAAAGTGCGGAGATCGGGACTACCGTCTTCCCATCGAACACCTTCGACTGTCTCTCCAAGAAATCTGATATCCCCAGTAAAAACACGTAAGTGCTGAGATCCTTTGTGGAGAACAGCCCCCTCACCAATGATATTTCCCGGTCTCGCATCTGGTCCGAAGAACTCGGAATTGAACGAGAGGGCTTTAGAGAGGTTTGTCAACAACGACGTTCTGCCTTTCAATCCGACCATAGGGTTGGACTCCGTGACCTGGAACGCAGCGGCTGTTCTCTCAGGCGAAACACTTGCAAGCCCTTTTGCTAAAACGAAAAATGGATTCATTCCTCTGATACCAAAGGCAACATAATGACCGGACTGACCGTCCACCCGGTATGGTTGTTCGGGATCCCCAGAAAACACGCCCTCGGTAAACATGTGGAAACTAGCCACGCCTAGACCCTCGCTCCTCGAAAATCTGTCACCGCTAGAAGCCTCCGTATACGACCACACGTTCCCTGCACCCGCATCGAGCAACACAGACACGAGGAACAAGTCAATCAGACGTCTCGTAATCTCCTTGTCGGACGGTGGGCTCGGGGAGGATCTCCAGCGCTCCAGGAGCGGCTCGACACGAGGCAACCCTGCATCGATGTGTCTCCAGCGTCCGTGAGGAGGAATTGAAGCGTAGTTTGTCCCAAAGTCTCGCTGTTCCGGTCAGCTGGATGGAAACTCTAAACGATCCCAGCTTACCTGGATGATCCGAAGACAGAAATCCGCAACCTTCTCCTCGTTCTCTGGGTGATATTCAAAGTATTCCAACTTCCCCTCTTTGGCGAGATCGTGGACTTGAGAACACCTGTCCCGGATCGCAGGTAGCGTGAGCAGATACTGAGCCTTGAGCTCCGGGGTGACACTTTGGGCTAGGAGAGACATCGCGAGGGACCGGAGGCGCGTATCGTTCCGATTTTTCGTATGTCACTCCGAGAGAGGACTTGACGGTTGCCGATTCTCAAGTTGAGAAATAATTGGGCAAGAAACGGAGCAGGGATACGGTTCGGATGACGGGGTTCCGGGGGGAGTCGTGGCCAGCGGTGATGATCTCAGCGATAAAAGGCCCGCGAACCTCGATCGGGGAAGTTCTATGGTTGACCGCATCTCTACTAGACTCGCTCTGATCATGCCCGATTGACCCAATCTGCTTTGTCCTCAGCTAGGGTTAGCGCAAACGCCAGGTTGGCGTTCCTCCACGGAGATGGACCGAAGAGGGTACTACAATTTACCGAGAGTGGAGATATCCTCGCCCGAGGGCTGTCGGAGAACGAGGAGCGGTGCATGTGGTGGCCATATTCTATTGGTGCGAGTCAACGCGCCGGATCTTTTCCCGGGAGGAGCATTTGTTTGAACGAATCAACGGGGGGAGAGGCATGTAGTGTAGTAGATGTACCGAGCGATCTTCACTGTTTACATATACCCACTCTCAGCAAGAGGGTCAGAACCGCTCGCTACACCAAGACGTAGTAGGGTTTCTAGGGCTGATATCTACGCGACTGCAAAAAGCCCAAGGCACACGCTTGTCCCCTACTCCTTGAGGGTGTTGTACAATCGATCTCCCTGGTGCACAGCAGGACCAAATGTTCTCATCAGAAAGGTCAACCAAGCCGTCCAAAACGGAACTCACAGCGTCGCCGAGGCCCGGACAAATGAGGCCGTTCTGGGTGAGCTGATCGTCGACCGCTGCGACCCATACCTGTAGGAAAACTCAGCTCGAAGAGCAAGCGATACCATAACGCGCGTAATTGATCACCTCTAAATCCGGAAACTTTCCCTGAACTGATTTCAGACCATCGCGCGAGGCCAAAATGGAGAGAAGCTTGATCCTAGTGACTGAGAAGGCCCAAGTCAGAGAAGGCAGGTATCGGCGGAGCATGTGTACGGACTTGGCACACCCCAATCGGTTAACATGTGAGTCGCTGCGATGACCGTTCCTCCTGTAGCAATGATAGGATCAAGGAGGAACACCATGTCGACCGTCGAGCCCGAAGGAAGTTTCGAATAGTCTGTTGAGGTCGATCCATAAGTGAGCTTGTAGTGTGGTTGCGGAGAGAGTACGTGCATTCCACCGGCTGCAAGCTGACTTTCTCTCTGTAAATACCTGTCGTTTAAGGTGCTCAGCCTCACGAAAGAGACCCTTGGACTCAGCATCTCATACCTAGATGGTAAACCGGGGCATTCCTGGAACCGCATAACTAGTAAACGCCCAATCTCAACGGATCGTGGACAACATCTAGAACAACATACGGGAAGATGCCTAGCAAAGCATCGGTCATTCCGAGACCAGCTCGCAACACGGGTGTGAGGCCGATCTTGGGCTTGATGGTCGACCCGAAGAATGGTCCGACGGGCGATTGCTGTGTAGCACCAACTTTAGAACCACAGGGTGATGATATGTCGACGGTTGGCCGCTTACGCCCGCAACCGGCTCTTCTTCGAGATCCCGGGTTGCTTCGATAGCGAGGATGGTGCTAATATCATGGATCCCCTACAGCAATGCGCGATGCTCAGCATGGAACGAGGCGATTCAGAAGCTACAACCAAAAGCGCACACCTGACGGAACTCTTTTGGGGATGTGCCGGTTTGCCTGAGATCCACGAGGCGAGAGTTGACGACAGGGTGTCTCAGCACATTGACTTTACCGGGCATGCTGTAGATCGTTCACAAGGTTTGCGAGTGGGTTCCGAGGAGGTATGTCGGTTCCGATGAGGTGCGCGGGGAACTGAGGAGGAACACCGGGATTGGACGAGCTTGATCGTGAACCTGATCAGGAGCACGGATGAAAGTGGGCGCCTAAGCCCCGGTTAGATTTCGGCCCGGACCTCAGCGTGGCGAACCCCGATCGAGGAGGGATCCTTGACTTGACTCTCGCGTGAATCGTTGCATTGCTTAGATTTCATTGACCATTCGAAGGTTGATTTCATGTGTGTACACATACGATACCGGTAGATTTGGATAGGCTTTGATGATGGAATGTTTCAAACTAGCCGTAGGATTCGCGTCCGCACCAGGATCGAGCGAAGAGCGAACAAAATCTGTCTAGTTCAAGTCATCATCAGGAAACTCTGCGGTACTTCTTCCGGTAACCACGAGCGCAGTCGCGTAGATCTGGTATCTCCGCAACAGCAGCTAACAGCAGAGGGCGAACGGGAGTTATCAGCGGGGTCAGTGATCGATATACACCCGGCAATCAAAATCCCTCACCCACAACTTTCATGCGTCCGTCACGTCCCCGCCTCGCATCTCACTACGAGACGCTCACCGTACCTCAAAACGCAACAAAAGCCCAGATAAAGGTCCGTACGTCGGGCGCTTGCTTAAGAGCGATTTCCCCACTCACCAGCTGTCTCACCAGTCAAGTTTCTACCGGGTACATCCGACCAGTCCCTCTGACCTTGAGGATCACCATTCACGAGACCCCCCTCACCCCGTTAGCTCAGCAAAAAGTATCACCCAGATGTGAACGGCGACCCAGGAGCTCAAGTAAAGTTCCGAGCGATCAGCGAGGCGTATTCGATTCTTGGGCACGATAGGGAGAGGTGAGTAGTCCCCCCCCTTCGAAACTCGCTTTCACTCCAACCTCTGATACCAGTTCCTTTTTTGGTGACCAGGCGGGCGTACGACCGCACGCTTGTCGATGCTCCCGTTTCTAAACCCGGCTACAACTACACGACTTTCTACGAAACCCGGAGGCAGAGAGGACCGAAAGCTACCTACGCTTGGGAACCTCGTCGGAGCTCTCCGTCATCCTCCAACCCACAATCATCCTCATCATCTCAACACTCTCACTCCCGAACCCAGCCTCATCCCCACCCATACCACTATCAGAGACCAGAGCCGAGCCCGTTCTTCCACCCCGGTCAGAAACATACACGGGGGAGCGGGAGAAGAGGTCCAACGGCTGAGCAAGATGGTGCTGCTGGAGTATCGAGCTTTTGGAGAGCCGTGCAGGTGTCTGGGCTGATCGCCGTCGTTATTGCCCTTGGGGGTACTTTCGGGAAGTGAAGGAAGACCCTTCTTTTGTGCGCGGATCGCGCATAGGTGTATCAACCAGCACGAACCTTGGGACTCTGGGGCGGTAGACTGCTAAACGCGAGAAGGGTGCACACGTATGGGAGCTTTCCGTCTGGACCTGATCACTCACCTGTCACCTACATCGAATCCCACACGGACTGGGCTTCCTCGGTCTCATTTTGAGAAGCTCGACCTTCTTTTGGACGACTACCGGGCAATTGGAAAGTGGTCCATTGTACGGGGAATCGCTGGGTGTCATCGTACCAATCGCCTCGTCAGTCACTGTATCTCTCCGTAGATTGGCCAAACGTTTTTTGCGAGCTCCTTTTAATTTTAGTATGTCTGGATGTAAGTAGCGGTCAGCTAAGTTATTTACAAGCGAGAGGAAATGCGATAAGACAAGCTATAGAAAGCATAGTAGATGGGGGTAAATCGGAGGAAAACGAGCATAGTTTGGATGAGACTAGTAGCGTCCCCGTTTATGAGAGTGGACTCGACGGGTAACCTTGCACTCGCGTGGGCCTCGAAGCACCAAGCCACACCTGTCGCAGTAAACAACGCGATTTCCCATCAGGCATATGAGCCCCCAGGGGAAAAACACCGCTGCTGCTATGATACCTGCGAGATGGGTCAGTTAATTACAGCGGAACGGGGGGACTATCGTGAGCTTACTCAACGCCCCGAACTTTGTCTTCTCCACGTGGCCGAATTGAGTGCATTGGGCGAGCAGCGCGTCGGAAACCATGTATGCGGCGCGCGGGTCGCCGCCAGTGGGATCGAGGTAGACGGTGTTGGGCTCCGAGTTCCGGACCGGCATACGGTTTGGGGTTAGAGGATCTGACCTGGACAATGTTGATGGACCTCTGGACACGGGTGGTGCGGGGAGGTGTTGGAGGGGGGGTACTCGCGGGGCTTTGCCATCGATGAAGCCTAGGTACGGTCTACGTCAGGTAGGGGACGGTAGAGAATGGTACGGATGGATGCTTACCGTGAGGTTCGGCCTCAACGGCAACGTAGCTTGGCGGCGAATCGGAATACCGGAGTCTAGAGTTCCTGGATTCCTTCAACGGCGTGAATAAGATAAAGTACTTTAGGTGTACGATGTGGGAGATATACCTTTACGCTGCTGGAAGAGGCGGTTAAGATCATCTCGGTGAGTGGTCGGGTGAGTCTGCTGGAGCAGATCTGCGCAATGCCCAGTCATTTATATCACCAGGGGGGGAACAAGGTTCAATCGTCCAGGAACGTAGATCAAACCGCAGCACTAAAGCATTATACACCAAGTGAGTGGGTGATTGAATATAAAAAGCCTGCATCGCATTAGCTTTTCAGATCCGTCGGAGAAAGAGGTGCCGTGGGGGTCGGCACGCTCGAGCAGCTTATGAGAGCGGACCGAGAAGGCGGCTGCGCAACTGGTAGGACAGCCTTGAGTGGGAGGATGAAATCATGGAAGTATGTAGATTGACTGCGGACGGTGCGCGTGTTGTGTGTGTACGTGCAGGGCGTCGGATTGCTGATCCAAGTGGCAAGCTGATCGTGGTGGGTATTGCAAATTTCCTACATTTCCCACACACCGAACGCGGCCGGGAACTTTCGGATAAGTACTATCATCACTGCCTGAAAACCGCATGCTTTGATCACCTTTCTTCTGTTTTTGGCTTCTTGTGACGCCTGCTGCGCTTGCGACAAAGATAGGGCTATGCTAGTCGGTTCTGCAAGCCTTGCATCAGAAATCATCCGTAAGGACTTCCACATATCCTGTGCTTTCTTAGGTTTGGTGGAAGTCGCAGTGGACCGGTGCAATCCAGACGTCGCGAGTCGAAATCGGTAGCCCCCCTCTCAGAAACACCGTCACATTAATTCTCGAAGCAGCTTGGGGCAGCTGAAACACCCGATATCGGTGCATTCGAGACCGTGGTGAACTGGTAGTGGTGTGCATGGGATTATTTCGCGCCCGTCGCAAGGCTCGACGCGTGGATTTTCTCTGGAACCAAACAACACTTCTTGGTCTTTGAAACCACCGGCTACCGGCTATCTCTTGAGAGTGTTCTCTTTACGTGCATCCTTGGCGTGGACATGGCCGTGCTCACTCCTCTTTCATTTTCTCCAAAGGCTCCGCTTGACAGTGACTTTTGTCACGCTCTCAGGCTATTTCTCTGCTCTGGCGTCCCAGGATCTCTATATGCTTTGCATGTGTGATCCACGTACCTCGTAGAGCCCGCGAACGTTCGAGTTGCCCGGGTCCCGGTCATCAACGGACACCGTTACGCACGTGGGTACCGCTATGAACGCCCTACCCATCGCCAACCTCGGAACGTCTGCGCTCTTCGAGTTTAATGGACCGACAGAAAATATTCCCCAATAAACGGCCTCCTAGCTGTCACCCCCACTCCTATACGCCGACTCTGGTTCTTATATGTGAAAATCTCCGCGTGGATCTCGTTTTTAATCTGGGCTCTCTCGATTACCGCTGGTGGGCATCGTTGCCTGCCGCAGTTATGTGATTTGGGTTGATATGATTGTGAGGGAGCGATACCGCCGCGTTTGGCTCACAGATTAGGGGGAGGAAGTTTGGGACGATGTTGCAGGGACGCTAACACGCAGGAATAAGACGACCTGGCCGCATCGACGGAGTGCACCACCCGTTATGGTTGATTGAAAAGGTAGAAGCACTATCTCTCACAGCTTGGTGCAAGTTAAGCTCAGGTTCTATGTATGACCTTGACCTTCCCCTCGGGCTCTACGCGTAGTCGCCGACGCCAAAGCAAGCAGTGCTTTGATTTCATTCTTCGCGCAGTTAATGATGCAGCCTCGCGCTCGCTGCGCTCGGCATCCGCAGGGTGCATATAGGCGGAAATTTGAGGTGAAGGGAACGTCAATACCTTGAGCAGATTATGATCCTTCCCCCAGGTCTGACAGGATTGCTTACTCTGGGCTTACTTGGCAGACGTGTGGTCGCTGCACCGTCAGCCGCATCTCGGAATGGTTCGCCGGTGAGTGTTCTGCTCGTATCACAGCCCCGCTGAGTGTTCTCCCAGATTTCTTGGGGAAGCTGCGAGAGCTTCGGTGTTAGTTCCACAGATCCAAGCTTCCAATGCGGGTACCTCGAGGTTCCGATGGACTATCATGACAGTTCTGCTGGTAATGCGCGCCTCGCGGTAACCAAATATGCCGCGACTGCGAACAAGCTGGGGAGTATTTTCTTCAATCCAGGTGACTGATCCCTTCTCTGTCGTTCGTGGCCTTGTGTTGATATCACTCTGCTGCAGGTGGGCCCGGGAGCTCCGGAATCGAGACCTTTGGGCAGGGATTTAGCAAAGTACTCCAAGGTGCATATGACATAGTCTCTTGGGATCTTCGTGGAGTGGGGAACACGTTGTGCGTACCGCTTCATAATCCCCGGATATGAGTCTCCGAGTATGGTTTAGCTGACCGTTTTGTCGTCACCAGTCCGGGAGATGTCTACATTTTCAATAACACGGCAGAAGATGCGGCGTACTGGAACAACACCGTGTTTGCCTACATCAACGAGACCATTTCTGGGAGATTCGACGAGCGAGACCTCAAGGAACTGTACTCGCAGGTGGAAACAACCCAGTCGAAGTACAAAGATTTCGGCGAGCGCTGCGTGAACAGCTCCTCTGGACCATACCTGAAGTACATCGGGACGAGTTCCACCGTTCGCGACCTTGTCTCTTTGGGAGATGCGATCGTGGGGAAGGGTGAACCGATCGACTTCTGGGGGGTCTCTTACGGTACTGTGGTTGGGTTCAACTTCCTCAACAGTACGTTCGAGACTTTTCGCTGCAATATTTGGCTGAGAACAGGTTTCAGTGTTCCCCAAGGTATGCTTGACCATGCTCAGACGTTGGTCGAAGTGCTGAGTATATGCAGCGCGCCGGGCATGTGATCCTGGACGGTGTGATTGATCCAGACCTCTGGGTCTCGTACAAGGTAATTTTGGGCGCCGTCCTAGCGCAAACTGCGTCTAACATTCAGCACCAGCTCCTGCATTCTTCTCTCGCGGACACCGAGAAGACATACTCCGGCCTCACGGATGGTTGTGCCGCGGCAGGAAGCGCTGGCTGTAAACTTGCCGAGATCACTGGCGACGGTGCCAGTGGGGACGACGTGAAGAATCTCATAAACGACGCTCACGATGTGATCTGTTCTCCTTTCCAGTCTGAGTAATCCGGCTAACCCATTGTTACTTTAGATGGCTCTCGAGCTCTATCGTGCCGGATATGAAGTTCCTGCTGTACCCGGGTTCTTGAAACGTACGACTTTCGACTTTACTTTCCGAGAGCTCGGTTGCTGACAAGCTCGCAGTTTGGCTCGCTACTCTCCTGTATAGCCCGACAACGTGGAGCGAGGGTGTGAACGGCTTCCTTTATGAATACGTGGCTCTCGTTCTGCAAGCTTCTCAAGCTTATAACGTCACGGTTCCTGGAGGTCGCAAGTACGATGTACCCTCCGGGAACATCACGATAGACGATACAGTTGACACTTTCTATCCAAACCGAACATCTTATTCCCAGGCAGCGATCGCTGGGTCGGATGACTTCAGCGACGGCAATGTGACGACCAGGGACTCCTTTGATGTGATCGTGGAGAACACACGAGAGGTTACGCCTACCTGTAAGTCGTTAATTGTTCGTTTATGCAGTGTATCCGCTCGTTTTGCTGACCCATCTCCAATCAAGTCGGGACCGTCTGGCCGGTGGAGTGCGCACTACAGACATCCGAAAAGTCTACGCTCTGACAGTCTGATTCCCAGGTATGACCCGTCTGGGTGGCCCGTCCGTTCTGTGGAGCGGCTTCCCCCGTTCAGTCCTAAACAACTCAAGTACCCGGTTCTTGTCATCGGAAACGTTGTTCGTGCATTCTACGCCAAAAACTCCCCCACATACTGATCCTCGGAATCTCTAGGCCGATCCTATCACGCCATTCGCAAGCGCGCAAAAGACTGCCCACATACTTGGCGACGATACTTTCCTGCTCCAGCAACTTGGGTTTGGGCACACGTCGCTCGCCCAAGTTTCGTCTTGCACTTTGGGGATCGTGGGCAACTACGTCGCGAACTCCACTGTTGGTGTCGTTTCTTTCGTCGAGACCGATTGAGCGTTCGTGCTGACCGGTATTTTAATTTTTTAGCTGCCGCTAGGAGGCACCTCTCGGTGCCCGGTAGATGATAACGATCTTTTCCCCGCCTTGAACGGGACTACGGCTGACTCCAGACGGTCGAATCTCCTGCGTAGGTGGTGGTAACCGGATTCAACCTTGCAATTTATTAAGTCAATCGTCACCTTTTATTTATGGCAATCGGACTTTGAGATACATTGTTGTTCCTTGTACACGATTCGATATTGACGAAACGTCCGGGTCCCTGGCTGACCTCGCTTTTCGCGTGGTAAGAGTTCCACTCGATTATTGGCGAGGAGAGGCAGGCGCTAGTTCACATCTCCCGTTGCCTCCCAAGCTATGCGCAAAGATTATGGTCACCGACGAGAGCATCGAGGCACTCTCGACGTTGTCAGTGGTATTGAATCGTCGGTTAGATACGGAATTATTCCAGCAACGCAGGCTCGAAGGGTTGATTTCCTCTGGAATCAATCTTTCTTGCCAACGTTCCTGAACATCAGTGGGGCAGACCTCCCCCTTGTATCTTGTGGGGTCTTGCACGACGCCGAGCTGAACCTCTCTGGCTGGGAGCGGAGTTTTCCGGCCTCCGAGTCTGACACCATGACCACCACCAACAAGGCTTGTCTCATCGCCTACCCCCACCCAGATATCCCCCCAGCCAAGTCCATCCTACCGATTGAGTTTGGTCCACTGACTTTTGGGATTGGGCTCATTGAGCGGTTCATCAAGCTCTATCCAACACACTCCGACGATTTGAAAACTGCTGCAATCTGGAAGGCGAGTCATTCATCGGAGGCCTAACTTCCACCCTGACCGGCGTTACAGGCCAATGATCTCGCTACCAAAGATGTGAATACTGACTCCAGAGCACCGATACGCAAGTGGATACACGGGAGAGAAGGAAAAGAATGTGTTGAACAATATGAGCGTGTAGAGGAGCACTATAGAGATGACCTGAGAAGAATGGTCCAATTCGTAGTTGTGACCCAAGCGAGTGCGTGCTCGTTCGCTTGCTTCGGTCGACTCAATCGATGGACTGCTTTACAGTCATCGAGGATGCCCACTTCTTGCAGGATCACTTCTTGCAGGACCAATGCTTGGAGGACACCGATGGAAATGCCAGACGTATGCAAGGTGAGTGTCTCTTCCATTCCACTCCCATCCCGCGTATTCTCACAGAATACAGCACGATTCAAACGCGTCAGCGGTCTCGGGTGGGTCACCTCCCCGTCTGATAGTATCAAGGACTTCGCCAATATCAAAGCATCAGTCACTCTTCCCACGGACCGCGATATGGCAGGCCTTGCTATCGCTTTGGACCACCGACGGTTCTTTTCAACGATGCGCTCGCTCTTTTGAAATACGACCTCGAACACCTCGACAAGTTCACACCAACCCAAGAGAAACTGAGCCATGCTTTCAGTCTCATCGCCATTGCTGTAGAAGACTATTCGTCGGAGGCAACCAGTTTTAAGTCTTTACGGGCCCCATTGAGGGCTTTGCTTGAAGCGTGGGATCTGGGGCTAGATAAGTCAGCCGAACAAGATGGACTTTGGCTCGAATGGCACTTCGCGTATCTAATTGTCTGGATGAAGAGTGAACCGGGTTTGGAAGGAGACACGTTTCTGCAGAGTCTGCAGGTATACGGCAACGTTGTTAAACAGGTACTGTGCTCTCTTCCTTCACCGGTGGCCCCGTATTCAAGTTTGCTCTGCAGACCCCCAAATTCATCACACGAACAAACTTTCCTGTCGTACTGCTAACGATGGCAGGGAATACTCTCATGGTATCAACAGCCATCTACACCGACGCCGTATATGTGGATAAGTTGCTTTCGATCGACCTCCACCTCGGATCGCACGGTCCGGACAAGGTTCTCCGCGTTGCGCGTGTGTTTGCGGCAATAAACAAATGCACAGACACACTCCGCATTCAGCAAAGTCGCCTCGATACCCTTCAAAACATGCAACCCGATGTTATGTACCCAAGCCCCACAGCAGACCCACCAGAGGCTGAAATCCCACGGCTCGAGTTCATCTGCAAGTTGGATCGCAGAAGCGGCACTCCGCTCGCTACCGTCGATGAGGCAAATGAGCAACATGCGATTTACCTCGCGAGGAGGCAAACCAATACTACAGGTGACACCTCGGGCGACGTCGTTCTTGTCAAGTTTACCCCTTGGTATAACGAAGAGGCTCATCGCCTGCTGGCCGATCATGATCCTCCGCTCGCACCGGCTCTATTCTCTTGCAATCGCGTTATTGGCGACATGTATATGGTCGTGATGGAATACAAATCGGACGCCAGCCCTCTTCACCTCTTCTTTTCACCGTTTACCCCCCCATGTCCGCTGAAGGTTGAAGTCGTCCGCAAGAGCCTTAAGAAGGCCCTCGAGTTGCTCCACGGACAGGGTCTTGTCTTTGGTGACCTCCAGCCACCGAACATCCTCCACTCGCATGAAGGCGATCGTGTTTTCCTCGTAGATTTTGATTGGGTGGGCAAAGACGGAAAAGACCGCTACTCTCCTTGTCTCAGTCTCGAAATGCGGACTGATGTGAGCAGGTGGCAGATCATGGAGAAGGCGCACGATATCAAAAGTTTGGAGGGTGACATGGAATGGCTCGAGAAAGCGCCTAGAGTCTGAATCCTGAAGTCGGCAACAACGTAGCTTGATGTTGTCTTTTGTGTCAATATATCTCCCCAAACCACGGGAGCTTATGAGCACGAGTAGAACCGGCGAATTGTATGATTAGAAAGCCCTCGCTCCAGGGCTGCGGCCGCAAAGATGTCTGGCGCCTACCTAGTCGTCGTTGAATCATTTGTTGAGGCAGGACCTATATCTTCGGTGGAGAAGGTTTCGATTGTAAGCGGCGCGTGAACCTATAGAAGCCCCCATGGAAGCCGGCAAGGAGCCTGAAAAAGTGCAAACAAGGCACATGAAAAACCGAAACCCGTTTTGCTCATCGTGCGTAACAGGTTCGATCGAAGCATTCAAGGAGCATTCAAACCCTCCTCCAGCGTTCGAATTCCTAGAAGACATTATCGCTATGGGATGAGGCGTCCATGGCAATCACGACAAGGGCAAGGCACCTTTGGGTGTACATAAATAGCAGGGTTATGGAACAATATGGGCAAAATGAGAGACAAACGTGGGTGTCCATGTTTCATACATCCCTACAAGCGTACACTACCATCGTGAAAGTTTCGTCTGTGGCGGAGACGTCGTATCCAAGGATCACGATGTCTTCTCGTGTGACGGAAATGCTACGGCCACCGCACAAACAAAAACGCGAGTCGCTGCACTTTTCCTTTGCCATTGCCTGGGGAGAGGATGAGGTGAGAAAGTTCAGCAGCAGCATGAGGAGAAAAATGGCTACCTCAAGAAACTGTTGGAAATAGATACAAATGCGGAGGAAAAGCGCAGCTTCCGTGAGATCTCTGTTGCAGGGGATATCCTTCAGAAAAATATTCAACGTGAGTATATTTCCGATCAGGTACTGGCAATGTTACTCACGCATTCCCACTCATGACTTAGCCACTAGAGAAGCCAATTAGAGTTAGTCACTTGCAGCTGGGCAGGGAGACAGAGAGACGTACAGTGATCTTTGCGCGGACGGTGAAAGGCCCTCCTTCTTCGGTGCGACTAAAGAACGGCTTCTTTTGGCCGTTTTTTATGGGTGGAGCAACGGTGCCTGGGCCAACCGTTATAAGCTTCAGTGACCCTCCGTCCACTTGCTCGTATCGGACCTTCCAGGTGGTTTCGGGTGGCTGCCAACACGAATTGGTTTCGATGGGAGGTTCGCGATCTAACCATTGAACGACTCACCCCGGACTTAGACGCCTTTTTCTTTGGCGAAGCGGGCCAAGATTGAGATCCTACGGTGAGCTGACCGTATTTGGAAAAGCCCCCACGGTTCTTTTGGATAGGAGGGGTGTATGGAGAACAAATTTTGCAACCCATCTATGGAGGGATATGTTCGTGTGGCATGACCCGGGGGCGAGGGAGTGACTTACATTCGTGAACTCTCTACCGCAAAGGTGGCATTGTATCGGATGATAGCCGAGGGTATACTTCAGCCGCTTAGGATCAGAGCTTAACATTTCGGAGTGGTCCATCTCTGGATAAGGGTAGAGCTTGAGGGAAGAGGTGGGGGAAGCATCGCGGGGGCTGGCGAGCTTTATTCAGTAGAATAGTCCATGGCTAACAAAGCCACAGGAGGTTCTTCGTCAGCTCTAGGCGAACCGTGGGGTCGAGTTGACCATGTCATGGCGAGCTGCCGTGCTGGAGAGTGGACGAGAGGGTACCCAGTTCAGAACGCGAAAGAATAGACGCATGATGGTGAGGCCCATCGTCAAGGGCATTTTTTTAAATCGTGGAACGTAGACTTCCGCCGTGCATTTGGCCCGTTCAACCAATGGGGAAGCTCGATACCAGGCTGGCACTAGCGAACATGGGGAAGGTCAAGGTGGTGACAATCCAATCTGTCGGAACACTCCGGGAACCCAGTTCAGAGTAGGCTGGAGTTCTGCCTCGATGTCAGAGGCGAGGAGGACGCGATTTGGAAGGGGACGATACCTATGGGGACGACAGTTCAGAGTCAGGCTCACCCATGTGCATGAGCACAGGTGACGAGTCGCTGTTCAGATCGAGGGTCCAACGTTTCGTGCTTGGGGCCGACCACCCCAACTAGAGCTACATGCACGCTGTGGTTGCACACGCCCGTGGCAATCCAGAGATCGAGTGAGGCCCCTCAATCCAAGGATGACTCGACAAAGGCTTCACCTCGGCGCCCCAACGGTCGCTCAATGCAATCAGACGCAGTTAAAGCACCTGTCGTTACTGCGAGTGGGACACCAGGTCCCGCTCAGAAATGGCAGATCACTTCCCCCAAAACGCACCCCCATGATTTCCGAATCAACTTGCGCTCCTCAGCCTGGACAACGATCCCACTTGGATCCCACGGTGGTCAAGTACACTTTGGCGTGCATGGACCTGCCCGTAATCGGCTCCCTCAAGATCCGCTCGGTTACTTCCTGGAATGTAGCGCACGTACTCCCTGACCTCTTCTTCCCCTATGATGGTCTTCTGGCGCAACTCTTTCCCGGCCCCCCAAATTTTGCAGCTGAGACCGTGAGCTTGGGTGGAGGGGAGCCTCGGACTGGAATAGATCTCGGCAGCGTCGGACTATGATTGGACTTTCCTCTCGGACAAGGTTAACGTGGCGGGAAATCGACATGTACTGTACCCCCCAATTCGTGCCCAAATCTGTGTCTAGTCTCAAGCTAGAGTATACAGGGTTAGAAGAACGGGGGTGGAGGGAGTTTTTTGCGTCCACCTGCAAGTTCGATCTGTCGAATACAGACAGTGTTCCTGGATGTCTGGATCTAAGGTGCTGTGGAATGCGTTATCACTCGCTGGAGGGGAGGACAATGACTTCCCATGTCCGGGGCTCGAGTCGATCTTTATCGTTTCATCATTCACCGGGGTTGGACGTTGGCGAGTCGCTTACGGCCCTATCCGATTGTCTTCGAAATCGACGAGCCGTCATTTTCAAGCTCAGGCACCTCCAGGTGAGACTGTTTCCGATTTGAGAGCCGGGTATGCGCTGGACCCATAGTGGGGCCAATGTTACCTAGGGAATTCGTTGGAACCGGATGAGCAGCCACTTTCTCACTTACTGCTCATCACAGGCATCGGTGTGGACGAGTATTTTTTTTGGAATAATAAAGCCACGCACTGTCCATCCAAGCTGACTTTCTTTATGCTCCCCAGCGAACTAGAATAGTGAGCAAGTGGCCAGATTTTGATTAGAGATTCAAAGGGAAAAGAGGTTGGTGCGTTTGCTACTTTCGTGCTTGAAAGACAAGCGGGCTAAAGCTGAACGCGAATGACCACGCGGTCTTTGCGAACAGCTGAGCTACCGTGAGAACTTTGGTCACCAGATTTGGGACGAAAATTCGGGGAGGCCAAGTCCCCCAAATGACCTTGCTGCTATGGACGCCGACGATGGGAGAACGACCGCCGTGGTTGGCATCTCAAGCCTACCACCTACCGGAACTTTCACCGTTCCTCCTCACATGACAGCCACGACAATCTTGCCCCAGAAGCGGAAGCAGAAACAAGTCACCGAAGATTCGTCAACCACCGAAGGCATCGACTGCATTTGCGGTTTCACGCATGAAGACGGCGGCCTGTCTATCGCCTGCGACGATTGCGGACGCTGGTGTCATACGACCTGTTTCAACATCATCGAAGGTGCCGTCCCGGAGGAATGGCGATGTTGGGAATGTCTCCCGAGGCCGGTGGATAGGGAGAGGGCGGTTTTTCTACAACAGCAGAGGCAGAGACACAGTCACGAGACGATGCGTAGGTTGAGCCCTGGCGTCGAGAAGAAGCCACGACGAGCGAGTGCCCCAGCTATCGAAGGCAGCGGAGGACGTCGCAAACGGTCAATCCTGACTCAGCACCTCAATCACAATTCCCAGCCCACTCGCGTCGAAGAAGAACCGATAGACATCTGCGAGCCCCCAACCGCAGGCTACGTGCACATCTCAAAGGACGTCGTTCCCAATCGAGAGGCTCGACAAAGACTAGAACGAGCCGCTCGTGGCTGGCGAGGCATCACCGCTCTGGACCTCCCTGAAGTCGAACTCCATCTATCCAGAACTCTTTTACAACCTCTTCCACCCTCTTTCATTTCCCAGTCTCCCCATTCAATATGTACAAATCCACACGTCCGGCCCCCTTCCTTCTCCCTCCACACAGCTCAGCCCGTTCCCCGCTCAGCTATGATAAGCCCTTATCCCTCTACCATACTCCCTTCTTCCACCTATCTCTCCGACCCTCTCAACGCATACGCGCATTTGGGAATGCCCAAGCCTTTTGTTCATCTGATCGGGCCACCCCTTGATCTCGCCCTGGACTCAAGAATCACAGGAAGTGAAGCACGATTTGCAAGGAGCGGGTGTCGACCGAACGCTGTCCTCAGGCCCATGATTTGCAATCAGTCAAAGGATAGAGAGAAACCCACGGGCGGTGACAAGGAAGCCGGGATCTCGTTTGGTATGTTCGCTCTGAGGGATATGAAAGCGAACGAGGAGGTTGTTCTTGGTTGGGAATGGGACGATGGACACGCAGTTCACCACCTGCCGACACTCATCGAATCACCCGGCATTTACTCGTGCGTGCTGCTCATACTTACCGACGGACGGCAGTAGACCCATTAACCAGTTCTGTGCATAGGCCTCACCACCTCGACCATCTGCGGAACCAGATGTCGTGTATGCTTCACACCCTCAGTTCGACCTTCACGACTTGCGCTTGCGGTTCGAAATCCAAGGATTGTGTCCTACGGCTAATGGAAGCTTTCGTCGATTGCGAAATACCGCCAAAACCTCCGAACACGCACATTGATTACGGCCCGCTGGTCGGTCATCGAAGGGGGTTTCGGACGCGGGAGAGGGTGCCATTCTCGGGCGGGTTAACTGGTGTTGAGATGGTTACCCTGGAACCAATCAGTAGGGCCACATCATCATCAAGCACAGACAGTGAACCTCACGGGCCGCTTTTCGATGGTGACATGATATCGCAGTCGGCTCTCCCTTCGACGCCTAAGCCCTCTTCGGTAACCTTAACATCACGCAAGAGGAGACGCGATGGCACGATCCGCAGTGGAAAGGGTTCATCCAGCGATTCAGACGCTGATCACTCAGGTGGGTTTTGCCGTTCCTGATCGGGTTAGCTTAATTCCCACCTACGTTGCAGCCACCCCTCGTCAGAGGCAAAAACGAAGGGTAGACCCCAAAGCGTCAAATCCTGACCTCCTCCAAGCAGCCAACAAGCGGACGATGCCAGCTAAGATGCGTAAGCAATGGATTCATCGGACAATACAAGACGCCACCCCTAGGGCGACCCGCACAGATGAAGCCAGTGGAACCGAAGAGGAACACATGGACGTCGACCATGGTAATTCCGCCTTTGTATCCGCTTCCTGCGCCAGTTCTCATCACATACCAGACTCCACTGTCATGCCTCCGCCACCCGTACCCTCACGACGCAAGTCAAAGACAAAGAAGACAAAGAAAACACCAGCCCCAGCATCCCCTACATCTGTTTCCTCACCGTCTATGCACTTTGCTAAATTATCTTTATTGTCACCTACAGTCGAGATTTCCAAAGCATCCCTTGACATCACAACCCTCTCCTTCAACGATCATCCTCAATCTCCGACCCCATCACCTTCCTCCCCTCCCGCTCCCGCCGGCCCACCCATTAAACTACATACTACCCCCATATCTCCCCTCCTTGCCTTCACCAATTTACCGACCTACCCGACAGTCACTAGACACCCGCCAGCACCGGGCTTGCCAGATATTCAGAAACCGAAGGCGGAACTCGTGCTCGACGACAGTTTCGCCCGTCCTACTTCGCCGGACCTGTTAAGTTCGTTACCAGGCTTGCGGCGTGGGCGAAATGGCGAATCCACCCCCGCTGTTATGCAAGAACTTCCCATTTCTCTCCCCGTTATCTCAGAACCTGATCAAGCACCCGCGGACTCAGACCCACCTGCCCCTGCTCCTACAACCCCACCGTCGACAGAGACTGCTCCCGTTGATGACCTTCGGCCTAGCACAGATTCATCACCTGCTCTTGAACCTCCGCCTCGACCACCTTCTGATCACCATGAACTGACAAGTACACCTGAGCTCAACTCCTCGCCACCCACCACGCAAAGCATGCCCCAGGTTACTCCACAAGACACCCCCACGGCTCTGGAGCCTCCGACAGAAGACAAACAAGAAATGGAACGTCAGTCTACCCCGCCACCTCCACCTCGTGAGGCTTCGCCCGCTCCTCAGAAGGTCAAAACATCGTTTAAGGACTTCTTGATGAGGAAGAAGAAGGGGCAGGCGGAAAGTCCCGTGGTTCCGTCGTTGACTATGGGACCTCCCCCCGCGCTCCCGCTTGTGCCCACACGTGGATCGGACCCGGCTGCGGATTTTATTGAGGAAGCGAAGGAGGATACGGAGCAACAAAAAGCTGCAGCTTCGAAACAACCTTGGGGACCGCCTGCCACCGAACCGCCAGATGTGGACATGGATACAAGTTCTCTTGCGCATAAACCCGAGCGTGCTGAGGGAAAGCCGGACACCACACCACCACCCCAACACAATACTGAGCGCCCATCCGATTCCTGGCTGCTTGACTCCCAAACTCCCCGGCCCGGTGTTATGGTTGACCTTCGACAGGATTTGGCGCCGGATTTGGGCCATAGTGAATTGGTGGGTGTCCGCGGAGTCATCGAGCCCGCAGTAAATTCTCCCGAACGCCCTACCACTGCACCGCTCAAACCCATGGATGGGAAGACCGATGCGATTGTGGCACCTGTGACGTCGATGATTCATGTTCGACCATCCGAGGAAGGAGAAGTCGTAATCATCCTTTCTGGCAAGCATAAGGGAAAGGTGGGAAAGGTGGTCAAACTTGGGAAGGATATGGTATCTGTCGACCTCGACGAACCGGAAACCGAGGTGGTTGACTTCGAGCCCCTTTGGCTAAGCCTGTTCTCCAGAGATAGGGCGCCTCTTTCTAACCCAGCACCTCCGCCTCCTCGCGTACCTCCAGAGAAAGGGAGTTCGAGCTCTCCGTCCCCCGCCCCACAGTCCGAAGATGGTGAAATTATTCAGGATCCACTTTCGAGGGGCCCATCCCAACAACTGGGTAGTTCATCTTTCACCCAAGTAACTGCCCCACTTAGAGCCGCGCCGATTAACGCACCAACACAACCTCGCTCATTCCAAAACGCCTGGAAAAACAACACATCCACTATACCCTCTCGACCCACCTCACTCTCGCATTTAACGAACGCCAACCCTAACGGTGGCGTTAGCAACACCACTAATAACCTCGGCAACGCGTTCGCCAATTCATTAAACCGACCTAGTCCGCCGAGCGGGCCCAAGGCGCTGAGAGGCCTGAACCCACGTACGCCGTTCGAGGGGTCAAGATTTAAGCCAGGAGTTATGGGCTCGGGATTGAACGGGAATGGTATAACTGGGCTTCCCGGGGTGAATGGAAACGGTTTAAAGAGGGAGTTGAATCCGAACAATGGACATCCGGCGATCCCCAAAGGCCCTTCGGCAGACCGGGAACGAGATAGGGAGAGAACGAACGGCAACTGGTCGACAAAGAATTGGGGAGGTGGGTGGAGGTGAGATCCGCCTTGCGCGGATGCTGACTCGAATGAAACGGTTCAGGTTCAGTTCAGCATTCGAGTTGGATTGACTGTTCGTCTCTCTTCCTTTTATTGTGGTTTTGGTCGCTGCTTTTCTTTCTACTCTGTCTGTCACCCCAAATCTCTTCGTTCTCTTTGCTCCTGTGTTTGCTCTCCTGTCTGCGCGCTGTCGTTATCTCTTTGTCCGTTCTTCACGGTTTCCGTTCGATTTCCTTCCGCTGTTTTGTTCTCCCAATCCTGTTTTATTAAACTCCGTTTATTGCACAGAGCGTGTGGGTTCTTCCTCTTTTTCCGTTCGCACCCCCTCCCCCTCCCCGATTTCGTGCTCTCCTACCCACCTACGCCGTCTTGGATCGCAGAGCTACTGCATACTGTACAAACGTGTTTAGTGAGGTGTAACCTGTGTATTAGTTAGATATAGTACCCTATCGCTCAGCTCTTTAGATTGCACCAGTGCATGTGCCTTGGGGGTCGTTCCGGTAAATTTGAAGCCGTCGCCGGCTTCCAACGGGTCTGATTCGTAGCACTGCACTGTCCAGCTGATGGATGAATCGATGATGGATGATCATTGCTTCTACTGAAACACGGCAATACTCCTGGTGCTCCATATGCTGACTTTAGGATTGCAGTACCGTGCGGAGTGTTCGCCCCGCTGCGCAATGCACCGCCAAAGGCATTATATAAGCCCAAGTTCCCTTTGGCATGGAGGTACAATTGACCACGACCAACCGCTCGTCTGCGCGTCTGCCCTTGCCCCATCATCCTCCCCTGTCGACGTCTGTAGGCTGTAATCCAGCCTCGAATTCAGGACGGAGACATCACGATGGCTACGAAACTCATTCTCACAAAGAACTCACCCCTGGACACTACTCTCGTCGATGAAGCGAGCGGGGCGGTGGTGTACGAGATTGAGACAGAGGGGAGCTTTTTCAACAAGACGACGGTCATTCGGAAACCACTTACGGGTGCGTTCCTCTTTTGCCGTCGATATAACCTTCCTTCACCTACCGTCCATTGTCATCAGGTCGACCCGGAGAGCGCGTGCCTCACACCTCCACCGAGGTTGCAAGAATCCAATGGAAGGCGTGGTCGCCTGACAAGGTCACGTATTGCGGGCGCGAGATGGAGATCGGAGAATTCATGCCCAAAGCGGGGTTTTTCAGCAGGTGAGTTACATACATACAGTTCAGAGTTTCGAGCCGAACCGATGAATTGCCACCCAATTCCAGTGACTATTTGATCACGGCAAACGGAACGGAGTATCGGTGGTCATGTACTAGTGGCCCACAGGTAACTGTGAACTTCGACGCTCGATCTTCCCGTGGCCTTGGCTGACGGGAGGGTACTGCGCATCCTTAGCTTGTGACGAAAGGCGGTAAAAAGACACTGGTAGCGAAACTGCATAAAGCACACCACCTGTTTGACAGACGCAAGGCGTTTTTGGAGGTTGCGCCCGCGGGATTGATCATGCTCGATCAGATCGTGGTCTCCTTTGTGTATGTGGAGAGTAAACGGAGGGAACGTCAACGTCGTTCGGACGCTGCAGTACAAAGTGCGGGAGCTTCTGCGGGAATTGGTGCGGCAGGTGGTGGCTGCTG
This sequence comes from Thelephora terrestris, assembly GCA_015956445.1. NCBI lineage: Eukaryota > Fungi > Basidiomycota > Agaricomycetes > Thelephorales > Thelephoraceae > Thelephora > Thelephora terrestris. Next base: position 4,368,236 of record WIUZ02000001.1, on the reverse strand, counting down.
AAGCCTGAAGGGCATAGGAGAAACCGTGGGACTTGTTGGAGATGGTTTTGATTGCGTGTGAAGGCTGTCGAAGGAGGCTTGATTAAAGACTACTTACAGTACTGCGTCTATCAGTGTAATAATCAAGGTGGCTTGCGGCCGAAAACGTTTTACCCACTCGACTTACCTGGATATCAGTGGGGCAGATCTCCCCCTGATATTTTTTGGGGTCCTGCACGCCATGACGCCAAGTTGAACCTCTGCCGACAGCGAAGTTTGCCGGCCTCACTTACACCATGACCACCACCACCAAGGCTTGTCTCGTCGCCTACCCTCACCCAGATATCCCCCCAGACAAGTCCATCCTAGATATTGAGTTTGATCCACTGAAGAATGGGCGGTGGCTCGTTAGGCAGTTCATCGATCTCTTCCCAGAACACGTCGACGATTTGAAAACTGCTGCCATCTGGAAGGTGAGTCAGTCATCGGAGGCCTGACTTCCACCCTGACCGGCATTTCAGGCCAATGATCTCGCTACCAAGGATGTGGATACTGACTCCAGGGCACCGATACGTAAGTGGATACACGAAAGAGCAGGAAAAGAAAGAGCAGGAAAAGAAAGAGCAGGAAAAGAAGAAGTTGTGAAGCAATATGAGCGTTTGGACAAGCACTACAGAGATGACCTGGAAGAAGTGGTCCAATTCGTGGTTGTGACCCAAGCGAGTGCGTGCTCGTTCGCGTGCTTCGGTCGACTCAATCGATAGATTGCTTTACAGTCACCGAGGATGCAGACTTTTTGGAAGACGCCGATGGAAACGCTAAACGTATGCAAGGTGAGCGTTCCTTTCATCCCACCCCACCTCACCCCACCCCGCATGTTCTCATACAGGGCAGAGCGAATCAAAAACGCCAGTGGTCTCGGGGGTACAACCTCCCCGTCTGATAGTATCAAGGACTTCAATAAGATCAAAAGAACGGTCACTTTTCCCAGTGGACCGCGATATGGCAGGCCTTCCCATCGCTTTGGACCACCAACTGTTCTTTTTAACGATGCGCTGGCCCGTCTGAAGTACGACCTCGAACACCTCGACAAGTTCACACCACCCCACCAGAAACTGTGCCATGCTTTCAGCCTCACCACTATTGCTGCAGACTTCCATTCGTCGGATGAAGAGAGGTTCAAGTCCTTAAAGGACCCTCTGAAGGAATTGCTCGGAACGGAGGCTTCATGGAAAGAGTCGGTAGCGAGTGGATCAACCATACCAGATGGTCTTTGGCTTGAAGGGCCCTTCGCGTATATGATTTTCGAACTGAAGAATGAACCAGGTCTGGGAGGAGACCCATTTTTGCAGAGTCTGGTGGTATACGGCAACGCTGTCAAGCAGGTACTTTCCCCTCTTCTTTCACCGGTGGCCCCGTGTCTAAGTTTGCTCTACAGATCGTCAATCACCTCTCACGCTCAAACTTCCCTGTCGTCCTGCTAAGCATGGCAGGGAATAATCTCGTGGTATCAACAGCCATCTACACCGACGCCGTATACGCGGATAAGTTGCTTTCGATCGACCTCCATCTCGGATCACACGGTGCGGACAACGTTCTCCGCGTTGCGCGTGTGTTTGCGGCAATAGAAGAATGCACAGTCAGACTCCGCGCTCAGTATCGTCTCCTCGATAACCTCCAAAACGTGCAGCCCGGCGTTATGTACCCAAGCCCGACGGCAGACCCGCCGGAGGCTGAGATCCCACGGCTCGAGTTCATCTGCAAGTTGGATCGCCAAAGCGGTGCTCGGCTCGCTACCGTCGATGAGGCAAATGAGCGACATGCAATTTACCTCGCAAGGATGCAGACCAATACCGCAGGCGACGCCTCGGACAACCTAGTTTTTGTTAAGTTTACCCCAAAGTACAACCAAGAGGCTCATCGTCTGCTCGCTAACCAAGATCCTCCACTTGCCCCAGCTCTATTCTCTTGCAACCGCATTATTGGTGACATGTATATGGTCGTGATGGAGTACATGTCGGACGCCAGCCCTCTTCACCTCTTCTTTTCGCCGTTTACCCCCCCATGTCCGCTGAAGGTCGAAGTCGTCCGCAAGAGCCTTGAGAAGGCCCTCGGGTTGCTCCACGGACAGGATCTTGTCTTTGGTGACCTCCGGCAGCTGAATATTCTCTACTCGCATAAAGGCGATTGTGTTTTCCTCGTAGATTTTGATTGGGTCGGCAAACACAGAGAAGACCGCTACTCTCCTTGTCTCAATCCCGTAGTGCGGTCTGATGTGGGTAGGTGGGAGGTCATGAAGAAGGAACACGATATTAGAAGCTTGGAGGGTGTCATGGAAGGGCTCGGCGAAAAGGTTAGCGTCTGAAACCTGAAGTCAGCATCTATGCAGCTTGATGTTGTCGTTTATATCAATATACCTCCCCAAACCACGGGGGCTTTCGAGCACGAGTAGAAGTGACGGTGCGAAACGTCGAGCGCTTGGCCAACCTAAAACCAGTTGAGTGTTGCCTTACCATGCTTCCGTTCACCGCGCACGGCCGAACTGATGCATCGTTATTCTGTTTCCTAGAGGCGAATCCGTTCGCGAAGAAGGCAGAGATGGGTCCTCCGAAGATGGAGCTTGGTATTGGAAGCAAGAAACCCGCTGCGCTCGGCACGCAGAAGTCGTTGCACAAGAGCGAAACTTTCTTCGAGAAGGTCGAAGCTGCAGAGACCAGCACCGATCCCCCCAAACGTGAGTCTGAACCGTTTTAATTCTTGCCCCTTCGTTCTTGATGTGAATGGGCGTTTGTTTCGCACGTGTTAGGCGGAAAGCTTGTGAATAAAGTTGTTGGAGCCAAGGGCAAGAAAAAACATGCGAGGAAGGATAAGGCGAAAGCTGACTTCAAGAAAAAATCCGAATCCCCTCTTCCGGACGGTGTTGCAGTGAAGGGCAAGAGATCTGCCGAAGAGCTTCAGGACGCGCAAATGGGAGACGATTCTCAGACCACGACCAATTTCGATTCTCAGGTGGAAGAGGTGGAAACCTAATTGGAAGAGACGCAGTCGGACGGGTCGTCACTTCATGCTGACACCGAAGTGGAAACTGAGCCCGCAACGGAAGAAGAAACTCAGGAGACCCAGGTGGATGAGGACGATAGTGAACCGGTAAGCCATCGTTCGTAAACCTCGCCTCACCACCCCAAGCCGAGTTTCTGTCAGGTTACGAGTCGATTGGCCAGCGACGCCACCACAAGTGACGACACTAGGATCATAGTTCCTTCGAGATCCTGGGAGTAGTCTTCTCGCTGTTCACCTCATCACCTGCTGAGTTCAGATTTGTATCACAATGTACCTAGTAGTGAAGTTTTGAGTACCAATCAAACATCGGAAACACTTTTCCGAGATACCATCTGTTGGAAAAACTCTGTTCCAGTGTACTTGCAAAACCACTCCGGCGGTAAACCCCGGTAAGAAATTTGGCAGGTAGAGTCGAGATTTCCCCTGCACTTGTAAATTAGATGTTTTTCAACATAGTTTTGGTACTATTTCAATATAATAGTGGTGCCTTCTGGCTATATCTTGTTTCTTCCTATAGAATTTTGTGCTTGTGAGGTAGATCTCTTTGTGAGCTTGTTACTTGTGTTTTATCTATGTCAAAAACCTCTTCTGTGATACAAATGACTTTGAGCAATGAGTTCTGAGTTTGAGACAGAAATGAGTCTTCTCACTCTAGATACTATATTACCTTAATCTTTACATTCATATCAAGACAAAGTTTCTGCACATATTTTATTGGTCATAGCCTATGGAATATTGAGCACAAAAAATACAAGACTTGGCAAAAAGTATCAATCTCTACTGAGGGAGTAGATGGCTGAAGTCAAGAATGAACACCTTTCTCGGAAAAAAGCACATGTACAAGTATTGGTTTTTCCATTTCACATCAGCAGGGAAGCCATATCCCTTAGCTAGCTGAAATAGCACCTCTCCAGTATCTACATCTTGAACTCTGTGTTGAAAAATGTTCCACATTATGGTGCCACTAGGGTGGAGTTTATTGGGGGGTATGTTGGACAGTTGAACAGGTGATGACCCTGGGATCCCAAACTCCCACCCCTCGGAATGCTCCCCATAATCAGTCCAGACTCTTGAGCCGTCCAGGTGTAGGGCACCAAATTGTTCGGAACTGCTTATCATATCTTCAACCTCTCCTGTCCATAAGGATAATACTAGGATAGGTCCAGACTCTTCTTTAAAAAAGATTTTAGACCCATCTTCTGATATCCCAGCCTCAATCCCCTGGGAAATATTGCCAAAATGCTTGTGCCAGAGGAGTTCTTGTGTCTCAACATCTGAAACAGTGACATCTTTGTCTTGCCACTGGACAATGATCAACTTGTCACCAGCTAGCTGGGCTTTATGATTGCGGCCCCTAGCTTCAGTTTGAAAGGATCCCTTACAGTGGCCAGTCAGGATGTCCCAGATCTCCACCACTCCATTAATATCACTTGTGATAACAGTGTCATTGTTTACTTGTATATTGACAGAGATGGTTTGAGCTGGAGAGGAGGATCCAGACTTTGGATCAGAACTGACTGGCTTTGTTGAAGAGGCCCCAATCTGCCAGAACTTGAATTTAAAGGAGTTTGAGACAAGAGTGGAGGGTGAGGTGAATTCAAGGGCAAGAACAGTATCACAAAGGAAAGTCTCAATGGGGTGGGAAGCTGAGATTTTGATTTCCCACACATAAATGATGTGACCAACTGCTGCTGCAATAAGCTTGCTGTCAGGGGAGAAACAACAGGCCCCAAACTCCCTCTCATCAGGATGGAACTCAGCCACAATTGCCCCTGACCTGAAGTCTTTGACTGTAACAACACCATCATAGCACAGAGCCAACTTGGTACCATCCAAGGAAAAGGCAACACAAGTGCTCCTAGACTCCTCCCCAATCTGGTGACCATTGATATCCCAATGCTGGACTTTCTCATCAGACACAGACATGAAGTACTGTGGGTCCAAAGGATGAAAGATAACCTGGTCTACAGGCTCCTGCTTTGATATCTGATGGCAACACTCCCCTGTTTGAATGCTCCACAGTTGGATTGCCTGATCAGACCCAGAAGCGATCATTGCAGAGTCTGCAGAGATGGAAACAGACAGCATCCTCCCTGTATGGCCAATGAAGGTCTTTATAGCTCCACCTGTCTGCACATCCCAAAGTTTGATGGTCCCGTCCAAACTCCCAGACACAAGCAAAGCTCCATCTAGTGAGAAGGTGACGGAATTTACCCCACCCTCATGCAAAGAAATAACAGCTGTTTGGCTACCAGTGATTGCATCTAGGATCAAAATAATCCCAGACCACATGCCAACTGCAATTGAGTTCTTCCAGCTTGAGAGGGCAAATGAAGGACCAGCAAAATCAACTGCACGATAGCATGATCCCCACTCAGCTGGAAGCCCATTGGCTACCTTCACTTTGTCTAGGATTTCTGTGCTATACTCCTTTTGGAGCCATGATGAGGAGGGGCAGAATGGGAGGGCAGAATGGTATATATGGGATGGAAAATCCTTGATGGTGTCAAAGTGTTCCAATAGAAAGCGTTGGGTGTCATTGGTCCATGTGCATGGAATCCCCACCTGAATAATTGTCAAAAAGTTACTGAGAAAACATTCTAGAAAGCACTCACTGAAGCACACCACTGCTCAACATCATTCATAGCATAGACCCCAGCATCAAGGTTCCCTGTGAGTATGAGGACTTCGATCCAATACAACAATCTTTTGGTGAAAAATTCCTTGATTTCTTTCTCTAATTCCCCAATGGCTGGGCTGTCCTTGGGGGTTTCCAGAAGGTGTTTTGTCCAAAATTGACATGCATATTCCAGAGCATCTCCAGTGTAGTTCTTTCTCTGACCAGAGAGTTCCTCGACTTCACTAAGAAGAACATAGTCATCCAGATTGCAGATATTCCTCCTCAGCCTTTCCTTCATCAAACCCAAGCATAACAGTGAGATTTTTGCATGATAGATGTTTTTATCCACAAAAAACCACTTTTTACTGCACCGCTTGGAATCCATAAGGAAGTCAGGAAATGACTTGTGAAAGACACGGATTGGCTCTCCTATTCTTTCTGCACCTGGGATAAGGAGGAGAGAATTGAGGGAAGACAGAGTGGTGGAAACTTTATTGTTGGATACTCTGAGGAGTTCTGAGAGTGCCCCTATTGGAAGAGAGTTAAACACAAGTAGCACTGCCCCAACCACAGTCTTGAAACAAGAGTAGATTTCCTCCTTATCGTCATCATCTGCCTCCACATCACCAACTGCTTGCTCGAGAACCTGAGTGTATAGGGAGTCAATTCCCTTCCCTTCATTGGCAATTCTTTGTGGGAGCAAGACAACCTGGTCCAGTTGTTCAGTGGGTATGCGGCTTGGGGATGCCACAAACTTGACCACAACTGAAGCATAGATGAAGAATCCTGCTGCCTTTTTGCAAAGAATGTCGATGTCAGATGACTTGGGCCAGTCTTGTGGGAAGGTACAGTTATTCCGTGCTTTGGTGATTTCAGCTAGCCGAGTCCTGAAGAACAGCCTGATATCGCTCTCCACTGAAGATGGCTCAACGTCATGTAGCTTGAAGACTTCTGTGGTGGGTTCGAGGGATTCAAGATGGAACCCCTCACTGATTCGAGGTTCAGGGCGACCAGTGATGAGGAACTTGACACTGGGGATCTTGTCCACATAGCGGGAGAGCACTGAGAGGATTGCAGAGGCAGGTTCGTTGTCTTGACACTCATCAAGAGCATCAATGATGATGAGGGTGGGAATTTGTGTGGCCTGGAATGGCTCAACAATGAGCTTCTCCATTTGAGAACAAAGTGACTCCCGCCCAACATCATGGCTAGTCGTCAGGACTGGGAGCAAGGCCTTGCAGAAAAGTGGATACTGATAGGCGAGCTGGAATGCTAGGGTGGGGAAGATTGATCGAAGGTTGCTCCTGTCTTCAAAATTTCGTGAACAGAAAAAGCTCGCCCCAAGCTTCCCATCTGCAAAACTTGTCTCTGCAAATGTCTGGGCTATGGTTGACTTTCCGGTTCCTGCGAGACCGTTGAGCCAGAACACATGTTTATCCTCTTGGCCATTCAACCAGTTCTCCAGGTGATTGAGAGTATCCCGCCTTGTGCCCTTCATACATCCCTGCCTGTCTCCACAGAGGTACCCAGCGTTGGTGATGTGATACATGCGGTCGAGAAGGGCGAGGTCTGATCTCTCCTGTTCTCTTGTCATCACATGTAAAAAGATGGAATTGGGGGACAAACTGACAATGAGCATAGAGTTCTTTTTATAGATGTCTTGTTGCAATGAGGTCTGAAAAAGGTGTTGGTCAAGGCGGGGGTAAGGACTCCAAGGACAAACCTGGTACTCCATGATAGCATCTCGAATATCCTCTACCAAGCCAGCAAGTCTATCAGCATTCTTGACGTTCTTGATGAAACCCTCCACATTGCCTTGTTTCGTCAATGAATCGAGTTCCCTGGCAACATTGTTGAGTTTTCTAATGTTCGATGTTCGTCAGACTCGGTCCGCGATACAGGAGAGCACAGGGCCTACTCTTCCAGAAATTTCCTCCTGGATTTTTCCTTGATATCATCCTGGTGATCGGATGCACAAAGCGAATCGGCGAGTGCTCCGACGCGGCGCGCCAACGATTCCATCGATTGCTCGTTTGCCTCCGTTCGCTTGTGCGCTCGTAAGCTTTTTGAAGGACGGGCGAAAGAGTTTAACGTACCTCGTAGTTGTCTAGGAAATAGCAGAGACCCCCTGCAACAGATTTGAGCGGACCAAAGGCATCCGCAGATTCGTTGACCCCACGGAGGATGAACTTGGCCCCGGAAGAGGCGAGGGACTTGAGGTGCGACTTTTTCTCATCTGTAGCGCCTGCCTTGACGACAGGATCAGAGGACCCCGGACCTGCGCTTTCTCCTTGTTTAAGAACAGAGCGGAATAGACCAGCATTGGCCGGGTGGCCTGGGTCATGCGAAACAAGCACATTTAGATGGGTCGCTCAAGAAGCAATCGCCAACGTACCATCGCGTCCTTGATCACCAGAGGTCGACGGACCAGACACTGGTGAAGTTGAGTCATCAATCCGTAGATCTGGAGTCGACTGGGTGCGACGTGGCAGTGGCACGGTCAGGTCAGCTCCGCTCGGGTCTTCGATGACCTCGCTCCTCGCTTTGCTTCGACTACGGTGATGCCATTTAGGTATACAGAGAAGATCTCGCAATCCCATGTTGTCGTTTGTTCAAGGTAGATGGTGGGACGATAAGAGATGGATGGACACGTGGCATCCACCCCTTTCCGAGCGAATGCAAAGCGCTCTAGGAAATAAAGCGCTGAGAAAAAAAATCAGCTCGCAAACTTGCAGAGACCCCGACCTCCCCCACTTTACAACATTGCTTGGCGCATCATCTCCTCATTGTTTCCATCCCCTGTGTCTACTGGGCTCATCAAACCCATTGTAAATTCTTTTTCGTGCAGAGAGAACCGAACGGGCTCTCAAGTTAACCAAGACCCTCAAGGGCGCCGCAGTAACCAACCGGTCAACGCGGCCTCCCCTCCCGTACGTCCGCACCTCGTCACCAGCATGGGGAACGATTATCCCTGAAATTGGTCAGATCTCAGAGGAGAATAATCAGTGCATCGGCTACATTCCCTGGGAAGGAAACAGTCTGGATGGATCGAAGTCCGGAGGGGCCCTTGAGACCCACAATTTCCTGTCGTCCCGTCCACCCACCACCTATATACGACAGCCCCCGGTCTGCGTTGGAAACACGGATGCGCAAACGTGATAAGGGGGGAACCGGGACCATAGATTCAACCAGTTCGTGATCGCCACAACAAGTTTTGCAGTAAACCGAACGCCTGAAAACCATGCGCATCGGAACGGAAAGCTGGTCGAACTGTGCTCACCTCAAGGGGTGGGTACATATGTGACGTCGATAGTTTCTCCCATCATTTCTGTCGAGGGATTGCCGATGTGCACCATCCAGTGTCAGGTCAACGGGTACTAGCAAATCTAGAGGTGCTATCACCACCTGGACCTCGTCCCGGAGTCTCGCTCCTCTGGTTCCAGCCCCAGGCTTTGGCGCACAGACGATAGCAAGAATTCTAGGAGCTGTGTGATGCATAGGAACCGTGGCTTGAAAACCCGCGTTGGTTGGGATCCCGAGACAAACAGACCCATGCGCCGTGGGTCTTTTTCAGCAGCTTTTCACATCCGCTTGCTCATCGCATTTGTTCAGATGGAGAATATCAAAAATCGTCAACCATGGACCTTCCGATGAGCTCATACCGCGCTTTGGGAGGGGAATTCGATTGCACCCCCCTCCCCGACTCTGAAGAAACGACTGACTGTAACGCGATGCTATCTTGAGCCGTGGTTTCCTCCCGTTAATGAGCTTCCGCGCAGTAAACCCGAATCGTGTCTTTCGCCGATGATACCCTCCATTAGAACACGCGTTCCACACCCTTCGAAGGTTGACCATTGCCTTGCAACACATGAATACAACAGCCAACCCTGCTGCTTGTCGTACCCTACAGCCTCGGGATTCCAGGATTGGCAAGGCAAAGCACTCACACGCTGCGCTTCTAGAACTCTGGGGAGCTCTGTAACGCATCCATGCCGCGTCGACGAGTAGCAGTCTTCGAGCGAGTTCAGCCCTCGGATCTCACCTCAACGTCACACGGGCTTTACGAGGCCAAAACTATACAAACCAATGTTGTAGGTATGAATAGAGATTTTTTGGTTTCTCTCCGAAGGCTCAGCCAGGGTTGCCCGAAAATCAGACCTCCTTCGGTTACAGGGTCTCTTGTTGCTAGACTCCTCTCGTTCTTAGCTATCTCTCGCTTTCGAAGACGTGCTTGTCGGCGATCCATCGGAGCCCCCGCAACTGCGCGAGTCCTTCTTCTCCTTCTTGTGCTGCCCGCTTCAACTCCGCTATAAGTGCCTCAGGCCTCTTAGCGGACTTGAAGCTACTTCTGACCTGCCGTCGGGCCTGCGCCTCGAATCCGTTCACCTCCCAACATTGTGCATGTTACCCTGACTCAACCCCCCGCCGATAGATCAAAGGACCGACTTGCTGCAATGTCGGGTGTATGCTTTGGTTCGATTAAGCGGGTCGATTAAGTGATTTCTGCAACCGAATCCGGGAGACGAAATTTCCTCACTTCCGAGGTCTATGCCCGGAAGACACTACCGTTAGCGATAACGACCGGGAACTTCTTAGAAACTACCTGGCTCGTGAGGTCTCTAATGGGCAGGACATTTCGCCCAATTTTTCGGTGGGTTTCCTCGTTTGCGCCTGGAAGTGATTAGAGACAGAGGACCAGGCTGGAAGATTCAATGCAGTGAATCGGGCTCAGGAGTAGGATACCCTCTTACTCGTTGCGTTCCAATGGTGGATGAGTCGAGGTAACCGGGGCGCTTTACAGAGGACCCTATGGGACCCGATGCCCCGAGCAAGGAACCGCATTACACACCGACGTTGAGCGTAGATGGATATGATACACCGTGATATTTACGAACAAAAAAATGAAGAAAGATGGAGCAGGAGGCTACTACAAGTGGATCTCTATCGGGAAAGAAGAGGTAGTAGGAAACTATGCGACGCCAGGACGTTTGATGCATCAATGATGACAGAAAATACCGAGAAGATTTAGGGAACGATGAGATAATAACCAACGAGGGCCCCGTTCGAACAAGTGGAATGTACTGAACAGGGGAGTCCGCGGCGGCTGAGGGAGATCGGCCATACCTCTCAGTGGAGGTTGGTGGACGTGAAACACGCTTTGGCGAGTTAGAACGCGAAGTGGGCCAGTGTAGTAGCCTTTCCATACTCAGGACGATAGGCAAAACACTGAATGGGTTTCGCAGGGGATCGCCGGTCAGTGGATGCCGTGTGGGGGGAACGGAAGCACAGTGCGTGAAGTGGGGGCGGCCCTATGGTGGGGTGTACTATGCGGGAGCGGCGGGAGGTTGTATGACGGTGGCGGTTTAGAGTACGCTGTTTGAACCAACCGCTACCGTCTCGCGCCCTGGCTGGGGTCAACGAGGATCGGGAGTGCCCAAATTCACCAGCGATACTCAGCGATACCCCTCTCACGGCTTGCAGCTTTAGCGATGGCCATGAAACCGTTCAACGCCTCCTCATTATTCAACAAGTCAGCCTGGTACTCCTCAGGGAACGAAACCAGTTCCTCCGTTGCTACCCTGCTCGATTTCCTGGATCTGGGTTTCTTGACCAGGGACTCCACCCGTCCGATATGTTTCTTCGCCCAGTTGCTCTCCACCGGCACGGTGCAGCATTTCTGGTGCCTAGAGTAGAATCGACTGAAGGGGATGTGATCGTGATCTTGGCGGAGGATAAGTACGTCTCGAGCTACCCCTCCACGTTGGGATGTATCTCGTAGACGTCCGGTTGAGCATCAGAAACTCGTGGGCGGCGGATGATCATCACAGCGGCAGCTGGGCGGCCGAGGAGTTGGAGGTGGGTCAGAGGTGAGATCCTCGATGACTTGTACTCAGATGGGAGGGAAGTTACGGTTGATTCTGAGCCCGCAGATGAGGAGGACGATAACTCCGAAATCGAAGAGGAAGTCAAAAACGCGGATGACTTCCTGTCCTCTTTGTTGTTTTCTGGTTGTGGTCGAGAGAAGACTGGTGGACAGGCACGAATACAGAGGCGCGTCGACGAAGCTGATGGTCAGGTTTCTTGGGAGTGGCATGGACGCTCGGCCTTTCCTTCGCGTAGCTATTCCTGCGGGCACGGATCTGTTCCACCGACTCTGTCCTCACCTTGGACCGAGAGCGAGTCTATGACGATACAGGGGGGCTAACGAGGGTTTGATCTGAGGCAGGGGAAGTTGGGGAGCTCGGAGGGGGGGGGGGTGGTATGGTGTACATCGGAAGTCTGCCATGTTTGTTCTCGATGCCGGGGAGAGTCGTGAAGAAGGCATAGAAGTGATCCATGCTGACCCATGTGTTAGCACTAGCTATGGAGAAGAACGGGGACTGCTGAAGAGGTGGAGGGAGAACCTAGAGGTGTGGGGACGTCGTGATGAACTCCTGGGGTAAATTTTGTTGATGTGAGGTCTGCTCACGTATGTTCTGTAGGCTCTAACTTCATCTTCCTCGATGTGGTTGAGCGGTTGCTTGAGCCACACACGGTGTAAAGGGTTATCGTATTGAGGAGGGCTTGAGAGAGCGGGCGGTGACTTCAGGGTATTCCATCGAGAAGGTGGGTTCTGGGCCTGTCCTGAGACATTCTGGGAAGACCTATACGGTGGATGTGAATTGAGAAAGTCGCGTGAATCGGTTGAAGAAAGGTGGGTGACAAGACTGACTGTCGCGCGGTAGTTGAAAAGAGTCTCATATGGGGTGGCCCGAATGATTTGGTCGTCATAATCGAGTGGACGGCTCATGATTAGATGGAACTTAGCAGATCGTAAAGGAAGTCAAAGAGGTGTGAGAGACGAGCAAGTATTCTGGCGGGTCAAAGCGAAGGCAGCCGACGAGTGGTTCTTGAAATGGTGGGAAAGGAGGAAAGAGCTAACGGTCCAAAAGAAATGCAGCTCTAGCCGTGATCTTGCCGAACGAGGAAAATGGCCGTGGAAATATCACCAGCCCCATTGTTTGATCAACTTGACGAATTCCGAGTTTCCAAGCAGGGTTCGCACGGTGTCAGGGAAGGTTCCGGGGTACACCTTAGGGATAGAAACCGGTCCCTGCGTTGTTACCCTGCTCAATGTCTTGAATGCGGGCCTCTTGACCGGTGGCTTCACTCGTCCGATGTGTTACCTCGCTCAATTGCTCTCCACCAGTACGGTACGGCGTAGCATTTCTGGTACCTGGAGTAAAATCGACCAAGAGAGATGTGATCGTAGTGAGGATGGGTACGTCTCGAGCAACCTCTCCACGTTGGGATATATCTCGCAGACGTCCGGTTGGCCATCAGAAATTCGTGCGCAGCAGATGATCATTGCAGCGCCATCTGGGCAGCCGAGGATTTGGATATGGGTCAGGGTAGAGGTCCTCAATGACTCGCGCCCGGATAGGAGGGAATATGCGGTTGATGTCGAGCAAGCAGATGAGGAGGACGATATTTCCGAAATCGAAGAGGAAGTCAAAAACGAGGATGACCCCTTTGATGGCTTCGGGTTGTGGTCCAGAGGTTGGCGGACGAGGCGCGGATACAAAAGCGCGTCGACGAAGCAGGTCCGGTTTCTTGTGAGTGGCATGAATGCTCAGGCTTTCTTCGCGTAAATAACCCTATGAGCACAAATCTGTTCCACCGACTATATCATCGCTTTGGACCGAGAGTGAGTGCGTGACAATACCGGGGGCTAACGAGGGTTTGGTCTGAGGCGGAGGAAGTCGGTGAGCCCGGAGGGGTGGTGGTACGGTGTAAATTGGAAGTCTGCCACCTTCGTCCTCGAGGCCCGGGAGAGTTGCGAGGAAGGCATAGAAGTATCCACCAGTGTGTGGGCACTCGCGCTGTGGAGATAGACGAGGATTGTTGAAGGGGTGGAGGGAGAACCTAGACGTAAGTGAACGTCGCAATCATGAACTCCTGGGGTGAATTTTGTTGATAGAGGGTGTACTTACGTACGACCGCGGAGTGTGCATGAGCGATGCTCCGAAGGTGCGATGCAAGATGTGGATGTTGTCGTGAGCCCGCCGCCGGTCGTGGTTTTTCATGCGTCGCGTTCGAATCGTGACACGTCTGCTCAATCTGCACTTTTCTGTGTCGCCACCGTTCTGTTCGGGTTGTTCTTCGAGTGGCTGCGATCGTGCGTGAAGAGGGTCGATCGGAAACTTGTGGAAGGGGAGGACTGGGGAGGATCAGGCTTGCCAGTAGCCGAGGTGGAAGTCGCCGTGGTGAAGACTCAAAGTGAGTGCTCTCCGATCGGAATCCTCACTCACACAGGTCGGATCGATTCTTAGCTTCGAAGGTGTACCGGTTTCTTCTCTGTGCAATCTTCGCCTCTTCGTAATGCTGGTGTTCGCAACAAAACACGTGCACAGCAACCCCCATGCGAGCTGTGGAGAGAGCTCGCCGACGACAGTTGCGCGCGTCTTTGATCCTGGCAATCGTGGCCAGGGCGAGTATCGGACATTGTCTGGCTTCGGACTTCGGCTCAGAAGATGAATGATAGAGAATGCTATGGCTCTCGGGCCCCTTTGTACCGACGAGTTCACCGATCGCGGCTTGGCACCCACGGATCCTTCCCACTTCCGCGCTATTTACCTTGTGTGTTCTTCTCGAGGGCTCACGAATGTAATTTGCTTAAGCTTTTACTGAGACGTGCTTACAGCGTGTGGGTTCGGTTCCATGCAGCGAAGGACGCCATTCCCCCCCATATCTTTTGGGGTCCTGCACGCCACGACGCAAGTTGAACGTCTCTGCTGAGAGCGGAGTTCAGTTTGCCAGCCTCACTGACACCGTAACCACCACCAACAAGGCTTGTCTTATTGCCTACCCCCATCCAGATATCCCCCCAGCCAAGTCCATCCTACATATTGAGTTTGGTCCACTGACGTCTGGGATTGGGCTCCTTGAGCGGTTCATCAACCTGTTCTCGTCAACGGAAATTCAGTTTGTGCATCCCGTCCACTGGTCGATTTAACTCATAACCTGAAATTCACGTTCCCCAGGCAGACCCGGCCACCCCATTTGCTAATGCGCAAAAGACAGCAGACCTTCTCGGCGACAATGCGTTTCTTGTTGAACAACTGGACTTCGGTCACGCGTCCCTCGCTTAGTCCTCGTCTTGCACCTTTGGCATCATTCTTGATTGCTTTGTGAACTCTACGGTTGGTGTCTCCGCTGCCTCGTGCTTGCTTTGTGTTCGCGACTGAATAGTTTTATAAGTTTCCACAGGGGCAAAGCGTTCAGTGCCCGGTGGACAGTGACCCCAACCGCTTCCCTCCCCTGAACGGAAATACGACTGCTGCTAGAAGGCCGAACAAGTCCTTGCGCAGGCAGTGGTGATGTCTTCAACCACCTCCCCGATGATGCCCATGAGCCACGAAATGACTGCTGGATATGAACTTTATTCAAGCCCTTGGACTTTTCGAACTTTACACACGATCGTAACCCTCTCATGCAGAAATGATCACCTAGCCGCGACCCCCGACCGAACTCAATTTTACCACTGCCTTCGAGGACCACTGAATGGTTGTTCTCACGCGCCCGGCAGCTCTTTCTCCGAGGAACTTGGTCACTCGAGACGATGATCTGGATGCTTGGTGGTGAGTTTCGCCGTTGTTTCCGTGATTGACGATTGTCAACTTTCCACATCCTTCCAAGGCGTGGAAGGAACACAATGTGTTGCATAAGTCACCGTTCATTCCCTTCTGGAAGAACTATGGGCCATGGTAGCGGTTGCATTCCATTTCCAACGCCATCTGAAGGTTCCTCCTCTCCCTCCTCTGGATGTCTGCTGACGTTTCAATTGGGGTACACCCATATCAAGAGTCAGTTCCGACGGAAACCGAGCAAATTTCTGGGCCTTCTCCGCCGCCCTCTTCCAAAGGGGGACGATGAGATCGTGATCACAGTAAATCATTGGGATCGTTGGAGTTCCATATCTCTCGGCACACCCCCGGACTGCAAATCTTATTTGTGTGTATTTGCACTGTGAAGCTCATTCCAAGAAGCTTCCCTTTTATGGTTAATGGATGGTGGGGGACCGCAGTCGTGAGAAAGTGGATTTGCTGTTTCCGTCGACAGGTACGTTTACAGCAAGGATGAATGATCGCGATTGTGAACTCTTCCCGCCAGGGGAAAGGGCGGGTTCGAAAAATGGATCTGAGTGGAAATCTCCGGCGAAAGTAAATTCATTCGGCCTACTCGGGCATCTTATCTTTGTCCATGCCAACCAACCCAAAGCCTACTCATGTGCCTCCAGCGTTCCAACCCTCTGCGACCCAAACACAGCTCACGAACAGTCACTTGACGCTGACTTTCTTCAACAAAGGCGTCCCTGTGCGTCGTGATTCATCAGCAAAGCGACCAAAACCATCTTCTTTTGGTGTATTTTTTCCGGAGCAACGACGGCGTTTTGAGAACCGTCGAGATGCAACAAAACCAACATGGCGATTACATTAAACCCTAAGGGATAGGCGTCCTCTGGCAGAAATTCCCTGGAAAGTGGGATCAAAAATCCGGCGCGGGTCGTCAGACTCATGTCAACAGTCGATGCGAGGCATCGGACCTTGGGGATGCTGCGGAGTGGCCCCTCCGCTGGGGGGACAGCGCTCACTGTGGGGAATCATTGTCTACCAAGAAAGCCACAACAGCCACAGGCGCCCTCAGGAAACATCTCTGATGGACAGCTATACGAATGAAAAGGAAGTGCACCGTCCAAAACAGGTGGTAGCTGCCGCCGGCTTGGCGCCAACGCCACAAAGTTCTGTGGGCGGTGCTTCCAAACGCCAGATCCCGATGGTGACGATCTGCAGTCAGAGTTACCACACCTTCAAATATCACGAGGAAACCGGTGCCGCCGACAATCAGGCACCCAAGGGATATCTGGAGCTAGGGTTGTTGTTTTCCACCAACCTCCAAGCTGGACCCTGCAGATGTTCGCCGCCTTCACAAATTTCCCGGAATACCCACGGGTTTTCCTGGTTGGCAGGCCGATTCACTCTTTCGCCCAGTGTTATGCCACGGTCGGCACAAAGTTTTCGAAACTGTGTGTAGGCGGGAGGGCATCACCTTGCGTTGGATCTGGCGCCGAGAGTGGAACAATCCTGCGTAATTATCTCGTAGGGAGTGGGGGGGATTAACATTAGAATACTGTAAGATGATAAAGGCACAGATACGGTCAAATATAAGGGGGTGTCACAATCGGGTAGTTACTAGCAGGGAATACGGCAAAATAAGAGGTGAGAATTAGAGGATATACAAAGGTACGTGGAGGAAGCGACTAGTTGGGGGGCATGTAGAACAGTCGGGCCTGCCAGCTACCTGAAGACACCTGTTCCAACTGAGCTAGGCGGAGGTGTTCGACTTTGATAGCATTCGGCCCGACCCTCCACTCAGCACATGCTGGGTCGATCGGTTTCGCTTGCGCTTCCTGTGAGAGATAAATACGTGGCCTGACTGAATTGAATATTGTGACATGCCTGCACAAACTTTTGGATAACTTTCGCGACCTCTGTTGCGAGTTTGCGTAGGGTAATCTTCTTGGGTGGTACACACCAATCGAGGGTTCGTAACTGAGACTCTGGATCTCAGCACCCTCCCGAGAGCAAAATTTCAGCCGGCTAACCTGAGACCCTTTCGAAGGATATCCTGGCCACTACGGAGTCGGTGAACATTAGCGTGTCATAGAAGAAGTTGAGTATATCTGCTTGCCTCAATCCTGATCATCAGCGTATCGCCGACTTCGACGAGGACCTGTATATCACGATTCATCAGCCCAGAATATCGCTCCTCCAAGGCCCTAATCAGTGGGAGATATGATCCATCTTCCAGCATGAAAAGTACTCGGTGTCGATGTTTAGGGTCCTCCCTGGCGGTCCCATTCTTATACGGCCTTTGAGGTACGCACACGCCGTTATCTGGTGCATGCGGTGCCTGTCGAAGCGGGGTTGATCAGTACGCCGGGGTCGGGGGTCAACATGTCGTGTCACCCACGTCGGCTTGGGGTGACAATAACGAATGCACATGACCCTCCAAGGTTCTGACAACGTCGTTGCTGAAGGCTTCGTCGGCCTCGTAGTTGCGGTAGTTATCCATGAGGAGGAAATGGTAGCGGCTCGGTTGTTTCGGGGTGAGCGGTGAGACAGATTCTACCTCCTCCTTCAGTAGTTTAAATACTATACGGGGCGCCATGAGAAATTTAAATCGTTGCCTAAGTAGAAATCGGATAGTTGAGCCCACGCATAGGGTAGCAACCGATCCCATAGTGGCAATCCCAGAAAACAAACACTCTATGGGGCGATAATCGCGATCCAGAGGGAAAATCGTTATTAGGTTTGGAGAACCACAGATCTTCGTCTTCCTTTCCATAAGTGAAATTGCCTTTTGTTCCGGACCGTGGCAACATCCTCAGGCTCCGAGATCGGAATTGAGAAAACGAGAGAGGAGTCAGTACAGAGAATGTCTCCAAGTGTGGGATTCCTTAGGGTGCACCTATGGCACGTTTTCGGCAAAAGAGCCAAAGCGCTCCCTGTGCGGGTTCTTTTCTATGGGAAGCACGCATATCACACGTTATCGCTCGGCGTCACCTCAGGTTCCGACACCGCAATCACAGAGGAATTCCAAGAGATTCGCAATGCTCATAGGAGCATCGGGAGTCAAAGAAACCACCGGATGAGACAGCCTCCGAGTCCCGGAGAAGCGCGGTGGTATAATCCCGAATAATGGACGGTAGGTAGGACGGAGGATGTAGTAATCGGGTGAAGAAAGAGGGCGGCAAGTCCCGGGCCTCCCGTCTGCAAAGAGGACCGGTTAGGCGGGCGTGTGCCCAGAGATCTTGCTTGGTCTTCGTCGTTGGGGTCTCTCCGAATTAAAAATATCACTTATTTTACTTGTAGTTCTGCGCTCAGTTTGCCCCTTGACCCCACCGCGACCGCCGACCTCTCAACCGTGGTCCGATTCATAGCATGCCAAGCTTCATCAAAAAGGCGCTGTGTCATGTCACAGATGTGATGAAAATGAATCGACAATATGATACAAAGTACTTCACTTTGCGTGCACACGGACCAGGCCTTGAGGTTCGTCACCTTTGTTACGCTGCTGGGCCCGAGGCTGAGATCTGATCCAATTCTCCCCTTGATAGAAGAGGTCGAGAGTATGTCGTGGAGATGTTTTCGCGCAGGTTACTGCACCTGGAGAGAACTATGATACGATGGCACGGATGGCTGAGGGACCTTGTAACTGACGAGTTAAAACTTGAAAATCCTTCCGATATGTCTCCGTCCACCTCTTTCATTGTTTAAAGCCAACGTGTTATAGCTCACGTGTTCGAGTGCGATTATCTCAGAGCTCGTAGCTTAGATAAGACGAGCTTTTTCTACCTGTACTTCATTCTACTACGCTTACCATCTTCAGTCAGATACAACTGAGACTGGTTTAACGCGAGTGACTGCAAGGCAGGAGAGATCTCACACGATCGGCCCAATGAACTTGAATGTTCCAGATCAAAGAATGGAATGCGTCGGCCCCATTCGCTGACATGAATTTCTCGAGTCATAAAATTGTAGACGTTACAAACGCGGTGACAGTGTGTATATATGATGTTACTGAGATGAGCGCAACTGGGTCAGGCAGGTCGTGCGACAACTGAATGGTTGGTTTGGGTGAAAATGTGTAAAAAAACGGGGAACTGGGAGAGAGAAGGCGGATGTGCCCGGCAGCCACTCACGTCCACATGAGAGCGGGCGCACAAGTGAATTTTGTGTTTGATCCTTTGACATGTCCACTGAGGTGAGAAAAAAGTAAAAAGATGGCCAACATGGAAGGCTCACAGATCGGGGTCCCCACAATTCCCGCATCCAACCCCAGCAGCACCTCCTTGAGCTTCTTGTATTGCGCCTTTGCTCGTTGCACGTCATCCTCATCGATCCACAGCTTATGCTGCTTGAGGTATCCTAATCCCCGATCCAACTGTCCCAGAACGTGATCCAGATGGTTGACAAGTTCTTCTCGATGATCCTGCATCTCGACTCCTCTGAGATCCCGCGAGATCGTAAGTTGCATCTCTGCGAGACACTTGGTCGAGTCGGTGGGATTCAGCTTCGGGGACCCGATGGGATCCCACTCCGACCAGACGAGAAGGAAGTACGATTTGAGGGTCTCGACGTCTCGAAGTTGTCCGATCCGACGAACGACGTGTTTCTTCGTTCCTATCGACCGCCCGATGCATTCTGCGGGGAGAGACGGTCGTCTGTTCAACAACGACCAGCAGTCATCCGGAATGTGTGGTCGCAGGAAGTCGACGGACGCAATTTGTAACAGTGCGTCGACTGCCATTTGCCCAACCTCCTCTGTATATGTAACCTCTGACGTTGCTTCGGCCCAGTCGGCGACCACGCTCTCGTCTTCCACTAGACGACCCCAAGGCACGTATGGTGATGTTTCTACGATCGCCTGCGGGCTCGCCACGTCGAAAAGAGCTGGGATGAACGGTACGACCGGATACCACAGCGGTGTTGTTGGCCCGAAGATTTTGGCAGCGGCAAGGAATGCGCCCATCAGTTCAGGTTTTGGCTCTCGACCTCGTTCTCGCCGGACCGCATAGGGGAAGAACGCGGTGATAGCCTTGTGCTTAGACTGAATACCATACGTGTCCTCGGACGCAGCCATTTTCAACAGCGTCTGAGTCACCAAGTCGGAAATTTCTTCCAGTCGTGTGCTAACCCCAAGTCAGAACGGTGAATCCCTTCAAAATATGTAAATACCTCTCGTTTTTTATTGTGGTATTCGGAGGGATATCACAACCAAGGTCGATCGCGATGATCGACAAACAGTCAATGATAATTGGGGCAGCGGGTGGCGGGTCTTGGGACAAGTGATGGAGCGCAAAGCGGAGAATCCAACGGGGCACTTTCACATGAAGTCTGCCTGGAAGAAGCATATCGCGGGCGCCCTGCACGACCTCCAATGCGTGCTTTTTTGCGAGTTCTGTGAGAGTATGTGCGAGGATACCAACAAATTCGCTGTCCCTCCTCTGGACCCTCGGCTGCAGCGAGTAAAATATGTGGTGGATCGCCCTGAGACGGTGGTTAGGGTGGAGGGCGTCGAAGTTGATTTTCGGTGGGAAAGTCCTCGTGTATCGCTTGCGGACGCGTTTGACGGTTTTCAACGTCAGATTCGTGTGGGACAATGTGCGTAGGAAACAATCGGCGGACACCTCTCCCAGCTCCCTGGATTCTCGAGTAACAACGGCCTTATCGTCAACGGCCACCACGCAACTGATAAGAATATCAAAGCAAGCTGAGATGAGGGTGGGGCTGACGTCAACGAGCGTCGTCATCGTCGCAAGTAATCTCAGGGCCGAGAGGTGAACAGCCTTGTCCAGAGATGCCCGAAGGACCCACGAAATGCACTGCATGTCCATTATGATCGTTTCGGGGACAGATTTGCATGTACCGCGAAACCAAATAGAGAGCCAATGGAAAAGGTCCTTAAATGCCCTGAAGATTGCTAGCGTGAGAAAGTATGCATGTAGGCCATAAGCGTGTTCAACTACCTGTGCTGTTTTAATTCACGCCCGTAGAGGACTAGCACCGTGATGAACTTGTAGTTATTGGTAATAGAGGAGGTGGTCGATTTGACTGTTCTCGGGATGAGGGGAGGTATGCGGCGGATGATATATCGGAGGACTCGAGCCTGTGGAGTTTGGAACGGACAGTCCACAAAAACTGTGCCCGCAAAGACGATGGTCCCGTAGAAGATGCCCCCAAGTGAGGTAAAACCAAGCACGACTGACGCGACGGTTGAATTGATCCCCAAAAGATAGAGGGAGAGTGCACAGCCGAGAAGGAAGAGGGCGCCCTGTAACATCAACGGCGATGACTCCATCACGTAGTCAAAGCGCCAGGTTGCGATACCGTCGAGCTTCCGTTGTCTACTCTGGCTTCGCTCAATGGGCGACCCCCGCAAGCCGACGGAGGCGTATCGATTCAGCCATTGCTTGCCAAGCATCGCCAGGAAGGCGGCGAGTAGCGCAATAGCAAGACTTGCATAAAGGATTGCTTGAACCAGTACTATCGTATGGGGAGGGCCCGCCCATTGTGGGAGGGTGGGAACGTCGTTTCCGAAGGTGGAATTGTCGATCTTGTAGATAATGATGCGGAGGAGGGCTACAGTCTCGTCACCCGAATCGGGCTGTAGC
This sequence comes from Thelephora terrestris, assembly GCA_015956445.1. Lineage (NCBI taxonomy): Eukaryota > Fungi > Basidiomycota > Agaricomycetes > Thelephorales > Thelephoraceae > Thelephora > Thelephora terrestris. The sequence goes on along the minus strand of WIUZ02000001.1, from coordinate 4,346,361 downwards.
TGAGGCTGGAGCTGGGTGATGAATGCGGAAGTCACGGCGGAAAACAGACCAGCCTGGAAACAGAATGAGTACACCCACGCGCGGGCGACAGAATCTCATACGAAGATCAGGGTATTATTCATGTCTTCATTGTATTTTTCGACGAACTCTCGGTCGTGTTCTTCCGCCTTGTCGCGGTACAGCTTGTAAAACTTGGTTCGTTCGTTATCCTCCGTCGGCAAAGGGGATTTCTCTCGACTACACGTGGGTTAAACGATGGCTCAAAGAGGCTAGTCTGAGCTTGCCTGTAACTCGTGTTCTCGCCCCGTGCCTCTTCCTTAAGCTCTGATATAGCTTGCGAATCCTGACTGTGGTCATAAGTCAATGAGGAGAACGAAACATCGCAATCGATCGAGCCTCACCGCGACCAGGGATCCCTGACAAGATTCCGACGTCTTATACCGATGCCTCAACGCTCAGCGAGATCAATGGCAAAACTGGAACACAACACACCCTCTCTTTCCCTGCCGTGTGGTGCTCCCATACGTTTCTTCTGACAGATATCCCGCTCTCTCACTTTCGCTCCCTGGGCTGCGTGAAAGAATCAGTAAAACGGCAACGCGATCGAATAGCTTCTCTAACCTGATCCCCTCCAGCGTAGCCATGCTGTAGGAGGACATGGATTCGATTTTTTGGGGATGAGAAGTGAAGACAACAAGGAGGGAGCGAGGCTAAAGTGGGGTGGGTTTTAAATATCCTCGCGGTGTTGTTGGCATTGATGTGGGCCGCATAAACTCCTAGTCTGAACGCACGTCAAACCGATGGTTCGTTTCCTCTATCTACATTTGGGATAGGAGCTGTGAGATGACGGAAAGCGGGCAAGGTTTATGAGGGGGCGAACGAATCGCTGATTAGACGGGTTCCTTAAGTTACCAATCGCAACGAACGCCCTTTCAAGGCGAGCCGGGTTAGGCTTGATGAGGGAGGAGCACGCACGAGTACAAGACCATGATTGGTACTACGTCTTGGGGTCGAACGCAAAAAAGTCTGACAGTGGACCATTTTAGGACAAGGCGACCTCGAGGCGACCCCAGATAGACATTTAGACAACAGCAGGCCGAACAACCAGCTGGTCGCTGTGGCGTGATGTTGACGTGACAGCAGACCGTTGTATGACACTTTCCATATCTGGATAACGCATAGGGCCAACGAGCGGCTTTGGGATCTTGAGAGCCAGAGAGTAGGCAACGCGTGTTGCATTACACACTGCAGGACCAAACCTGCCTTTGAGAAAAATCAGAATCCCTTCTTCCGGATACCGCTGCGGGTGGTGGACAATGAATGGATCTGTCGAAGAATCTCAGGATGCGCGAATTGTAGAAACCGCATGAGCGCGTCAAGTTCCGGCTCCCGGGTGAAATAGGCGGGAATCCAAACGGAAGCGACAATTCCGCTGGAGACCCGGGCGGGTGGGGTTTTCAGTGAATCGGTAAGCCATTCACTCGCGGTTCGACCAGGTTCGTTGGCAGGTATCATCATGGTCATCGTTTGGTTTATCAAAAAGCCTAACCGGATTAATTCCATTCTTGTCGAAAGTGCTCAGTTCTCGGGAGCCAGCTAACAATGCATGCATTCTGTTGGAAATCAAATTTCCGGCTGGATTTTTGCAAGTAGAGAAACAAGACAAGTACCAAACGAAAGGGTTGTTCAAGCGTGACAATGGACGCGTTTTTTTGTAAGGAGCGTTGAAACTCCGCTGGCAAAATCTCATGGTCATCGTTGATTCCCTGGACCGGCAGCAAACCGGCATGGCTGAGTTTGAACGCGGCATTGGTTGATCCGCGTGACCGAACGTTACTGTCCGGTCAAAGTTCGTCACGCTCAGGACGCACCATCTCTATGTTGACTTTGAAAGCAGATAACTCCATCTCTCTTGTTTCAACCGTGTTCTGTATTTTACTGTAGGTATCTTTGGGTATCTCCCTTTGATTCCTAAAGTTTTGAGGGATGAATTTGAGTACACGGCTTATGACAAATTATCTACGATCGTGCTTTTTGAGGTGCACCATCGTATTTATTTTTACCACCTCTGACCCTCAAGGCCTCAAGCCTCTGACCTCCCTCTTCACGACGCCGCTTTTCGAGAAAATTCCTATCCATTCACCCCTTATGTCATGTTCTCTCGGTGCCCAATGCTCAAACGACAGAGGTAGTGATTGCTGGATACCGTCAACGCGCCGTTTTGATGTTTAGCGACACGCTCTGGCCAAATACATAAGATTGGTCTTGAAAATTACAAACTGGCGATAGATCAGTAACGGGCGGAGGAACAATACAATATAGGTCTCTGGGTAGCTACAAGAAGTAAGCCAGCGGGGCAGGAACGGGTCGTGGAGAACATGGCGAAAGAAACTGCATTTGAGAAGCGGACAACTGTCCGGATTTATGATCAAAATCATGAGGGATATTTTCCAGGGTGCCGGGCGACGTGTCGTGGGCTAAGAAAAGAGAGTCAACGGAGGCGGGGCACACGGTCATCCCCGAAATCTCACTATTGGGATCTGCCTTACCGGAGGCAGAGTAACCTTCCATCGCTCTTTCAATCTCCCGGAGGAGATCTTTGCAGGTCTCGAGATGTTGCGAGTTCCCCAGCTTCCCGAAAATCTCTTCGGCGCGTCGAGCCTCGGGTGCAGCTTCTTTGAGCATGTGCTGTCGATACCAAGTCCGAGCCTGCAGAAGGACTGCGCGACCCAGATTGTATGCATTATCGAGTGCGTGCGACTTGGCTCGTTTGATGTGGACGGTTGCATCGTCGAACTCCCCTTCGTCAAGAAACAGCGTCGCCAAGGTAAAATGGATCCCAAACTGGAAGGGGCGCCAATCGAATGTGGACGCGATACAGAGGGCAACTTCAAGATGGTAGATGGCCTTCTCCCTTTCGCCCTTGGAATGATGTATGCCACCGAGGACGTGATGGGACGAACAGACTATGTCTTCTTTCCCTCTTTCCGGGAGGAGTTCAATCGATTCGACTATGGCTTCTTTTGCAGCATCGAGCTGTCCGCATTCTCGAAACAGCCGAGCGAGGATATTTAAACTCTCTGCACGTCCCCCCGTTGCACCAAGCCGCCGGTCAATTTCCAATCCTTCCTTCGCTTGACCTATTGCATCATCGTAGCGGCCCAGCACCCGATTTGCGTTCGCTAGGCCTCTTAATGCGAGGGCGACCCGAGTGTCATTCCCCCGCTCTCTCTCGAGCTTCATGGCGTGGTGTAGTAGCATTGTCTCTTCTTGGTGGTCTCCGATTACTCCGCACAGCGATGCTAGCAGGAACAAGCACTGAGGCTTGGAGTGATGATCATCGGGAAGCCTCTCGATCTTCGCCTTCAGTACAGTTTGCCGTGGTTTATGTTGCAAGAGGTGGTCCAGAAAGTCGACGCAGCTATGCCAAATACTGTGCGAGTCCGGGTGGATGGATGTGAAAACATCGAGGAGGTGCTCGACATTCACATCCTCTGGCAGGATCCATCGCGCGTCTGTGAATCCAGGTAGGTTGCGATTAAGTTTGACTGACATCCGGGAGAAGTAATGGTCCTTGGTCGCGCATAGAAGTGGAGATGACATTGGATCCTTTGGACGAAAATGGTCTCGGAGTGGAGCGAGCATCGTAATGAACCCGTTGCTTCGATACGTCAAGGAAAGGATGGAGAACTTGTCGAAGATGCCAGTTCTATTGGAGATGGTAGGGAACAACCAGTCGAGGCTATCCTCGTGGATACCTTGCGGGTAGAAGGCGACGACTCCGAGAAGCCCTCTTGCGGTGGGTCCGAGAGCTTTGAACATCGGGGAGGCAAGGGAAAGTTCGATCGTAGTAGCCAGGCTCGTCTCATGCTCCGTCTGCAGCACGTCGGTTTGATGTTTCTCCCATTCTTTGACCAATCGACCGCTTTCCCACCTGCTCTGATGGGCGACCGTGGCTAGCAGGGCGACCGAGAGGGGATGGAAGTCGAGTTCCTTGAGGATATTGCTGACCGATTCCGACCGCTCGTCGCGCTTGTAGATATTGTAGAACGCGTCGCGCGCAGCCCCCGTTGATAACGTCGGAATGTCGAGAGTTTCGCAATTCGGAGGTACAGTGGTGATCCGGGATGTGATGACAAGACTGATGTTTCTGAATTGACTCAGTTCGTCTACTAAACGATAGATCTCCTTCCCGTTGGCTCCCCTTGGATCTAGAATCGACTCGGCATTGTCGAGAACTATCAACATTTCCTTGGAAGATAGGAATGGTCGAAAAGGAACCAAGTCCTCGGGGTTCTCGATGCCTGCACCGATGGCCTTGGAAAGTCGGGAGAGGAAATGGGCACACGAAGCCGGGAACTGGTCGCAACGGATAAATCGGCGGTTATCGCCAAATCGTTCCTTTATGCGGTCGTGGTGGAGAACAGCTAGGGCAACAGATGTCTTCCCAATACCACCTGCACCAATGAGAGCCATCGGAGTGAGGCCTTCGACGAGACCAGCAATCTTCTTGATCAGGTTGTCGCGACCGAAACAGGCCCTCGGCTGTGGGGGAGGCGATTCTCCAACTTGTCTGAATTCAAAGGTAAGGTGTGGATCTATTTGTAGTTGGATCGGCAAACCTGGTCCCAGCCTACGCGAGATAAGGACCTTTTTAGCCATCAGCAGTGCATGAGGGTTACTCACTGAGCGTTTCCAGTCATCAGTCCCTTCATTTCCTTCCACAATGGTACGACGAATATCGGAAACCGCTACATAAGTGTTTACTGCAAGTTCGGTCTGGAAGCGGATGGTCAGGAAAGTGGGTGAAAATTTGATGGAACGCACATTAAAGACATGGAGGATCCTGTTGAGGCTCAATTTCCAGGTGGCGATCGCGTCTTTGTCGCTCTTCGCATGGAAAGGGCGGGATATAACACCTCGTTTGCCACGCTTAATATCGACGCTCCTCTGAATCTCTGCCACAGTCCTACGATCAAAGCGATGTGAGCAAGTCAGGCACAGTATCCATCTCCGCTGGTTCAACTCACGTTGTCAATTGTTCTATGGCCTCCACTAAGGACCGCTCGAATTGATCTGTTTGTCGACCGTTCAGCACCCTGTCGAGGACTCTACAGAGGTCAGCGCAGGCCAACCCCAGTTCGATGTAGTTGCTTGTATTGGCCATCGGGTCCTGCTCACATTGGCCATCAGTCTACCGACGAGTCTGGACTTAGGGGGAACCCACTCTGATTGCAGTTAGAAGGCCGCTGACGGATCCAAAGATAGCCCTTGCCGGTATGACGCTGGAGACATCCTTCGCGTGGTTCAAGGCTTCGATGGCCACGTTCAACGCTGGAGGGTTGCCATTCTGCCCATTCTGTCGCCGGGATCTTGGATCCATGGCCGATAGTTGTTGTGGATGGAAGGAGACGGTGTAATAGGATGCGAGGAAGTGCAGAACTCTGATACAGATGGGCGGTTACTGTGTCACGAGACAGCTCAGCCATACGATGAAGGGAAATTCGGCCCCTTAGGCAGCATTGAGTTAAGCTGCTTGCGATCATCGATCGGCGGTCACACGGATTCTTCACTGCGTGCTACTCATCGCTCGAAGCTCTTGTGTTAACCCCAGGACAAGTGCCAATGCGCATTCGTTGGTGCTACTTCAGCCATTACTTTCCCCAGTTAGGGATTGGGCTGTGCATCATGGATAAGAAAGTCGTTTGGAATCAACTTGGGGCTGTGACAACAAAGCAATTCACCTATTATTTGGTCCTGGCGCGCAGTTTCCAAAACACGAAGTTCGTATTATGTCGAAGGCCCAAGTTCTGCCAACGTGTGCTTCACGTTATCCGGCAGGTCGACAGATTCTACCGCGCACGCTGCCTCCACGCCGGGGAACTCGGAGGACCTCGAGATATACAGAGCTCTCCTCGGAAGATCGAAAGATTGACGGAAGGTCTCCCTTCCTAGTAGTGGATATCAGACGGCACAATACCCCGATGATTACTTCTTATGATATCGATCAAGCCTCCAGTGAGTTACCCCCGTTTCCTGAGGCCTGGACACCCACTTTTTCGATACAATCCCCATCCCGCTGGATGGATCACTAAAAACGACAGCATGTTGACGGAATGGCTTGGCATAGTACGTTCGTGGTCGGAGAAGGAGGGGCCCAGAGAGGCTTAAAGGTGAAAAGGCCTCGTCTTGTAGAGCAGAACGGTATGCGAAGACTTGACCCAATGAACACGAACCCTTCGTCTGCCTGAGAGGCTTCGAACGCCAAATTGAGAGCAGGGGAGGGTATTAACATTATCTTCCACAAACGCACACGGACGCGAGGACGACATTACGGTCATCAACACTACGTCAAGTCCTCACAACCCCCGCGACCAGCAACCCCAAGCCCACCCAACCAATTTCGGAGGGGGCCAAGATACCGGCGAAACCTATCTTGCCGCCCCCCAGTGTCGATGGCTAAGCTACCCCCAACGTCTGGGTTCCACGTCCCGATAATCTACTCGTGCATGCCACCCCTCGAGCCCGGATTATACGTGTCGTGAATCAACAAGTCCTATCGTCGACAACAGTCAGCGCCAAATCCCACCCAAAAAGACAAGCAATGGAGCAGCACAGGAACGAAGAGAAGGAGAGGGGAAGACCGATGATTACTTACCTCAGGGGCAAAAGGCCAATTATTAAACGCTCTGATGATCAACGCCCAATCCCTAATATCCAGTCTCCTGATCTGCTTGTTCATGTCGAGCCGTTGTTCAGGCGGGAGGCTCGGGTCTGTGAGAGGCTTGAGGAGGCTTTGCGCACCAGGCGCCAACGACCTACCCACAAGAAAAAAAGAAAGAGATCCAAGTTCAACACCGCAATCATAACATCACAGGCCGTCAAGAAGAGAGAGATCCCACGTACCCAATAGCAACCTTCAAACTCTGCCCTTTCAATACAAACAACCTCCTCAAACAGTAATCCCACTTCTCCAACATCGCGACCCCAATAGCCTGATCCTCATGCGGCAAGATGCTCACTCCCACCATCGGATGCCCCACCTTCCTACCAACGGGCTTTTTTGACGGTTTCCCGGCCGTGTGCACAAGCGGGTGGAAATGCTCAACGTAAGGGAGCAGCCTCTCTTGGGGAAGGGTCAACGATAATTCCGCCGTAGCGTCGGCGATGACGCTCAGCTTGCAACGAGCAGACTCCATGGGACCTGCTGATGAACGCTGAAGGTTTTTGGGACGTGAGATTTTGATGAGTGAAAGGGAAGGAAGGGTGAAAGACGAAGGGAGTGAAGGTACGAATGGGGAAAATGGATGAGAAGAAACGGTAATGAAAAAGGCACATCAACAGGTGGAGTATCAGAAAGCGATCAAACATAACAGACATCGGCGGATCTGCTGGGACGAAAGAATGGAAAAGAAACAATTGAACAGTCATGGGAGAGAAAATGAATAGAAAGAGAGGTGCGCGCAAGACAGATTGACTTCGCGCCCTGAGGATGTGATGTGGCCACCTGATCGAGGAGGCTGAAACCAGGGGATAACGCATGATACGGTAACGCCGTGTGTAGAAATCGACAGCCACCGTGCTCACTCTATTGAAAATTCCCGGGATGTAGAAGCGAACACACGTCTGGGCATTGCGGTCACTGTCGCACACCCAGAAGGAGTAAAAGCGGGTTTGGGCGAGAGATGATGACTGGGGAATAGCGTATCGCAGAAGACTGCGCACGCTGGTGGATTGGATAAGCGGGGCCCGAGAAAACCTAGCGAGGTGAAGCAGAGATACCAAAGATAGAACCAGGAGCACGCGGCCTCTCCCAATACAGAGTAAGGGGTCAAACATGTTGACGAGAGGGCGCAAACGAGGGGGACCCAATGAAGGTGAAGGAGGGGTGGAACGATTGCAAACGCAGTGGATAATCAAGGATCAAGGGATCCAATGAGATTGGTGATCCTTGATATGACCCCCGAGAATCACTCATCGACCGAACTAGCGACGGACCCTCTCAGCGACAACTGTCGAATACAGAACGCGACACATAATCCTGGGTAGCGATCACAACCAAATGGGAGGATGGTGGGGAAAGAAGGGGGCGGTAGTGAAGTTGAATGGCGAGGGGTAGATCACTTGATCGATTGTGTGAAAGACAGTGGTAGGACTTCCTTTCGGATTGCGTTGAGAGATATCAATGCGTATGGAGGCGCGTTTCGCTGCCTAACCCCCGGGAACTGGCGAGCCCGCAGCAATCCGGTAGGCTGCTTGGAGGTACAACAACCCAGAAACACGAGGAAACACGTGGGCACATGGGCGCAGGGGTAGTCACAACGTAGCCTCGAATCGGGTGACCGGGGAGAACGAAAAGCCGGCTGGAAATGCGAGTGCGGAACGGTGAACCGAAGCCTGAACGGGTAGAGTCATCAGACCCAAACCGCGCCCGCGACCCGGGGTCAAAATCAAGAACCAAAGAACCGAACGAAAGAAACCAAACACGAACGGAACGTCCAATGTGGGGAAGATGGGGGGCCGTATCGGTCTCACCTTCCATACCCATTCTCCCGTGATTAGGTTCAGAGGTACTCTTCCGTACTTGAATAGCCAGGCCTTGTCGGGTATACACCTCAAGAACTGGTTCATGAGCTGTTCGCCGACGACCGAAAGCGGTACGTGGCTGATGAAATGGAGGCTTGGGTGAACTGCACATAATTAACCACGTGCGTCATAAATTGAAGGTTTTTTATCCGCACCTCCGTCGTCCCATGGGATTTTTGGGACATCGTCTAACCAACCTTGCTCCTCCAGCATGGAATATGTGTCCCAACTGTAACCGCTGTAAGGGATCACCTTGACCCTATCGTCAATTTGTTCCAATGGCTACGTATAGTAGAGAACGTGTCAGACCCGGATGTCGTGAGGCGGAAGGACGAGCGTATATGCGCAGGTTTACCTTGAGGTAGTCCAAATATGCGGGATGGTTCTCCAACACAAGCAGCCTATCGAAGGTATCCCTTGGGAGGGTAAGCAAAGCCCTCGTCAGCGCTCCGGGTCCTGGAAAACCACGACGGGGGGCGTCAATACACCGATGAGGCAATGCAAGAGTAAAAGGACATCGTACCGGGGAAAGCCTCAATAAGAATTTTTGGTGCTCCCTTTGCAGCTCTTCCTCTTCCCATAGCTTCATCGGCCTTGAGAAAAGGTTTCGTCCAGTTGGTAAAGCCTTCCGCGAGAGCTCTGGCGGTTTTGGGGTTACGAATAGATATCCTCTCTCGCAGGATGAGGGGGGAAGCAGGAGGGCTGAACACGCGTTTCCATTCTGATTCTTCAGGTAAAGGATGAAGGGCAGACAAAGGCGTTTCTCCTGAGTTGGAGGGAAGAGTAGAGTATGAGCACGAAATTGAGGCCTTGTGAGGGTTTCGAAAGATGGGTTTCGATGAGGTGGAAGTCTGGTTGGACGCAGAGCGAGGGGCACGTTTGAGGAGTGACCTCCAGACACGGGCTTCACAGAGCATTGACTCACAAGACCTCCACGACGGAGTGGTAGACGAGGTGATGCGGAACGGAACTGGTTTACGATCGTGATTAACGGCGACGCGTCGGGCACACGCTCAGCACGAGTTCGCGAGCAGCTGGTGACGTGGTCTGCTTGACGAGACTGAACTTCTGGATGCTGAGATAGGATACAAAGTTTATTTCTAGAAAAACAAACTACAACGGTCGTGTACAGTAGAGGTAGGCTTGGAAATTGTCCAGGCAGGCGGGGGGGAACATACACGGAGATGGGAGCATCGATCGGTCGGTAAATCTGAACAGGCAAATGGTGGAAAACAAGAGGGGGTGACGCAGCGAATGAAAGGGGGACCAGACACAAAGTGGAAGAGAAAGTCGAGACTAAGATATTTAGTAGGAAGTATCATATCGCCTCTTCCTGTAGCTGCCGAAGACGCCACAAGCGCCAGTGAAGAAGCCGATGAAGAGGGCAACGAGTGCACCGAGGGTTAGCCAATTGGCATTTCCATACTGGGAGCTGATCCCATTATCCCTGAGGACGTTCCTAACAATGCCCCATAATGCCATGTCGATGACCCAAGCAACGAGGGTGCAGAGGAAGGCGAGGCCGGAGACCAGGGACATGAACACGGTCCCCGAGCGATGGTACGATGCCCCGCAAAGGCCGAAGAGAACGGCAAGCCCAGAAAGGCCAGCAGCTGTGGTGAATGAGGTCAGAAACACAATCGGATGGACTGATTGAGGCGAACGAAACCCACCGATTGGGTGCAGGATGAGGGTGAAGGTCAGACTGTGAATGGTGCTAGACGAAAGCCTTCCATTGCTGGGGATCTCATATCAGCACGAACATTTAGGAGAGCCAAACGGAGAAAGACGCTGACTTGTAGCTATTTAAAGGAGCTGGGAAGTAATAACCAACGCTGGTACGGGAACCTGTGTAACCGAAAACACCGAAGCGAGTGCTGCCTGCCCCTGTACCGGCGTTGAGGAAGTAGACGGAATTCCAGGTCGGGGGTGAGACAGAGACGAAGATGAGGAGAAGACAAGCAGCAAAGCAGAAGAAGAGACCTGGAAGCGCTGCGCCTGCTGCCATCTTAACTGGTCGTTGAGCTTGAGGTCGTGAGGCGTGAGGATGAGATGTGGGAGGGGCGCAACCGAAGCCGTGGATCGAACTTTATAGAACCAACCTGGTGTGATGTCATCCCTCTGTCATCCCAAGCCAACACAGCTTTCAAAGCTGCGGCAAGGCAGAATCCACATCCATCACTTCTCCCTCCACATTAGATGCGATCCCTGGCTCTGTCTCCTGGATACGTTGGAGAATCTCGCGACTCTCGTCTACGTCATCGCCTCACCATTGCCTCAGGGCAGTCACGACTTTCCCAACAGCGACAACGACGACATCCATGTAGATAAACGATAACGGCTTCTCTCTCTTCTCTCCTGCGCTTTGATTTGCAGACACAGCCGCCTCTGGGACCGCAGGACGCCGCAGTGAACATGGCGGTGTCCTCCTCCAGCCAAGAACAGACCATGGTACAAAGCCGTTCGTCCAAGAACCAAGTCTCATTTCTCACGGTGATACCCTCTTCCAGTCCGTGTCTTCCGTGGACAAAAATATCCGTCAGTCTCCTCCAAAGAGAGTCTCCTTCAGATTTACATTTTCGTCCCGCGGGTCCAATTTAGCTCCAGGGCGCTTGGACACCTATTTCGCCAGGGTGATGTTCGAACCGCGCCCTTCCCGCACGGCTCAATACACCCGCCATGTCGCGTTTATGGCAGCTTTCTAGAATACTTAAGCCAAGGTCTCGTGTTTCGAAATGGTTCACTCGATCAAAGCTTTCCTTTGTCTCGCCGTAAAGACCATGGGCACTCAACCAAGTTTAATCATCCAATCAGGTTGATCAAAGATTACCCTTGTCCGCGGGAAACCTCGTGGCCCGTTGGCCACTTCAGTTTCTCGAAAGCTATAAAGCCAAGTTATCCCACCTCTTCTCTGTTTTCCCTTCGCCGCTCTTCGCCTCTCCGTCGCTGTGCGATCAGACCATTGGCACTCTTAAACCTTTCACCGTCTACTCTGAAACTAGTGCATATTCGTTGTTGACCACCGAAAAACAATGTTTCACGTACGCAAACTCTCAAACACGCTTTCCAGCCCCGTTGTCTTTTCTCCTAAACCCACGAACACAAGGTGAGCCACCAGCATATGCTCACAGCGTACCCCGGAACTGATCCCTGCACCTGTAGCGACACCATGTCGAATCCTAATCACCCCTTCCCCAGCCCGACGGCGAAACCTCCCAAAACCTCTACCAGACCGTTCCACAGGCGCGCACGGCCCAGCATCGACAAAAGTCAAGTCTCAAAGCCGTTTCCTATCCTCACGTACGACGAAAAGGAGTTATTCGATGTAATCGCCTCCGGAAGCATGGAGACAAGGGAGCGGCGGATTCCCAAGGTTGCTGAGAAGAAGGTCAACGTTAACCCTCCCGAGTCGATCGAGTCCACCCCCCAGCGCAAGCCCAAGGTTCCTGCCGATACGCCTTCTCGATCCTGGTATACGCCCGCGATAGTTCAGTCCTCTCCGAAAGGAGGCCTTCATCGATCCGCTTCAACCGCTACCCCTCGTACTGCTCCTTATAAGGTCGACGTGGGGAGAACAAACTCGACGAAGGAGTCCAGGAGTCGCGGTCGTGCTGAGTCGAAGACCCAACGGGACGAAATTGAGACTGCAAAGCGACCCATTGACAAGCAGTCAATATCACACCCTGATTGCCCCTGGATTGACCCGAGCAACGCGCCAAACAGTTATGGGACCCAGCACCGACCTGTGCGTTCTGCCACTATGGGCTCGTGCGAATCCGACGAAACGGCTGTCGAAGATAGGGCGCCCACTGGTGCGAACGTTTTGAAGAAACGGCCTACCTTGGCCAAACCCGTCGAGGACACCCTCCGACCAACGGTCAAGCTCGTTTCGAAGCCTCTCCCCGATCTTCCGGTCACCGATTCCGTCTCGTCCAGGTGGTCCACTTCGACTGGCTCCGTCTACAGTGACGATCGCCCTTTTTCATACGACCATGTCCTCGGCATGTTCCCCCGCCCGCCTGAGATCATTTTAAACGTAGCCGACTCTGACGATTGGGAACATCCTGCGTTATCGACACCTCCAGTTTTCATGTCACGCTCGAACTCTAGCTCCAGCTCCGTTGCGACCGTCGTTCCCGTGACCACCCCGGACCCTCCCACCGTGAAACCTCTCACGCTCAAGGCGGTCCCAAAGCCAAAGGTCGCCACTGTCGTTTACCAGAACCCACGCGCAAGCTGCTCCTTCAGTCAGCTCCCGGACTCCATCGCCGTTCACCGTGCCCGTGCTTGTCCCCAGGCGTCGGTGAAGGGTAGTATCCACGCCTCCGTCCGAACTGTCAGCCCCGCTCCCACCTTGCGAAGAAGATTGTCTTCTTTCAGTTCCTCCAACTCCAAAACCCCGCCTAACCGGATTGCGAATATCGAAGCCCTCGTGTGGCCCCATCTACGTCAGACTCCCAAAGAAATCGAACGCATCGAAAGCGAGAGGCTGGAGCGCTACAGGCAATACGAGTTGGAGCAGGAGAAGGAGCAGGAATTGAGGCAGTTTGAGACGGAGTTTGGGATTAATCCTTGGTACCAGGGCAAGAAGTCGTACGAACGGGAGGTGGACCCCAATGGTTTTGAGCTGATTAGGCCTGAAAAGAAGCCAAGGAAGTGGTTGTAGATTCCCTTGGACATCGCCCCAGTGCCCGTGACGTTTACGATCCTTCCATTCTGGTGCGGAAGAGGTTCTTTGCCTCGAACACGGTCCCCGGTGGGTCTCGTGCTTCCTTGGTCTGGACTGTACCCTTCCCTTGGAGAAGGCGATCCTACGACTTCAAGTATAGAGCCAAGCCTCCCTCCGTCCCCCTTCTCTATTTGTGATTTTTGTTTCTGCTTTCTGTTCCTGTCCCTTGTGTCAAAGCCTTGTGGTAGGCCTCGACCCACGGGACCGTCTTGTATAATTATAATTAGTAGAACCTTGCACTAATTCTGCGACACCCACAATATCATGCTGTTCCACCCACGATCGTTAGAAGCTTTTCCTTTTCACGTTTTGTATTTCAAGTTTGCGTCATCCGCTGCATCCCCGCACGCTCGTTTTTTGTTTGTATCTTCTTGCGATATCGTCACTCTTTCATACGGCCTCAATCTTGCAATTTTTTCCAGCTCCATACAAGTTATAATGTTCACGTGTCTCATTTCGACACTCAGTCCCCTCCTTTTGGCTCAGGTTTCTCCGCCTTTGTTTTTGCACTCGTTCCATCTTCCCGGCTTGTTATCGTATCTCACTCCTGTCGTCTGTAAATGTTCACTCGTAATACTCGTCGCAGAGGTCGACGGGAGCAGGAGTTTACATACACCGATTGTACATTGTGTCCTTTCACGGCCTTGGATTTTTCTTGCGCATAAGAACGTCTGAACGAAACGGATAACCAGCTACAGCGTTGAAACTGCCACAGATACAACGGTTATGAAGTTTGAACCCGTCCATTGCAGAATGATGGGGTGGGGGATAATGAGAATTTAGCAGTTGTTGATAGGAAATTTGGATTTTCGGTTTCACGGTTTCGACCGCGTGGGGCGTCGGCCGTGGGGTGATGCGAATTTTAGGTCGTTGACTCTGGGCCAAGGTTATCTTGGTCGCGAGAGGTGTCAAGTGACCTGCAAGTGACCGAGGTATGCACGGGGGGACGCCGGGTGGTAGTAGGCTTGCCCCCGGAAAAAAAAAAAAAAGAGAAAGCAGAAAAAATCTCGTCCGCGCTGCGATAACAAAACTGAGGCTCAATCATTTTCGGCCAGAAAAAGAGTATGCCGGGCGGAGCCTGTGAAACTGACCCTGGTCTGCCCAGCCAGGCTTCCCTGGGCGGGCAGACCAGACCCTTCACGCGCTTCGCCCGACACTATACTGGGTCCAGCGAGGGAACTTACCTGCAAAGAAACGGATTGCCTCCGAACGGCGGGTGTGGCGGACTCGACGTCATATAGTACGTACATATTTATTCCCTCGAGATTGCGACACGAGGCTCACCGTGGATGTTATGAATGTCGGCCGAGCAAGGTGCACACGCATAAGTTACGAGTAATCAGTGGGGCCACCCTGGAATGCAAAAACTTAGCAGGTTACCGACGCAATATAACACCCACTGGGGGCAGTGGAGCTCGAGATCGAGTCGAGGACTGTTGAGAAAAGAGTGTGCCGAGCGGAACAGCCGGCACTGGTCCGGTTCGTCCACGATTAGCCGCCCCCAGCAATCAATGGGCGCCTTTCCAGTCCCCCCCTTTGTGCTCCGCTCGACATCTCACCTGGAGCAGGACGAATACTCATCTGCGGAGAAAGGAATTGTCTTCGAACGGCGGGTTTGAAAAAGACGTAACGCCCATGCTTGACACCTACAAGTGCCCCTTTACTTAGTACTCAAACAGGTGTGAGGGCGATTGACACCTGTCATCGAGCGACTTAAGCTCGAAATGGGCTCGAGGAAACTGGCTCCATCCCATACACGGCTAAATGCCCATCGGATCGTGCTACGAGAAGCTTCGATCTCATAGTTTAACGTCTTTGGGAGGTGGCTATGTCTGTCGTCTGCCCATCAGCCACCGCCCGCCAGTGGGCAAGGGTTTCGAACTTGAAAGTGCCGAGCAAGCACACACTTCGTCGGTTTAAAATGGCGAGCCACTGAAGGCAGATCCCTGTTCTTTTGAGCTTGGGCAGTGTGTCAAGATTGAAGTGGGCACGGAGGAGTGGCAGCGCGGTGTGTCCTTGCTGGACGCCGGGCGCGATCATATGGGGTCACGTTCAACCGATCGAGTGATGGGGTGCACGACGGAAGGCGTAGAACAAAACTATAGTTCGACGAAAAAACTAGCTGAGTGTGGCAACGAATCCAGGAAACGTTTCCTAGCATAACGAACCGATTTGCAGGGACAGTCTTCATCAAACCTTCCGAACTAGAGGAGCGCCCACCCAACAAAGCACCTTCACGTCGTGGATGAGCAAGATTGGGCGGAAATAACTCGCTCAGAATTTCAACCCACTAAGTGTGGAGTGAGAGAGAGAGTGCGGAGCCCGGCCATGTTCTTGTTGGAATAGACCCTCACCGATCAGCAAATGATCTGCTCAATGTCAAACCTTCGTCATACATTAAACAAACACACTTCTTGCTGCGTATCGGTGAGAGGATTGACTAGAGTCACCCCCCGTTCATCACGGACGATCCGAACCGGGGCACAGAGAGAAGGGGACAGATCTGCGCACTGCGGGCCATTCAAAAGGGACGGGACCTTGGGCATCTCGACGACGGAGGACGATGTGGGTCCCTCAAGGTAGATCTTCAGGTCCATAAGAGCGAGGCCTAGTCACGAAAAGTTCGACTCTTCCACCCTCCCGTCCTATCCAATGACCAAGGATGCGGTGGCAGTGGACGGAACCAGGACCGCGGCCCATTTGTTGGTCTGTATGTGTGGGTGTGATTATGTGAAGGATGGACGTTAGATAACACACGCGTCCGGTCGAACGAGCCGGTATAGCCCTGCATTGTATCCTTGAAATATTTCCAGGAGTGCAACGGGTAGAGACGAAGGAAAAGCCAATATAGATTCTAGCGCCCTATAAAAAGCACCTCGTTCGTTGACACTACTGTGGGAGGATCAGAAGACGCACTTGAGGCGGGGGTGTGGATGACAAACGCTGTCGCAGCTATATGTAGATGGGCGTCCGCGCCCCGCCCGCTCCCAAAAAAAAATGTCCATATGGTGCATTCTGTTTGTCAGAGAACAAAGAGGAGTGTGGACAACATTGAGTGGTGGAACGTGTCAGCAGTGTCATGTCTATTCCTGTACCTATCCCAGGTCAATATTACACAGTGTGCGGCGCACGCAGCCGGCGAAAAAGATGTGGGTGGACGGCGCTTCCACGAGGAACAGGACTTGCCGGGAAGTCGCGATTGGTCAAGGACATGAATTCTATTGGTAAGGTCAGTTCAGTTAATGAATAGTGGAAGAGGGGAAGTGGGCGGTGAGTGAAGTAAAGGGAACCACAACGAGGACGAGACTCGGACGGTTCACTTGACGAGCAATTCGTGCCGGAGTTGCGCCAGAGGAAGAACCAGGCATCAAATTGACCCAGATCCCTTGGCGTTTTGGGTACAGGGACGATCGCTTTTGAGATTGGCCTGGTTCAGCTGCTGCTCGGCTGGGAGTTCGAAAGTGATCAACATGAATAGTTCAAACAGTCACAATCGCAATTAGGGGGACGGTGACATACGAACATATGTTCTCCAAGATCTCTCACGACATTGGTTGGAAATGAAGGTCTTCGATCTGGCCTATGCCCGTATTGTGCTGTTGGCTGAGTTGCACAGGATACGATTAAGTCTCGTTTGAATAGCCTGTGGATGTTCCGCAATCCACCCCAAAATTTCAATATAGCGGCGGAGTGTGCAGCACCGTCGATGTGGATGAGGCCGTTCACTTGATCAGGGCCCCCGGTAAGTCTGTCCGGCTTCAGATGAGAGAACGAGAGAAACATGGAGGCAGGCGTGGGAAAGGTTTGACTGATCGGTGTGGCGTTCCTCACGGTGATCGGACCGCGGACCAGTGGCTCGCTGTAGGTGACGCCCATGTCGCACAACGGGCGACGGACGCGACGATACTCGACCACCTCCGTAAGGAGTAAGTCGAGGAGTTCTCGGTCATCTTCTCCCACTCTCTTAAGAGAAACTCTTCGAGGCCGAATTGTTTCTGATAAAATCGACTCCAACTCTGTGGCCCGTCGAGATTCCCTCAGCTCTGATGAGGTTGGTTGGGCCGAGCAACGCCAACGGGCATTATCGAAAGAAGTCACTTGTCCGGTATACCTTCAAGACCTCTTCGTCGACTCTCGTAACCCTCAACTCGATGCTACACGGAAAGAAGGGCACGAGTTGACAGATCCTGTCGTCTCCAACACAGCGCTATTTCCCTCTTTGGAACACGATACAACCATCAACTTATGCGACGACGTGCGGAGTGGTCGAAAGCAGTGTAAGCCGTTATCCATCAGGACTACACCATCTATACTTCAACAGGTGGACTCCCAAGACTCTATAACCTCAACGTGTGCGGTAGATATCGAGGGTCCACCCTCGTTCCAAGAGATCTTCCCCACACCCCTCCTCAACCATAAACCGTTTACGTATTCATCTTTGCCCCCTACCCCTATTGCTTCTTCGCCGCCGCCTGGCACGACCGCATACCCCGTGACCACAACCAAACCACCGACGTCATACCAGCAGCCATTCTCCATATGGGACTATCTTCAAGAGGAACTGCTCGCCACCGACTTTGATTCCCATCAAGAGATGAAATGGGAACGGGTCAGTAATTTCCTCAACATTCCGTATGCCGTAGAAAAGGTGACCTAGATCACCTTCTTCCCATTTTATCGGGGTTAATATGTCAGCTAGATTGTCGGTTTCGGGTTTATCCTGTGCCTCGACTCCTTTCTGTACACTTTCACCATCCTTCCGATACGGTCAGCCTTGGCGTTTTGGCGTTTGCTGTGTAATCTCTTGTCCTGGAAGCGAGCGCCATCTCTGCCTGCTGCCCAGAAGGCCGACATCTTGCGCGTACTACTTCTAGTGGCATCAACAATAATACTCGCCCCTCTCACTGACGCTAGTCGGATATATCATTCCATTCGTGGCCAAGATACAATAAAACTATATGTGATTTTTAACGCTTTGGAGGTTAGTCATGACCCTGGTTCACAGGGTGGCGGCGATGCTGATTTATATCAGATTGCGGATAGGCTGTGTGCATCTATAGGCCAGGATATACTGGATTGTTTGTTTTCCAGATCAACTATACACTACCTTTCACATCGGAAACCTGTCTCTCCGCAGACGGCACGACCGTTTTTTTTCTTCACGCTCTCCGTGATCTACGTTGGTGAGTAGGCCTTTGTTAGTTGTTCGCTTCGTGCTTAAACAGTTCTTAGCTGTGCACACCCTCGTAATGGTTTACCAAACCATTTCCCTCAACGTTGCGGTCAACTCGTACGATCACGCACTTCTGACGCTCCTCGTCTCGAACCAGTTTGTTGAAATCAAGGGAAGCGTGTTCAAGAAGTTCGAAAAAGACAACCTTTTTCAGATAACCTGTGCAGGTGCGTCGAACGCCTGGAGACTGGTGGAGCATCAGGAGGGTTAACAGGGCGCCAGACATCGTGGAGAGATTTACCCTGTTCCAGATGCTCTTTATCGTCGCGTTTCGCAATCTCATCGAACTTAGTGGATCCGAATTCGACTTCTCCGGAGGGTTCTCGTTACCAATGAGCTTCGGGTGGTTCAGAGGAGATAACGTTCTTTGGACCATATCTTATGTAAGTTTCTCGTGTATTCCAAGTTTTTTTTTTTCGATTCATTAATTCAATAACCACATTCACTAGCCGCTTTTCACAGTTCTTATCTCTGAGATGTTTGTGGATTGGCTCAAACACGCGTTCATAACCAAGTTCAATCACATCCGGCCGTCGGTGTATGAACGTTACACAGATGTGTTGTGTAGAGACCTCACCAGTGCAAGCGCAACGGGTAGGAGAGGCGCAAGAAAAGTGAGTCTAACGATAGAGGACTCTGAATCACTTCAACTCAGGTTTTGCAGCACTCGTATGTTGACCAATCACCACTCGTTGCAAGGCGATTGGGTTTCGCCTCCCTGCCTCTCGCAGTCCTTGCGGTACTCATCGGGGGACAGTCCTACAACTTGTTCGTGTCGATGCATTTTGAATCGGAGGGACACTTGATCGCTCTTCCGACCGAGCGGGTTGTTATGAGGCTCAAGTGGGGAATCCTTGGGGTCTTGATGTGGGTCTGGTAAGCGTCCATTGGTATCCCCGCACCGGTTGCTTGTGTATTAGCCTCATCGCTAAAACCGCTTCTACCCTCATACTCTGTATTCAGCTTCGTCGTGATCAAGATCATAATGGGGGTTCGACTGCTTGGTTTTGCAGCAAAACGAATGACAGGCATGGAACAGAGAAGAGCAGACGACAAAATCAATGACTTTGGCCGAGATCCGATTGGAGAAGGTAATGAAGAGCGCGTTTACAATCAAGAACTCAAGACGTATCTGGACAACCAAGTGGATAATGCTACGGCGGTCGCCGAGATTGGGGAGAACAAGAAGCATGAGAGCGGGAGAGAGGGGGTCGGCCGTGGAGACGGTGGAAATGGGGGTGGCAAGAAGCGGCCAGACCTGGAAGACATTACCCGATTTACAATGGTCAAACGGATCTGGTGAGAGGGAAAACGTGCTTTCCTGGGCGTGAGTCGGGTTGATCAAAGCCGGGGAACCACCTGAATCCCGACCCTTGCCATGTGTTGCAAAGGTATGCTGATATCTCTTTTTCGAACGTTAGAACGCCCCTGCCTTAACTTTAGTATGTACGATAAATATACTTGAAGCTGCTACCGCTCTATGGCTGAAGCCACGAGGCCGAGACGGGAGGAATGGCCCGAGTGATCAGGCGGCGATCGGGGAAGGAATGTACCCGAGGCTAAGTATTCTCAGACCTCGACATCATGCCACATTGCATCACCGCCCACCCGCAATTGGGTCCAATCCTTGCTTTTCTTTGACATTGGAATCATGTTCGATGGTCCTCCCTCATTGTCTCCATACACGCCGGGTAAATGGCTGCCCCTGGTGTGCAATGGCCCTCTCTACAGCTAAGCTTACGCGCGGGCGGACCCCGGAGATTGGTAGGGTATGGAAGGTTGAGGTCTGGATCGTCAGGATTCGCAGAACATCGGACGCCCAGAAACGCCCTGTGGCTCTCCGCTCTCCAAGGACCAGCAGCATAATGTTACGGATCCGGTTCATTGTAACCTGCGTTCTCCGCCTGTTCAGCCACTGTCCATGGTGGATCCGCTCCTCCAGAATGTTGGGTCCGATCCGATGCATTGTAGCTGGGGTGTGTTCAGGTGAAAAGAAGTATGTGTGGCGCCCGGTAATCATACGGATGTGAGCTCCGAGAGGGACTGTTGCGTTTTTCACGGAACTTCTCTTTCATCTCGCTTACCAGAAAGGACGTTCAGATCTATTGTATGTGGTCAGACACAGTATGCATCGACCCTCGCGCTTTAGCATCATCGCAGGGAATCGTGATCAAGTCCACCAGCGTATGTCAGTGTGGCGTATATATCCTTCAAGTTGAGTGTATTCCTCTCTCATCGACACAGTTGGATCCCCGTGAGCCACAACTTCTTAGACCTCATGCATCCCAATGATCTCTCTCGTGAGGCCGCTGATGCAGCATCAAAGCTGAAAAAATATTCTTACTATCTTCCAGTGAGTAGTTCACGTTCTTGATCCGATGTGGAAGTAGCCAATGCACCCAGAATGGCTCTGGAACAAAGGCTGTACATGTCAGGTGCCCACGAGATGTGCCGTGTGCTGCATACGGTATCATTCTGATCCATCCAAGCGTCTCATTGTTAAGATTCCACAGCGACCCACACCACTATTTTGGTGGGCACCTCGTGGAATGTATCCCAGCCGCCGAAATTTGTCACCTCCTGTCCAACCACATTGCGACCTTAGCTTGTAGATCTCATCGATGGTGAAACCTCCCAAAGCAGAGTTCATCGGTTCGACCACGGTTCTCAACTCTCACGCTCCAGAGACGTTCCGGTTCTGCTGCACCCGTTTCAAAATGACCTCTCCTGATTATTATTCAGTGATGATGGTCCAGAACCCCGGAACATTAATTACCTCGATGATCGTTGACTACTCCTACCAGGGCACGACCCCGAAGTCAATCCTTCGATCAAAGTTTGTCCAGTACTGCCAATGGTCGAGGAACCTGAAAAGGTTAGGCTCGCAGCAACTCCTCCTATGAATATTCTATCCTTTACTCACGCATGCATCGCAGGTGTGGGTCGGAGCAGCGGTCACCCAACAAGCCCCGATGGTGCACGGTTTCTCATGATTCATGGGGTAATCCGTCCCTGATGAGAAGGAACTCGTGCTCGGGGGTCTCAGTGTTGGAGTGGGAAGGGGTTGAGCTGACAGATGGCTGATGATGGTTGACACTAACGTACCGAATAACATGGTTTTGTTCTGTCGTGGATTCGAAACCTGTTTGTGGTACTTCACCGCTAGAAGGTAAACACGATAGCGCCTTTTTTAGTGTCGTCGGAAATAAGACACCGCGCTAGGGCACCTCTGGAGTGGATCCTTGAGAAAATTCACCAAAAACGAAGTCCACATCGTGCATCGTGCATCATGGGCGGGTTTGCTCTCGGGTTGGCGTTGTACCAACGATCTGACTGCGAG
Organism: Thelephora terrestris; assembly: GCA_015956445.1. NCBI lineage: Eukaryota > Fungi > Basidiomycota > Agaricomycetes > Thelephorales > Thelephoraceae > Thelephora > Thelephora terrestris. Next base: position 4,324,473 of record WIUZ02000001.1, on the reverse strand, counting down.
AACTTGCACCGTCGCTCGGCTATGCCGACCCGTGATCCTTGGAAATCCGAGGGAAGGGGCGACTGCGATGCATTGCCAGTTCATTCAAGGCGCTGTGGGATTGCGAGTAAAGACGTAAGCTTCAAAGCGATAATTAACCATGCCGTATCGCGTATCGGCTTCTGATCCGCCAGGTCAGTAAGTATGTAGTACATGTACATGTATACATGTAGTTCAGGGGTGGGGTGCTCAGGCGGGTGATGCCGAGCGACATGATCGAAAACATAAAAGGGCCGGTGTTCCGATGTGCCGAGACAGCTCCAGCCAGGGCCGCTCAGGCGGTGGTGAGGGCAGTCAAAGCAATTCATACCCTCAATACATCGCTCAATTTCTGTACCTGTTTAGTAGGGTCACCGCTGCCGAGATTTCTGCCGGAGGTGTGCAACATGCACACGAGTCCGCGTCTGGGTGCCTCGGCCGAAACAACGAGAAGAGAGGGCGACGTGTGAAGTCCCCCCCTTACATTCTCACACGATGAGTGCCAAGCTGTTACAAGAGCTACTTTATCCATTCAAGGCTTCACCGTACTCCAAGGTATCTTCGACAGATACATGATTTGCGTTGCACGATCGGCCCCTTCACGCCAGGTGCCTGATGGGTGAAGTGGTGCCAGTAACCAGAAGCGGCGTCAAACCGAACTAGATCACCCCCTCTACCACCAAGGCCTATGTTTGAACAGAACCGTGTTAAAGCACCCCGTGGGTGCAGGATCTGTCAACCCCTCTCCACCTCGTCGACTATTTCTTTGTTGCGATCATAAACGCATGATAAATTTCGTTTGTTGACGGGAACTTGCGTGATGGCCTCAACATCCAGAATCGAAAGAGGTATTGTATACCCTCCCCTTCCTAGCTTCACCGGTCCCGAGAGCTCACAACACCTCTATCCTTCCAGCGCCACAAGGTTGGGATTGACACACTTGTACCGCAATCTTTCAATCAGTCGATTGATGAAGCTTGAACACTGACCGTTGAATAATTGTCAATAACAGGACCCTCGAATGACTGGGCCTTCCTGCCAAGTAAGATTATTGCAAATTACTCAGCACACACACACCCTCTTCCCTTCAACCCGCGGGGAATCATGCCTCGGCCGAAAGCAAGGCACTGTGAGAGAACCAAGGTTTCTTCTTCCCATTCACACACCCCTGCATTACTCAGGCCATCCATGTGCCGCAGAGTCGGCAGCGCTCACCTCGTTGCCGTCGTTGATGAAACGGTTTCGCGATCTGCTTCTCTCAGAGCAACGGACCCCTGCATTAGTATTGAAGAGCTCCACTATTCACAGGCGGAACCGTGAGCGACAGGCACGGAGGGCATCCGTCCGTCGGTCGGGGTTCGGGTACCTTGGTCCCTCCCCCACCGCCTATCTGTCCTGCGAAGATCAACTCGGACCGGAATAGAAGCAACTCGGTTAGTCGAACGATGGATTATTTGCCACAGAATGGGCGTCGCAAGCAATGTGGATGATAAGAGACATGACGTTAAAATGACGAGCAGACGGCATTGCAGTTACCGAATCATACCGTGACACAAGACCGTAGAAACGAACGGAATTCTCACCCGATATTTCGTGAAAGTCGGGATGGAATGCGGAACCTGGTGTTGTTGTCGGTCGTCATGATCGCGTGGGGTCGGTCAAGATCGCAGCATACCCAAGAAGGGTAAACGACCTCCGGGATTGACGGTTTAGCATCAAATACTCTGATTTGGATTTTAGGATGGAAGTAATAACGAAATCCCGAAAATAAGCCGGTTGAGGTCCCCTGAGCGCGCTTCTCAAATCAAAGGCTGAGTGTCGGACTGATTACTCTTGACATGGTTGACGTTGCCAAGTGCGTCGTACGCTATTCGGCGTTCTCGAGTGATTGACTTCGTGTTATACAACCCAGGCCAAACAAGAAGGCCGAACGACAATGACGTACCTAAGCAAAAGGGGGAGAATTCTGAGTCTTCGCGCTTCACGCCGTTGTGCTAAATGGGTACTCAGACGGACCGGTTCCTGAAATCGTTTTCAGTGAGGCAAATAATAAACATGCAATACACGTACTCAGGTTTCCACCTCCCCGAGGCCGAGTGGATTCCTTGTACTTAGAGGATTTGCGCAACTCGTTACAGGTTGCGAACGAGCTGTGACAACTGCGCGTCGCTATTTTTCATAATAAGAAGATGTCGTCATCGAGGGCGTTCGCATTGTCTGAGACATTCTGGTTCAGCGCAGACCGCCAGGCGAGGTTCCCGGGCAAACTATGTTGGTTAGGCATTTAGGGCCGGTGTTCCATGATCTGCCGCACAAGCCGTTGGGTGCTTAGTCAGCAGGGTATGGGGACCGGAGGACCGCCCAAAGTGGTGGTCTGCACTGTGACCAATGGTGAGAATATGTCCAATCGGTTTGCTGGGCGACCGAACAGGTGATCGCAGGAGAACCGTGTCGGGCCCATGACGATCCTGAAACTATGATTGTGGAACAAGCTGTGCATTGTGAGAGGAGTCGACGGTGCAACCTTGGACATTGGCGTCATCCCGCCCACTGTTCGGGCGCAGCGGCGAGGAGCGAGGGACGTGTTCCGCTGGGTGGTCTGGTAGCCACTCAACCGATTAGGAATGTCAGAATAAATGAACTGATGCGGTTCTGACCTCAAACCAAACACTGCGAAGCCGCAGTGAGCTATGAACACCTTCTGGTAAATCCGGGCGCTGGATTGACACAAAATTCCCAAGCATCCGATGTAGTCGCAGCGACATTTGACGCTGAACATATGTCGGTATGGTATTATATGCCTCGATAACGTTGCTACAATATCAGTTATTCACCAAGCGAGGGGTTAAGAGAGGTCCATCATCACCCATTCATCAGCTGGTTGTCCCCCCAAATTTAAATTCGTTTTACCGGTTCGCTGGTTCGAGAATATCATCGAGCGAAAGGCGGGAATTACACATCGGAAGTTGCCGGCATAAAGTTGTTGTGTATCCACTTTGAACTGGGGTTTGGTGATTCTCGCTATGGGCCAGCGTTCTCACGCCAGTAGCGTCTCATTGCCAAAAGATCTTCAATCGAACCGTTTGATTATGCTAGGTTCCCTCTTCAATGGCGCCAATTTGCACTGAGAGGGGGGATCGGTTATAAGCACCCCGGGGAGTTCACCTTCTGGTTATTCCCCATCCTCCCACAACGTCAATCATGTCCACCACCCCTGCTACTGCTGCCGGCTCAAAGCGCCCTCTCTCAGACTCTAGTCCCACCACCACCGAGAATGGTGACCACCGGAAGCGTCGACGCAACCGCACCACCCAGTCTTGCATGAACTGCCATACCTCCAAGCGCATGGTACTTATACCTCCCTAGTTGATCTCCTTGCATCCTCACTCAATCCCTCTACTATATAGTGTGACAGGAAGCGTCCTTGCGGACGTTGCACCCAGCTTGGACTGGTCAGTGGTGCTTCCAGAGCGCCCTTTGTTCGGTGTATTGATGTCACTATCTATAGACCGCTCTCTGCGTCTATCAAGTTGATGAAGTGAACCCAAACACCGACAATGAGACTTCTCGCCTTCAAAACCGCGTTGCCGAGCTCGAGACCATCATCAAAGAGGCAAGTTCCAGCCGTCTGTATTCCTCATGTACACATTCTAAACCACCCAATTCAGCTCAAGGGCCAGCCTTCGCAACAGAGGTGGATTCAAAATGAGCATCAAGGCACCTTGAGCTCTTCCGACGCTTCCTCCCGCTCTCTGCTTATGAAGGACATGTCACCTCTCACCCCACGGTCGACCTCTGCGCCGTCTCCTCAACCAGGCTCTTCATCCTCCTCTGATGGCTATATCGATGTACCCGCCCACATGCCTCACGGTCTCACTGATCACGACTTGGGCAACTTGTTCAACCCCTCAGTCCAACAAGACCTTTCCAAGCCTGATGCTTTGGCGCAACTCATCGATCGACTCGCAGCCGACTCTAAAGCACCAGGTGAATTCGATTGGATGTCGGGTGATCGCGCTGGGCTCGGACACTGTGGCTGTGCAAGCGAAACAAACTCTTACATCGTCCTCTTGGAGCTCTCGCTCCGGCTTCGAAAGGCTTCGGAGGTCGTCGGGCACCACTACAAACACTTTTCTGGTTCGACCTGTGGGCTGAACCAGAAAATTTCAGAGCTCGACAAATTCATCTCGTATGTCAAATTCCCATTGCATCACTCCTGCTTTGGAAAGTGACCCATGGTTATGTAGACATGTACTCGCCAGTTGCAATTCGCCCCCTGGATTCTATCCCTCCATGTCATCCCCTCAACACCATCACGCGCTCCCACACACATCTCATCCCCACTCTGCTTCGCACTCCGTCTCGCACTCCGTCGCACATTCACCCGTCTCCGGCACCCCGATGTCCATCACACCGACCGGTCACAACTACGCTCAGTCTCCCATGAGGCCTACGATGACTTCTATGGGGCCCTTCGCCATGCAATCACAGATGAACGCTGGGCATAGCATGCCTTACCCGTCCCCGCCATGCGATGAATCAATGTCGCAGTTGGAACGACAGATACAGGCAGAGTGGCACCACCCTATACAAGGGCAGGCGCACTCGATGCAGGTCTCATAACAAACCTGCGACTGCTCTCTTCCGTACCCTCCCGTATGCTGACATGTCTCGTCTTAACCCATGTCCTCGCGCACCCCACGCCATTTACACCGGATACGTGTGCTCCATGAACGGTACCCTAACTTATCTTAACTTATAGATAGTGACCATGTTACCGTATAATAGGGTCGGACTTATTCTCTGTTGTCGCTCATCCTTTGGAGGCCGACTTCATGTTAAACACTTCGGTTTCAGCACCCTTCTGGCCCGGTTTTCCCGTGTAACGCCCAACTATAGACTATGATACGGCACCCTTTTATCCAGTAGAAAATGGCGTATTCGTTGTATGATACTCATCGCTGCTGGCGTAACGTTCGTTGTACCCCTCGGGGACCAAGAGTGTTTAAATGTGAATTCTCGGACCGGTCATATTCAGGATGGGATATTGTAAAGGGCTCTGCCGAAGCGCGGCAGAAACCCCCGCCCTGTCAATGAACTGGTTTCGCAACGAATTTTGTGGCTGTCACCCAGCATGCCCGTCCCGGAGTTACGAGATTTACTAGGAAACAGGTCGATTACTGGCGAAACGCGAATCGAACCCACTCAAGTGAAGAGAGTGGGCCTTCAGCTGGATCTCTGCCGTAAGATATATACAAAGTCTCGCTCGAGCTCTCCTAAGTATATCCTGTACGCGACGCAGCCTCAACTCGCAAAAACAGATCAGGCTCTTCTTCAACGATTCGACCCTGCATTCCCTAGAGATCTAGTCGCTATCTCTAAATCCGCTCGCATCTCCTTCTCTCCTCCCGTTGCGTAACGGAGCTGCTCCACCCCATTTGATCGTTCCTGCTTCATGAAAGTCTTCGGGATTCGGTGAGGTCGATGGGGGGCCCAGGTTTGTGAATATGACAGAGGGAACGGAGGATCATTCTGTTGGACGGACCAACATCTGATTCTCGACCAACCGGCGTTCTTCTTTTCTGAAGGTCGGAAGTCATGGGCGGACTGTCGCAGGTTAAGCTTTAGACTCTGTCAAGGGGGCCAAGAAGAGCGGTATGAACGTGGTAATGGATTGTCACGTTCTTTGCCTGTGGTAGAAGACCGAATATTGCGTGGACCTGCTCAGCATCACGCATGGTGACGCACACGATTGTAGCCGGAATGGGTGCTCCGGGACAAGCGCACAATCTTAACTCGTGTTCGATCGTGGCCTTCAAGCAGAACGTGTGGTAGTCGAGGCTGCCAACACCGTTGCGGGTCACCTGCTCATTGGTGGATCACTGTCATCCCTGACAGATGAACATTCGAATGTTTATCGATGGTCATTTACTCATGGCACGGGAGGGCTAGAATGGCAGATGATTGGGGGATGTGCAAGTGATGGCTTCCTACATGCAACTTTGTGATGTTAGTGATAACATGGTGATGACCGCTTTTCAATATATACCTCAAGTAAGCGAGGGTCTGAATTCAGTGGTTTGTTTGGAGCGGGTCCCGGCGCGACCCTGGCCAATCGCTCTCCAGCAACAGGGCGGTAGTGAGTGATTTACGAACTTCGTAATAAAAGTCCGATTGGAGCATCCGCTGTGACGTTGATCCCCTTGAGACTGGAAAATTCGACAGCAAGTCCGCCCCCGCGGAGCAAACTGGACGTGTGTCCGGTCAGTGAAAGAGCAGCATTCTTTCGGGGAAGCTTGGGCGGTCTCCTATTCGCTCTGCCCCACCAGGGCAGCATGAGGAAATTGGATTTTTATGTTCTATCAGGTGTCGATCCAATGGAAATTTCGAACTTGAATAAATCATTTCTTGCTCGCATTCACGGGGCCGTGCTTGTTAAGCTCCAGGGGTGAATGTAGTCACAGTAACTCTTGATTTTATACACGGTGGTCCTTTGAATGCGTGTTGACGTTAAATTCTGAACATCCTCGAATGGGTTCGTGGGGATGGGTCAAATTTACTTGTGTGTGGAGATAGAAGATCAGATTCTCCGTCAAGCGGTTCGTCGAATTCGTGTACAGATCGATCGTTCACCAAGGGCCTAGTGCCATTATGCTCGGACAGGCCGGCTCGTTTGGCGAACAAAACACTGAGGTTAGTTCATGGCCTTTATGGAATCATTCAAGCAAAATTGAAAACACCTGAATTGAGCGGCTGCAGCGATCCGAAGGGTCAATTGTCCGAATCGGCTGGTGAAATCCAGAGAGCAGAGCGCTTCAAGTAGTCCCCTTCTTTGATGGGCACACATCGTGCCACCTGTGGCAATGATTAGTCAACACATGCCGCCTTTTGCAAAAGAAACGAATAACTCGCAGGATATTGTTTCTGAGAACCCACACTCAAAAAAGACGTCATGATACCCGGTTTATAAGCCCAGGCCCAGCCGTGTTTGAGAATGCGACAATCTTCAAATTGACTAGGCCTTCGATCGTATCGGAACCGTGGATGTGTTTGCGCCGAGAATAGTCGAGACCCTTCAATCTGCGAATCGAGAGGGCTCGTGAGACGGAACGGTCGGTTGTGGCGGCGGAGAACGGGTTGAACGGCTCAGAGGAAGGCTGCCACTCAGCTCCCTTCGCGCCAAGCTACGTACCGGACGCCGAGTGAATCGGATGGAGGCGAAGGAGAATCCCGCAGAGGGAAGACGATGGCACGGGCAAAATAAAGAAATATACGGTATGAATGGTGATCATCATGGTCGAGTATATTGTGCGCGGTGTTTCGTTGTGTGGAAGGATCCCCGGCCGCCTCTTTCATCGAAAGGAGAACGAGTAGGGCGATACCGGCTGCGCCATCAGCTTCCTGTGCGGCTTCATGAGAACTTGTACATGTGTGACGTCTCCCGGACCGGGCCTCCCTGTGCGTTGGACGTTTTGAAGATTCACTCGGGAAGATGGTGGAAAGCTCGAGACGCCTTGTGAGTTGATGACTAAGCAGTTGCGGAGTTATAAATCGACCGGAGTCCGAATTTGTGCCTGCCGATCCTTCTACCAAGCATTCACACCCTGAAACTTGCACTCACTTGCGTTGCGCGTTTCGATACATCATGGCTTCGCATTTGGTACGCACACTGGCTTATCATTAAGTTACATTCAAACTGACGCGACTTTCGATGACAGGCAAACATTTTCGGAACTGAGCAGGACCGCGTGAACTGTTCGTTTTACTACAAGGTGAGTACACCATCGGTTCACGTCGGGTTTCTGGGAATCCGGCTCTTACCATCACCGCTTCTAGATCGGAGCCTGCAGACATGGCGATAGGTGTTCACGAAAGCACATCAAACCCACATTCTCACAAACCATCCTGCTTCCTAACGTTTACCACAACCCGGCTCACGACCCGGTCTGCCGCTTGACCCCCAAAGAACTCCAGGAGGGTTTTGATGCGGTCTATGAGGACTTGTACTGCGAGTTGGCGAAGTTCGGACACCTTCTCGAGCTCCACGTGCGTGTGCCTCCAAATTGTACCCATACTCTGATGATTGCTAATCCGATTCTGAATAGGTATGTGATAACGTTGGTGATCACCTTATCGGGAACGTTTACGCCCGTTTCGAATGGGAAACGGAAGCGCAAGCCGCGGTCGAGAATCTGAACAACCGGTGGTACGCGGGCCGACCACTGTACGCAGAGCTCTCCCCAGTCACGGATTTCCGTGAGGCATGTTGCCGGCAAAACGAAAACGGGGAATGTAACAGGGGAGGCTTCTGCAACTTCATGCATCTCAGGTTGGCCTCGAAGGAGCTCACAAACGCGCTCCGTCACGGTCAGCGTCTCGACAGAAAGTTGAATCCGCCCAAGACCGAGGGTGGTGGCGGGTGGGAACCTGGAAAACGAGAGGGCGGCCGCGCTCGAAGCGCCAGTCCACGACGGGGCGGGAGAAGTGATGGAGAGGACAGGTGGACGAGGAAGTGATACTCGCAATAACTCCTGTTGCAGTCAGCCCAAGTGTTTTTGTCACCCATTTCCCTGCTCGTTGACACTTCTACGTACATTAGCTACCATCTTCCCACACTTGTGTCCCTTTGCTCGTTTCTATGAACACCTGCCGATTAGTTGCGCTCACGTCCTCTCGTAAGTCCTCATGATGTGCGTCAGATTCGCTCGATGACCGTCAAGCAGAGCCAGCGTCATTGGCCAATTGTTCTTCCACGCCGCTCAACGAGGTCAAGCTCCGGCACGTAGAAAACAGTGAACCGATTTTTGGATCAAGTTTGGCAAACCCTTTGATCTGACCATCGCGGAAGACGCTCATTAACCATCAGGGTGAGGTGGACCGGGATTTTCTTCCGGACCCCGGTGGGATCGAAAACCTCGATTGGGAGAGCCCTCCGATCATCGAGCCAAGGACTCATTGTACCTCACCGCATTCGAAAGGTAGACAATGCCGGCCGTCGTTAAACCAATGCAACTGAAGCGAGATCTCTGTGGCGTAATTCCAGGATCCTCGGAGCCACCTCGCATCACTCACAGGAGAAATCCTCAGCCGTGCACCTCCGCCCCGTTGTATAGACGTTGCTCAGTTCATCCGGCTGACAGAACCCAGTGAACTCAGCGTTTGTGAACATTGAAATTTGTCGTCCTATAATCATTTGATTTCATGCTAAACCTGTTGCTTTCAGTGGTCCCTGCAAGGATCGTAATTCACAATCCTTAAAATATATCTCTCACGGCCCGGCCCCAGGGGACGTGTTAGGCTTAATCGTTTGTTTTCTGCATCGCAAGGCCTATCCCCCGGTGCATCAAAATTCGATCCTGATCCCAGCTGTGCACACAAGCGGGGCACCCCGCTTCGGAGCGCTCCTCAGTGAGTCCTCAAGAGGAGATGCACCTGTGGTTCTTTGCTATTCGTGCTGTAAGGGCGATGCACCCCAAACCTGGCGTCAAGGGTAAGGGGGTCTATTGATACCCCTGCACTTGTCTGGCTACTTCCTGGCGTGCTCCATAGCGCCGGGGACCTCAGATTCAAGCCTGTACCAGGGCCCATGTCACAGGAATAGCCTATACGAGTGGCAGGGTACCACATAAGTAATCACAACCAACGGGTCCGTCAGGATATTGCCTACGTCATTCGAGATGACCAGAGGGCGCTGTCGCCACCGGGTACAATATTAACCGCATGCACTCTACCCCCATCCCGTTACGGGACATCCTCACCCACTCCTTATGGTACTGAAACAGCACCACTCGCACACGCGTCGACTTATCCAGCGGAACGCGGACTGGAAGGACCTGGCTAGAGATCGAACTGGTTCTACTAGAGGTTTTTGACCTTCTTCCTCGGCCAGAAGATCGTGGTCTGATCCATGATTTTAGGGCGATAACGGCACTCTTTGGCGTACGCATCCGGTGCCCGGTCTCGTGGCCAGGTCATCCCAATACGGGTACAGTTTGAGAATGTAAGCGTCCTCTAGATCAGAACCCAGAGCGAAGGGAGCTCTCCTCAAAGATGTTGTGGTCCCGGAATTTAGAGACTGCCCTGAATTACTTATGTCCTCGCGTTACCAAGAATTGGGATACCACGTAAAGAAGGATTTTCAAAATCGAAACTAGCCGCCCGTTGGCAAAATCCTCCGGAAATGTGACGAATGGCGGACAGTGCTATGAATCTATGATGGCGCCTCTCAGCCCTACCGACGGTCCATAATTTCCTACGGGGGATTGGCGCTTGGTCCCGTTTATTGATATCCCGCGTGCAACGATCCAGCGATCAGAGAGCGTGTTGCATTGGGAAGGATGTTTTTGAAGAAGCAACCACGTCTGTGGGTCACGGCAGAAACACCAAATAATGACCATCGCCACTGGGTATGGCAAGAATGGACCATTCCTCACCATTTTTTGAGAAATGGCGTGAGCCCGGAAACCCAGAAATCGTGTGCGTGCCTGCCCGTTCAGATCGTCATTCGACCACATTTTCTGCCTGTTCCAGTGAATAGGGCTTACGCTACCGGTAGGAGATATCGTGTTGGTTTTGAAATGCCCCTCGCCGATACGGATCGCAACGGAACAGATCGTTCAATCTCCCCTCCAAGATGTACCAGGAGCCTGGGGAGGCCGGGCCTGGGCTTCAATGAGCATGTGCTTGTATCGCCAATATCTTCAAGATGAGGCCTATTCTGATGCTAGGAGATCGGAGGCTAGAGGCCGGGCGGAAGTCTTGCAGGCCGATGTGGAATCTGGTACATCAATAGGGCATAGGTTCGGCGGTCCGGGTGTCTCTTTCTTTCGTAATGGGTTCTTATTATTCTTGATTGGGTGATGGTCGACCTACGCATTCCATCGCGACTGATCTACGGAAAATCATAACAACTTATTGCGTGGCGTTCAACTGTGAGGAGAATGGAAGACAGGCAAGGGTGGAACCGCGCTGAGGGAACCATAGGGATGTGAGCATGGGCAAGGTTTCTCGCGGGATCGCATGTGGGCAGTCTCGGTGTAATCAAGGGAAAATCTACCCAAGGTGGTTAGTCGGCAAGAAGGAATGGAGAGATCGAAATACTTTAGCCAACGACCTGAAAGTCGTATCATTGGTTCTGGAACCTAAGGAGCGCCGCGATTATGAGATAGGTTCTTGTAAATTATTTTTGACGGACGTCGGGTGCATCGAAAGCGCGTATTTCGGAGTGAGGTTATCCCGTCCTTCTTGTGGCTGAGCGAGCGGGGACAGAGCTTTATTTGTGTAAAGCAACTGATCCGCAGAGGAAGGGCTACTCGAAGAAAGAGCAGGATTATCCATGACCCAGGTTCCCGTTTCACAGGATGGCCGACGAAACCCACGAGTCGCTCAAAGGGCTGGCCGAGAATATAGGGGAAGCTCTGGTTTTGAAAATGCGGTTTCATCCACGTCACACCCACCCGAATACTTTGAATCGCTTAGCTGACTCAATCCACTCCTTATGTATCGGGCAGTTATCCAATGGATTGGCGGAGACCATGCGCTACAGGACAAAGGCGGAAGAGGATACAAAGACATCGAGTTAGACGAGGCAGCCAAAATACTGGCTCCTGCCCCCCTCTTGTAGCACCTCCGGCCATTGTACAATGAATCTATCGGAAGTTTGGTAATCGAAGGAGGACAAAGTTTCAAGCGGGCTCACCTGTCGACAAATGGTCGGAGAAGCCTGCCAGAAAGCGAGAGGGACCGTACTCGGGCGAAAGATTCTATATATAAAATTCTTGGGGATGCTAAACCTAGAAACTAGGACGTTCGTGGATCAATGATGATGTTCTGCTTCAGGATGCATCAAAACGAGAGCAAGAGGCTTACGCGATTGAGGTATACTGCGGTACAGATGCTAAAACAGGTCCCAGGACCGTTCAAGATTAGAATGTCCCATACCGGTTCGGGTTGCAGAGCTGCATGAATTGCATGTTTGACACAGGTGACCAGCGAGGCTAGTACAGTTGGAGGGGTGGTCCAAAGAGGTTGATGAACCCTACGGGCACGGGGCACATAGATTATTGTGTAGTTGGACTCGCGGTTGCGTTCCTGGGGTCGTGAGCAAGGTGTTAGTGTCTCAGTCCCACATGATCCACAATTCACTCACACTTTTCCTCTCCTCCAGCTCATGTGCCTTCTGAGCACTTAAATTGTCGCCATCGCTGATGATATATGTGCGCGGATTATATCTCGAAAAGTCAAGAGCTGAGACTAGCGCAAGAGCCTCTGTGGTGTGCCCGCCTGCACGTTCGAGATGAGGTCTGTTGCCTTGACACCTGGATGACACGGGGTTTCATACCTGATCCAAGGAAGACGGCGAGGCCACAGGTGTCCGAGGCGGCTCTCTTTGATCTGCAATGGCCACGCTTGAAGATGAACAAGATTCTAAGGACGCATACGGTAGAGAATGCGACGATTAACGTCGTGATTGTGGACAACAAACTCATCGATCATATACTACGTTCTTCTTGCCACCCGACCACTTCCACCTGACGGATCACAACTTCCAAGGATGGAAAGTGAAAATGTCGTCACCCAGGTGGATACTTCGATGGTTACTGCTCTCAGAGAGGCCGTAAAAGATTGCGGGGACAGAGGGCTTCAGTTTGCATCAAAGTGGTCCGTCGCGATGACAGATCGCGTTTCGTAGAGAGGACTTATCTCAGATTGTTTTCCAGGGCGGCAGAGCTACTTGTCTCTATCCCCCACCAGAAACTGTTTTCCGTGCCCAATGGACCGTTCGATGCGACGACCGCGCCGTTCGCCTCGACACCAGCCAGGCCGAAGACGATACCCATCACGGACATGGAGCCAAATCTCCCTCTGCATCGCCATGCCCCAAGACTACAACGGACGCCAGAGCATGTTCGATTACGTGAACTCGAGCTCGAGATGCGCGAAGGGGACTTTCTGGCTACAGCTCAGAAGTGTTTTGAACACCGCGAGTTCAAACGCGCAGTTTATTGGCTTCATGAATGCCGCAGCACGAAGGCTTTGTTTCTGAGTGTCTACAGCCAGTATATGGTATTGTATGATTTCAACTTCCGAATGACAAGACGCAAACCGATCCCCGATTGCGAGTGTGTAGGTCGCCGAGAAGCAAGCTTTGAAGGAATGGAACAAATATTCGAGTATGTGAGCATGGACATCTAAAGATCCATCTTCTGACGGTAGCCTTCGATAGATTCCAGAAGGCAGACCGCAACCCCCTTGACGAAAGACCTGTTGCCACTTTTAGAGATGGTGAGAGACGCAACCGAACCATTTCTTACGTTCATGTAAGGGGCACTTCCGTCCATCTTCCGACTTGTTTCACAATCTCCCAGGAAAGCGCTGCTGCTGTTCCGACTGGGTCGCCGGGAAGAAGCCATAGAAGCCGACATTCGTTCAATTGCCTTGTACCCTTGGAACTGGTCTGCATGGACGCTTCTCGGGAACTGCGTGGAGGATTCGGAGGAGGTGGGTTGATTTCCTCCACAAATTTGCATCTGGCCTGAAATCCTCTGATGGATCTAGTTGAGTGCGCTGCTTCAATATCTGCCGTTATCAAGATCACACCCCCTTGTACAATTCTTCCAAATCCACACGTTGAACGCGTTCCGTTCACCTACAGATCACGAGTTACAACTCTGCGAGAGGCTCCTAACGGATGATTTCTTCCCCGTAAGCCCTTGGGTGATGAGCATGCGGGCCTGTGCATTGTATCACCAGCACGGTAGAGTCCGTAAACTGGCTCTGCTTACTGGGATTGACGCGGGTTTCGTAGACTTTGGTGAAGCCGAGAAGCAATTCCAGAGGATCCTTACGCTTGATCCGCATCGGATCGACAATATCGATATTTATTCGGATATCTTGTACGTCACAGACAACAGGATTAAGCTCTCTAAATTGGCACACGAGTTCCTGGAGATAGACAAGGATCGGCCAGAAGTCTGTTGTCTCGTCGGTGAGACTCCCCTGCTCGCTGAAGTGGCTGCGACAAAAGTCATTTGAGATGTCCCACCACATTCCAGGGAACCATTATTCGCTCAGATCCGAACACGAGAAGGCCATCAAGTACTTTAAGAGAGCGGTGCAGCTCGACCGGACCTACCTGTCCGCTTGGACACTAATGGGGCATGAGTACATCGAACTGAAAAACTCCAACGCTGCAATTGAAGCTTACAGGAGGGCGGCGGGTGAGTCGGCGACGTGGCCTTATAATCTGAAATGTTTCTTAAGTTTCTCAGACGTGAACCAGAAGGACTACCGAGCCTGGTACGGCTTGGCGCAAGCGTACGAACTTCTCAGCATGCACCAATATGCCCTATATTACTTTCAAAAAGCCACGACTTTGAGGTAGATACTCGTCGTCCTATGAAATGAACGTGCTAAAAATCCCACTAGGCCATACGATGTCCGTTTGTGGCAAGGACAAGCAGCATGTTACGAAGAACTTGGAAGGTACGATATAGAAGCGTACGACGCACAAACCTCTGACGCGGTATCACATAGGCCACGGGAAGCAATTGAGTGTCTAAAACGGGCACTTATTGCCACAGGACCCCACGATACTTCGATACACCTCAAGTTGGCACAGTTTCACAATGATCTTGAAGAGTACTCTGAGGCGGCGAAGTACCATGCAAGCGTCATCAGCATCTGCTCAAGTGAGAGTCAGTCCTCCTGTCGCTTACCGTCCTGTTGTACTGTTGCTAATATCATTTTTGCCGAATAGACATGAACATCGCAGATTATGCCAAGTCGGCACTGTACATAGCCCAGTACCACTACTTACATGGAGGTGGAGACCTCACTCTTGCTCAGAAGTACCTCGAACAGCTTTCGGCCAGTAATTCAGAAGACGTCAATGCGGCACAAGAGCTACTGAAACAAGTAATGGCAGCCATGCAGGTGAAGGAGAGTCAGGTGAGGGCTAAAGGAGCGGCCAGTGTCACCGCCACGGGGACCGACGCGGAAGATGTTTCTATGGAGTCGTAAGCCTTCATTTCTAGCAACTTCGCTACACCGAATTTCATGCGTTTTATTTCACCTTTACCGCTGGTCACACATTATTCCAACGCGTTATGTTTTCTGTGTACTTCATACGCGCCACAACCACCATCGATCATCAGAGCAAGTGTCTCCGATTGGGGTTACTGAACAGATATGACCAGTCCGCTACCGACCCCCTATCGATATGATCACCACTTGAACTCCCCATAACAACTGGTACAGCTCTTGGTGCTTGCGGTCCAGAACGTCCTACACCCAACGCACTTCATGGTGTAGCTGGAACATGAGGTACAGATAGGAGCGCCGAACAAGCCTCTGCCTGGTTTGCCACCGCAACGAGCGCATACCAGTCCTACGGTGCGCTCTGGAGACGTGTTTGGTTTAGTATTCTCTGGATGTTCATCACGTTTTGTCTGCTGGGTTTTCCCTGGGAGTTTCAGGAGGTTCGAAGTGCCCGGCGAGGTATTCTTCACAGTCAAGGCAGATGAGGAGAAGAAATCGAACGGTGGCTGGGGTTGCGACTGGTGCGCTGGGGCAGAGAAGGAGGGTCGCACTTGTTGAATGGGAACCTTTGGCACCCCGCTGCTCCTCTTGGACCGAGATGCAGAATCCGGCTGTGGATCAACTTTCACTTCTGAGAGCATCCTCCAGCGACGTTTCTGAATAGACCTCTCGATAATCAACTCCATTGCTGCCGCATGGTGCGGATGTTCACCCGAAGAGCTTTCAATGATGTTGGAGAGCAGAGCGCCATCGACCAAAGGCTTCAACTTGGACTGGAATAGCTCGTGTTCCATTTCTCGGACACGTGTGTGGCTGCCCCCGTAGAATCTTCATTAGTACCACGGATCCTCGTGAGTTGTGAAAGGACTTACTCGGCACTGAAAGTTGAGAAAAGTTCTTCCACGATGTTGTTCTCGTTTAATTTGGAACGGATTTCCTCAAAGGCGATTTCACGAAGGCTGGTCAACCCAATCTGAAGAAAAGGATCGCCAGTGTTACGATCACCAAGGGGTGCCGGACAAACCTGGTTCGCCAGCCGATATATGGACTTGGGAGAACACGGCTCAACGGTGATAGCCCCATGTGAACCTCCACTCCGCCTTTCCCGACCTTGAGGTGACCCTGTCTCACCCCCGGGCTGATTGTTTTGGTCCTCCTCGGAGGCTACAAGCTGAGGGCCGATGGCGGCGAATTTGGTCTGACCGGTGTAAACCCAAAGAATAATAGCACTCCAACTGTGGCGAGGAGTCAGTGGGACATAAGTGTGCTCGTTCCAGGTGGTTTGAACTTACGTCTTCGCTGCCCCGAAGTTCAAAGTATGCGCCGGATCCATCGGTAAGCCCATGGGTGTGGGGTCCTCTCGGATGCTGAAAGGAGTAAATTAGGTTCACAGTAATCGATTGGCAACGGATCTTCAGACCATCTCGAAGGCGGGGGGCATCCCATGGGGCCTCCTTGGTCGAGTTCGTCGTCCCCAAGATCACTATCGGGCCAATATGTGTGCATAAAAGGCGCACTCTGCAGCCCGAGTTCTGAGGAACCTGGGGTAGTGTCAGCAACGTATCCACAGATGATCCAAACGAACGTCCTACATGCCGTTAGCGTTGACGTGAAGCTACTATCCACAGTACCGCAGAAATATATCGGCCGAGTCTTGTGCAGCCCGGTTGACGACCAGGATTCCAGGGCGTAGAATTGGGAGCTGAGGAACGTGCCGCTGGTCAGAGAATTTGTGAGTGCCTTCTTGAGCCCACTCCAATCTCTCTTGGCGTCTCCCTGGTTATGGGCTACAGTGGTGGGGAGAGGCGGTTCCTCGACAGATTCATTGCTTTCCATGAGCTTGTATAGCGCCGAAATGACGTGTTTTGCGTGAGGTAATTTTCCGTGGGTGTATTCCTTGATCTGTTCCTTCAATAGCTTCATATTACGGTCCGAGTCAGCAGATAACAGCGCCCGTGCCAACTGCCTAAGCTCGAGTTCTCTCAGCTCAGGATACCTGCCAATGAATGAGAGATCGTCGAATGCTAAGAGAATCGGACAACAGACCACGAGGTGTATTTGCTAAGTGCTTCCTCGATGATGTTGCACTTGGATAAGTCTTGCCGAATTTGTTCCAAAGCGAGTTTCTTCAACTCAGGGATGTCGTACTATAGAAAATGCAAACAACGTCAGTCTCATCTTTTGTAGACCGCGAGATACTGATAATTACCCTGTCGGCAAGCCTGTAGATAGATTTAGGGGATGGTTTGGGAATTCCGTACGATTCAGATATGGTTTCGCGGGCACGAGCAATGCGTCTTTCTGCAGATCCCCATGACGCAAACTCGATCTCATCTGTATACAGGTAACGGAGTAATGCCTGGAACCTGGCGCGTGTGATTTTTAGCATATCGTACTTCGTGACATTGGAAGGCAACCTACGTGACAAAGGCGACATCTTCAATGACGACGACCTTGCCAACGTGAGCGGAAGAAATGACACTTGTTTCATCCTCCGCGTCCGAATTCTCGGCGGTGACGACCTTCGCATTATTTCCAGGTTCCTCCGTTGCGGCCGGAGGAGCGGCTGCGTGCTCATCCTCCGAGTCTGAGGCATCCTCGTCGTCGTCATCTTCGAGATCGCTGTCGTCCTCGTAATCGTAGTCGCCTATGTAAGGTTTCCTATCCGTTGGGAACTTGGTCCTCAAATTCCCCGTGGGTTCCCTTTCGTCGAGCACTGTGAGAATTAGCTTGGCACCTTGGATGAGCGGAAGTGGCAAACACACGAAACGCAAGCCTTGGTACACGCCTCGTGACGTGCTCATTGACGAAAAGCGCCCTCGGACTTCCAACGCCCCTGGTCTTGGATCCCCACTTCGAAAACACCCAAAACTTTGTATCGATGAATGTCCCAGAGGTGATTGAATCCCTCAGTGCCTCTTGTAATGGGATTGGGATAGTCATGGCCAGAGTCAAGTAGTTCCTGAGCAGTTAAAGAGAGAGAGCCGAGGCAAATCGGAGGAAGCCACGCAGTCAAGGCGAGGTGGGTTCTCCCTTGCACCTAGCCGTCGGATGTGAATGCGCTTACAGTCACTACAAGCAAGAGGCAACAGCAACCAGGTAGTTGATATACAAGCATCCACAAGATCCTCATCCAGTGTGCAAAAAGATTCACAGGGCCGCCGCTCGTACCGATTCACGGCCTGTTTCTCACTCACAAGTTGATTCAGAGGTACCTAGTGACAATCAGTTTCAAGCGCACCTCGGAAGCTCGTAGGATCGCGGGTTCAGCAGTTTTTCCCCCCTGTTTCGCGAGCGCCGAATCCCGGAGGGGTGGGTGATCCTTGTGCTTGAATAAGCTCTCGCGCCTTTAATGATGCACTGTACAAAGCTGTATCGGGGCGCATCTATGAACTGAAGTGTCCCAGTGGAAATGCTTTGAATCGCTTGCGGAGGCGCGCGGAGCTGATCGCAACCGTCTACCAGTGCAGGGCATGCCAGATTATAATCATCAGCGTTTTCAATGCTAAGCGCCCAGCGCTCAGCCATGAAATATCAGCGTGGGGGGCGAACGTGTCACCGTTACTGGGGACCGACGTGGAAGATGTAACCATGGAGTCGTTGAAGCCTTTACTCTTCAAAGAAGCTTCGCTACACCGAATTTCATGGGTTTTATTTCACCGTTACCGCCGGCCCGCTTGTCTCCTTGTTGGACGTCGTCGACGTAACCATCGCTTCTGTGTCTGTGGATTGCGATTTGCTCCAGCAGTGCCCCCCTTTGGCGGCTGATTGGTGTACTGAAGCCGGGGTCATATTCGCGACGAGCGGGTTGACATGGAGATGCGAGGACATGGTTGCAAACCGTTAATTCAAGAGGTGTCGGTTTCCATGCGACGAAAAAAAAGGGCTACCGGAGTTTGCGTGCAACGCGCATCGTGCTTAAAGCACGCTCTGCCAACATTTTTGGGCGGCAAAGCGTCAGTTGCAGATCTCATTCAAGTACACACGGACCCGTAGCTTAAACCAGACGAGCTCTTACCCGTACCAACTATTCACCCTAACCTACCGTCTTAATCAGAACCACCCTGGGTCTGGTTTATGGTTGCGTGGTTAGTGAGGCAGGCAATACCCAATGACAAGGGAAAATACTCACTCCTGAACTTCCCATGACAATTTGTACAGACTTTTGCCCAGTTTTCGGACCTGATGGTCCCACACCCAGTGCACTTCGTGATGTGGTGGTTGGGACACGAAACACAGCGAAGGCCGCGGAGTGTGTTCATTGGTATGTTGCCACAACGACTACATACCAGCTCCACGGGGGACGGGCTCGCCTTGGTGTTTTTTGAAGGTTCATCATGCGTTACTTCCTTAGTTTTCACTGGTGGTTTTGATGCAGTCGAAGGGCCTGGCGACGTATCGTTCACCATCAAGGCTGGTTTGGGGGTAGAATTAGATGATGGTTCGGGGTGCGCTTTTTGCGCGGTGGCCGGGGAAGAGGGTCGCACTTGTTGGACAGGAGGGTTCGGCGCCTCGCTGCTGCTCTTGGACCGAGATGTTGAATCCAGTTGCGGGTTGTCCTTCACTCCCGGGAGTATCCCTTTGCGACGCTTCTGAACAGACCACTCGAGGATTAATTCCATGGCTACCGCACGGTGAGGATGATCACCCGTGGAGGAACTTTCAATGATATTGGAGAGTAGAGCGCCACCGACCAAAGGCTTCAACTTAGACTGGAAGAGCTCGTGTTCCATTCCTCTGACACGCTTGTGACTGCCACGTGAAATTCCTATTAGTACCATGAGCGGTTGTGAGTTGTAAAATGACTTACTCCGCAGTGAAGGCGGAGAAAAGTTCTTCCATGATATTTTTCTCGTCTAGTTTGGATTGAATATCTTTGAAGGCAATTTCACAAAGTTTCGTCAATCCAACCTAAGCAAAAGGGTTGTCGGTGCCAACATGACCGGGGGAGGCAAGACAAACCTTGTTCGCCAGCCAATATATGGACTTTGGAGAACACGGCTCGACCGTGGTAATACCAGGTGAGACGCTCGGCCATTCATGATCTTGGGATGACTTCGCTTCATCCTCGGGATAACCACTTTGGGCCTCCTGAGAGGTTGCGACCTGAGAAGCGATGGCGTTGAACGTGATCCGGCCTGTATACACATAAAGAAGGATGGCACTCCAGCTGTGGCAAGGAATCAGCGGGACGTAAGTGCGTCTGTACCAGATGATAACTTACGTCCTCGCCGCCCCGAAATTCAACGTGAGCGCGGGATTCGGTGGCATGTCCGTGGGTGTGGGGTTCTCTCGGACGCTGAAAGGAGTCAACTGGGTTCAGAGATCGGTTGGAAAAGGATCGTCAGACCATTTTGAGGACGGGTGGCTCTCCGTGGGGCTTCCTTGGTCGAGTTCTTCGTCATCAATGTCGCTGTCGTAAATATCGGTGGGTTTGACAGGCGCCCTCCGCGGCCTGAGTTTGGAGGAGCCTGGAACGGTTTGTCAGTGGCTTATCCACAGAGTGTCTGAGTGGGGCCCTACATGAGGTTAGCTTAGACATGAGATTACCGTTCACGGTGCTGCAGAAATATATTGGCCGGATTTTAGGTATACCAGCGGAAGACCGTGATCCCACGGCGTAAAACTGGGAATCGAGGAACGTGCCACTGGTCAGAGAAGCGGTGAGTGCCTTTTTGAGCCCAATCCAATGACTGCCGACGTCCTCCTTGTTAGGCGCTACAGTCGACGGGAGTGGCGGTTCCTCGACAAGCTCGTCACTTTCCATGAGCGTATAGAGCGCCGAAATGATGTCTTTTGCATGAGGTAATTTTCCACGGGTGTAGGCCTTGATTTCTTTTTTCAACAGCCTCAAAGTACGGTTAGAGTCAGCAGATAACAGTCTCCATGCCAGCTGCCTAAGCTCGAGTTCTCTCAGCTCGGGGTACCTGTAAATCAGTGAGAAATTATTGAACGCTGTAAAAAACACGATAACAGACCACGAGGTATATTTGCTAAGCGCCTCCTCGACAATGTTGCACTTGGATAAGTCTTGCCGAATCTGTTGCAATGCAACTTCTTTCAACTCAGGGATGTCGTACTGTAGCCAAGGTAAACAACCACAGTCCCATTTCTTACGAGACCCCAGGGTACTGGTACCTTATCGGCAAGCCTGTAGATAGATTTGGGGGATGGATTAGGGATTTCGTACGATTCAGATGGGATCTCGTGGGCGCGAGCTTTGCGCGTCTCCGCAGATCCCCATGACGCGAACTCAATCTCGTTCGTATACAAGTATCGAAGTAAGGCCTGGAACCTGGCACGCGTCATTTTTAGCACACCGTGCACCAGAATGAAAAGGTGGGCCTACGTGACAAAGGCGACATCCTCAATGACAACAACCTTGCCAACGTGAACGTGAGCGGAAGAAGCGGCATCTGTTTCACCCTTCGGATCGAGCGGCTCCGAGAACAGCGAATCCATGTCTGAGACAGAAATAATGTCCGAAGATTCATTGCTCTTCGCGTCCGAATCCTCAACGGAGAGAATCGTTGCATCATTTCCTGATTGTTCTCTTGCGACTCGAGGAACAACTGCTGGCTCGTCCTCCGAGTCCAAACCATCGTCATCGTTGCCATCTTCGAGGTCGCTGTCGTCCTCATAGTCGTAGTTGTTCGTGTAAGGTTTTCTATCTGTCGGGAACTTGGTCCTCAAGCTCTCCTTCTGTTTCCTTTCGTCAAACACTGTCAATGCATTAGTCTTGGGCCTCAAATGAGCGAAGACAGCGAACGCACGAGACGCAAGCTTTGGCACACGCTTCGCGACGTGTCCGTTGACGAAAAGCGCCCTCGGGCTTCCAACACGCCCAGTCTTGGATCCCCGCCTGGAAAAAACCCAAAACTTGGTGTCGACGAATGCCCCAGAGGTGATCGAGTCTCTCAGTGCTTCTTGTAATGGAATTGGAATAGCCATGGCCACTTGTCCTGAGCTGCTATGGGGTCGCCACGCGGTTAGGGCGAGGCTGGTTACCCCTGGCGCCTACATCAGGAAAGCCGTCAGATTCAGATGTGGAAGCGCTTATCAATAGTCGCCAGAAAGCAAGTGGCATCCAATGAATCCCATGTAGTCGAGAGTGCCAAAGGGTGAATCTACGACGAAGGCACTTGGGTATGTCTTAAAGAGATTCAGGGCAAGGTCTAAGGTTTTTTTCCTAGCTGTTCACAATATGTGCGCTGACTTAGTAACTTACTAAGTAACTTAACTTACAGCGCGTTTCGGAACACTGTGTTGTGTCGTCCCAGGGGGTTCTTTCTTCGTCGCTGTGTCCATGAATTGCGTGGTTTCAGAACCATCCAGCCATTTCCCTCTCATCCACCTCGCGGCGCGAAAATGAATTCCTGACCAAGGAAACGTTCTATATCCAGAGCAGATGCCCTTTGCGTAAGCACGAGGCCATTGTGCATGCGCAGGATCCGGTCACACATCGTCCCAAATTCTTTATATTTTTCATGTTTCTCGTCCACGGTTGCAAGTGTTTCCAATTGGGACTCGCGAACGAGTAGGACGAAGTCTACTGTTGGCTCATCAATATCATTCATCCTCAGGAAGTAACGTGCTTAGACCATATGTGTCCATACGGAATCGTAGCTTATATAAACGGGCTTTTCGACCGGTACATGCCATTCACTCTTGCTTACCGTCCTTAATAAAAGAGATCCCGCAGGGCTGCTTTGGGTTGCGTGGTTAGTTTGGCAGGCAATGGTCAATGACAACTCACATTTGAACCTCTCGTCACAACCGGCACAGCTGATACTGCCTACGACCCTGATCGTCCCACACCCAGTACACTTCCTGGTGTCGTCGGAACATGAGAGACAGCGATTTGTGTACAATTCCTGTCTACGACCGCAATTATTGCAATCCAGCTCCACGGTGAGTTGTGGAGACGGATCTGCCTTAATATTTGCTGAAGGATTATTCCGTGCTGCCTTCTTGGGTTTTCCTGGTGATTTTGAGAGGGCCGAAGAGCCTGGTGACGCATCGTTCACCATCAAGGCTGGTGCGATGGTAGAATCAAGCAATGACTGTGATGGCGGCTGTTTTGCGGTGGCAGGGGGAGGGGGTAACAGTTGAACATGGGCGATCGGCTCCTCGCTGCTCCGAGATGTAGGAGCAGGCTTCGGGGTATCCTTCACCTCCGAGAGCACCCCCTTGCGACGCCTCTGAACAGACCTCTCGAGGATCAACTCCATGGCTGCCGCCCGGTGCGGGTGTTCACCCATGGATGAACTTTCGATGACATCGGAGAGCAAAGCGCCTTCGACCAGAAGCTTCAGCTTAGACTGGAAGAGCTCATGTTCCATTTCTCTGACGCGCTTATGACTGTCCATGCAGAATCCACGTCAGCCTCATAGGTTGTTGCGGGCTGTGGAATCACTTACTCCGCAGTGAACGGAGAGAACAGTTCCTGCATTATATTGTTCTCATCTAGTTTGGACTGGATATCCTTGAAGGCAAGATCACACAGCCCGGTCAATCCAACCTAAGAGAAAGGGTGGTCAGTACCAATATCACCGGGGGATGCAAGACAAACCTTGTTCGCCAACCAATATATGGACTTGGGAGAACACGGCTTAGTCGTGGTACCGCCATGTGAAACACTTCGCTTTTCCCGGTCCTTCGATAATTCCGCTCCAACTTCGGGGCAAAAGTTCTGGCCCTTCTTGGAGGCTGTGGTCTGAGAGCCGATGGCGGAGAAGTTTGTCTGGCCAGTGTACACATAAAGAATGATGGCACTCCAGCTGCGACAAGGGATCAGCGGGAAACAAGTGCGTTCTTCCCAGGTGACGACTTACGTCTTCGCGGCCCCGAACTTCAACGCAAGCGCACGATCCGTCGGCAAGTCCGCGGGTGTGGGATTTTCTCGGACGCTGCAAAGGGTAAGCTGAGGTCAAATTAACCGGCATAAAATGGGTCGCCAAACCATTTCGAAGACGACTGCCACTCCGTGGGGCCTTCTTGGTCGAGTTCTTCGTCCCCAACATCGCTGTCGTACCCACTTGTAAACTCAATAGGTCTCCTCCGCGACCTGATTTTTGAGGAACCTGGAATTGAGTGTCAGTGACTTATCCACAGATAATCCGGGTGGGGGGACCCACATTCCGTTAGCTTGGAAACGAAATTTCCGTCCACCGTGCTGCAGAAATATATGGGCCGGATTTTGAGCAAACCAGTGGAAGACCGTGATTCAGGGGCGTAGAACTGGGAATCGAGGAACGTGCCGCTGGTCAGAGAACTTATGAGAGCTTTCTTTAGCCCGGCCCAATCTCCGCTGGTGTCCTCCCGGTTAGGCGCTACGGTCGCGGGAAAGGGCGGTCCTTCAACGGACTCATCGCTTTCCATGAGCTTGTAGAGCGCCGAAATGGCATGCTTTGCGTGAGGTAATTCCCCGTGGGTGTATGCCTTGATCTGTTCCTTCAACAGCCCCAAATTACGGTCCGAGTCAGCAGATAATAGCGCCCGTGCCAACTGCCTAAGCTCGAGTTCTCTCAGCTCAGGATACCTGCAAATGGATGAGAGATTATTGAATGCTAATAGAATAGGACAACAGACCACGAGGTGTATTTGCTAAGGGCTTCCTCAGTGATGTTACACCTGGATAAGTCTTGTCGAATCTGTTGCAAGGCAAGTTCTTTCAACTCAGGGATGTCGTACTATTGACAACGTAGACAACGTCAGTCTCATTTCCGTAGATCGCGGGGTACTGGTACCTACCTTGTCGGCAAGCCTATAGATAGACTTTGGGGATGGTTTAGGGATTCCGTACGATTCAGATATGGTTTCGCGGGCGCGAGCTTTACGCCTTTCTGCGGATCCCCATGGGGCGAACTCAATCTCGTTTGTATACAGATAACGGAGCAATGCTTGGAACCTGGTACGCGTGATTCTCAGCATGGTACACGTCGCAACGATGGAATGGCGGCCTACGTGACGAAGGCGACATCTTCGATAACGACAACCTTGCCAAGGTGAGCGGAAGAAACGGGATTCGCTTCACTCTTCGTATCGGGTGATTCCGAGAACAACGACTCCATGTCTGAGACGGAAATAACGTCCGAAGATTCGTTCCCCTTCACCTCCGAGGCCTCGACGATGAAAGACTTTGCATCATTTCCTGATTTCTCCGTTGTAACTTGAGGAACAGTTGTGGACTCATCCTCCAAGTCCGAAGCATCGTCATCGTCGTCATCTTCGAGGTCGCTGTCGTCTTCATAGTCGTACTCGCTCGTGTAAGCCTTCCTATCTGCCGGGAACTTGACCCTTAAGTTCTCCTTAGGTTTCCTTTCGTCAAGCACTGTCAACAAATTAGTTTGGGGCCTCGGATGAGCGAAGACGGAGGACGCACGAGATGCAAGCTTTTGTACGCGCTTCGCGACGTGCCCATTAACAAACAGCGCCCTCGGACTTCCAACACGCCCAGTCTTGGATCCCCGCTTGGAAAACACCCAGAACTTGGCATCGACGAATGTCCCAGATGTGATCGAATCTCTCAAAGCCTCTTGTAACGGAGTTGGAATAGTCATTGCCGATTGACGGTTGCACTGTTTGGCACAGTCCTTGAGCTGTCAGAGACAAGTTGGGGGGAGACACGCGGTTCAGGCGAGGCTGTTATCTTTGGCGCCTACTAATACTGTACAAACGACGTCCTAGGGTCTCGTGACGTCAATGATCCCTCCGACACCAGCCACACCCCGCGCCACACTAAAATCCGCCGGAAACGCTTCCTCTACGAACGGTCTACTAGGCTCAGGCTGACATGTATTTGTAAGGCCATAACTAACCACTCCCGAGCTTTTCAAAGGCTTTGGCCCCGTGTCAACGAATCGATTTACTCAGACGTGATACCCGCCTGTGCACTGGTGTGAACTCGTTTGATGCGGGCCCTCCCCCATTATGATTCTCATCATTTGGTGAATGCGGGGTCCAGCATGCCAGATTCGCTCACCCATAACCGGTGCGACCGGCAAACATCCACACACTCCACCGAATCTGAAGCCCCACATCCTCCTAGATTGTCTCATTCTACAGCAAATCACATGATACTAAGGCGGGTCATCGCTAGCGGCTCTCAAATCTTCAACCACTGTGGCTGAACTCGAGGGATCCCCTCTCATTGCTCGAAGGTTCAATGCTTTAATCGGGGGCAATTGTCGTCTGAGTAACCAGGTCAACATGGCCAACATGGGCCCATGCGATGAGACCGACGTCTGATGTAACAATGAACATCTGCCCTCGATGCCGCCTAGATTTCTAATCTTGAAATGGACGCTAGGTCGATCGACTTACGGATCTTCGTTGTCAATAAATGTCCCTTGTAATCCGAGAGGCCCCATTGGTCAGGAACCCGCACAGTCAGCTGCCTAACCTTCCCACTCCGAGTGGGAACATTTTGCTCTTCAATAGATGAGGCGAGCTTATCAACCGGCCAGATCCATTCAATCGATTCTTGCAAAACCAGTGTGGCTTTGGAGTGGGCTGACAAACCGCGCGCCAAAGGCGAAGCTCAGGGGAAGCTGAGATAAGTTTGACCCATTGACCCTGTTGTGGAGTGTCTTAGTGAGCTTGAACGAACGTTGGTTGCTCATGCTAGGGGTGGGGGTATATAACCTGCGATCCCCATTACCACCAACTCCACAAAAACCCTCGTCCACGAATTCGGACACTACTCCCACAAACGATGACTTTGGAACTCGTTTTGGTGCGCAACCATGGCCCGCATATAATTTCGCCTGGTTGCTCATATGCAATCTGCAGCTTACTGGCGTGTCCGGCTACACCGGTGCGCACATTTTGGTACGCCTCCTGAATGAGGGCTACCGCGTTAGAGGGTGAGGAAATTCAAAGCGTTCTATAGCTGATTGCACTACTAACCGTGTCATTAGAATCGTGAGGTCTCGAAAGGCTGAGACGCTGAGGAAGGCATATGCAAAGTATGGTGACAATGTCGACATCGTTGTCGTCGAGGACCTAGTCAAGGGCGATTTTACCGACGCACTCAAGGGTGTTTCCGCCGTCATCCACGCTGCGACACCCGTACCCGGACGCGAAGAGCTCAAGGATATTCTCAAGGTTAGTGGCCTTCCCACCGGTTCTCCGATCTCGAACTCACACAGGTGGCTTTCAGATCACCAGGGAAGGAGCGCTCAATATCGTTCGTCAGGCTGTTGCTGCAGGTGTCAAACATATCTCCTTCATTGGAACCATCGGCGCCCTTCTGGATTTTACCAACCCGGTTATCAAGGCACCATTGACTGACAAGGACTGGAACCCCTTGAAAGAGGAGGTTGCGTTGGATTTGGGAAGCGCGACTCTTGTGTACACTGTCGCGAAGACACAGGCTGAGCAAGCCCTCTGGAAATTCGCTGAAGAGCATCCCGAGTTGAACCTCACAACCGGTGGGTCCTGGGTTCCCCCTCGACTGTGCGCCAGAATCGTCCCTGACAGAGGGTTAGTCAGCCCAACAAACTTCATTGGTCCCTTTGCGGAAGATTTTATCATCACCCCTGGAGCCGCCTCTGAGCTTAGCACCGCTGTCATGACGTACAACTTCCTGGCCGGCCCCGAAAAAACGCTGTACACTTTGCCTTTCGGCCACGTTGATGTTCGCGACGTAGCCGCAGCTGTGGTTGCCGCCATCAAAGTCAAGGGTAATCACCGTCTACTTCTCACCGGAGAGTGGTTCGACTGGGCTGACGCCATTGATTACATCGCGACCACTCGTCCCGAGATCGCCCCTCGACTTGTCAAGATAGGCCCTACCAGCCAGAACCGCCCTGTCATCGATAGCAAGGAGGCGTTGGATGTTTTGGGGATTACACTCACCCCGTGGAAGAAGTCGATCGACGATGGGCTCGATGCGATGTTGAAGCTGGAGAAGGATTGGATTGAGAAAGGTGTCGATCTCACCCAGCTGAAGAACAATGAGTGGGTCGCGTTAGGAGAAGGCGGGGCCAATACCCGCGTTGAATTCACTGATTGAGACTTGTCCCAAAGTTGTAGCTGTAGGATTAGCTCTTTACGAAAGTGTAACAATATCGAAACTGGAAGCGAATGTATTCAATTTTTAATCTTATCTTATCTCGATCGAGTGACCGTCCAAGCGCGTGACGCAGCGGTACAGATTAGTCACAGCGTGACGTCGGTGTGGTAAACAGCGGCAGACAAAAAATGTCGAAGGCAAACGTTTTCGCCAACGCTCTCTCCTCCCAGTCGTCCTTTCACGTCGCCCAAAGCCTAGATACGCCCTCTACTTCCTCTACCCCATCCGTTGCCAGTAGCGACAATGCGGCTGCGTCGACTTCAACTCTGCAACCCTCCGTCGGCCACCCATCAAGTTATCCGAACGTTAATGGCTCCGGAGCGCGGGTGATACTCGTGAGCAGTGGGAGAAAGGGAAAACAGAGGCTGGCAGCAGATCAGGAAATAATTGTCAAGGCTTCTGAAAGGTTTTCTCTTCACAATTTCTCTGGATCGAGTGACGGAGGTTAACGTTCCCTCTCCTGTGCGGTTATTTTAGGGTTGCATCCTTGCTAGCAGCAGATCATCTGTCTGTTATGTTTCCGGATGTCGACACCCCGTTTACTGATACGGAGGATGTCATACAGAGGTTGCTGCCATATCATGTCCTGCAGCAGCCAGCAAAAGATTTGCGCGAAGTGATTGCTGATCCGTCCGGCAAAGGAAAAGCTCGTGCAGTCCGCGTAAACGGGGTGGATATTGAAGGTGGTTGTCCTGCAAGCTCCGGGTGCCTCACAAACCACTGACGAATGTTGTAGGCACCAAGCTGGAGATCGAATACTTCAGAAGGATCCGCTCCCTTCACCAGCGGTTCCAAAAAATGAAAATAAAAACATCACAGGTATAGATCACTTGCTCTCTGTGCAAAAGCCATACGTTCTAACCCTCACATAGCACACCTCCCCTGAGGATCAAACATACGTGCTCGCTCATGCGGTCTTGGACTCGGAGCGAAACGAGATGACTGCGCTGCACGCACAACTCCGTGCTTCGAAGGCAGAACTAGACAAATACAATCGAGAACATCGGCCGCAGACCGTTCAAACCACTGCGAGACCCACGCCTCCCGTCACCTCCACGACATATTCCTATACTCCCCAATATCGGCACTACACCTACCCTTATGCGCAGTATGGGTCAAATTACACGCAGGTTTATCCTGGATACACGACGACGACGCCTTCCACGGCTCACTATCCAGTCGTCACCACCCCTGTCACCGTCCCTACCACTGGCGCCAGCACCCATCTCCAAAACCAGACTCCGTCAACGACCTCGGAGGCGCTATCAAAGCCCGTCTCGTTATCCCTCCCCATCTCATCGCTTCCTGCTCTTCATGCTCTGGGCATCATGCCTGTGTCATCTCTGTCCGTCCCACCCCCAGGTCAGCCCCAACCCCAGGCCATCTTGAAAGGAACGACGGCGAACGGAACGATCTTAAGCTTGGACGTTAACGTTGGGCTACTCCAAGCGACACAGGTATCTGGCTTGGCCTTGATCATAAACGCGATCGCTGCTCATGCCATATCCGCAACTTCGAGTCAATCCGGAGCATCCTCGACGGGGACATAAGTCTCGACCCTCTCATAGCACCTTTACTCTTTTCCATGCTCGGAGCAGACTTCTTTGAACTTTTCATGGCCCCAGTTCCTGTGCTATCCACCTTTTGTTCTCTTACCGTATAATTTGCCCCTTCTAGTACATCGTTAAGCACCGGCACAGAGCCAATCTATCTTGCCTGCGCCCGCGCCTTTAGAGTTAGAACCTTATCGACTGCCAGCTGGACCATACAAACATGTATTCACAGGAGTTTTCATTTAGAAAGGGAATGATGTCAACAGGCATTGTGGTATTATAGGGGTGATGCAGCGTCTTCCAAGTATGAGAGAGAACGTGGTCGTGAACTGGTACTTGTCAATGAGCTGGAAAATACCGTTTTGGAGATGAAGGCTTCGCATGTGGAGAAAGAGGGAGAGACAAAAGTAAGGTAGGAGGGAAACGTCCGTGGTTCGAAAACATGATTTACGGCATGGGTGGAGGACAGAGGGACAGGGAATAAACAGTCTAAGGGAAGGTGACGAGGGTATGATTTGTAGATGAGCACTATACAAAGGACGGATAAGGAACATGTGGGGTTAGCAGATGAATCGCCACCCCGTAGAAAAGACAGAAAGTTCGGATACATAGCCGTCACTCAAACTTGATCAACGCTTCTCTCCAAGCGTGCGAAGGAATCCCAGCCAAGCTTTCTTATCGATGACGCCTTCATCTATGCGCGCGAAAAGAAAAAATACGATCAACACCGCCCCGGGAAAAGCACAAGGAAAGACAGATCTCACAATAACCATCAGTATCCGTGACGACCACATATCTCGCTCCAAGCTTGGTGAAGAACTCCTGAACGAGCTCCAACGGCGAGTTATCCTGAACGGTCAAAGGAGCTCCGTCCATGTAGATGCTAAAATCGAAGGGATTGTTCCGAACCGCGCCTCCGTTCGCCGTTTCTTCCTCGGTGAACGAAGAGACGCTAGGGGTTGCGTACATACCGTGACCGTACGCGGACGTGGTGTGGAAGATCACAGGGGCGTCTCCGTCGTCAGCGACTATGCTCAAGGCGTGCTCAAGTTCGTTGGCTCCGATGTATCCAAGCATTCGCATTCCACCCTCATCCTGCCTCAAGATCGGGAATCCTCCATCTTCTTCGACGGATACAAGGTTCATGAGCTGGTCTCGAAGCGATGTAACGGTATTCTCTTCGTCAAGTCGGATGGTATCAACGTCAAGATCGGTCTGGAGATAATGCGAGGGGTTGATTGACGATTGATCCTAGCAACACACAAAGAGTAGAAGCGTACCACGTCAGAGACCGTATTGTCACCCCAAAGGTATACGTGCTTGGCATCGAGGTATGGGAGTTGGTTCAAACTAAGAGAGATTAAAAAACGAACGGCTTGCGTGGAGAACGACCTACTCGATGACGAGATCATAAATTCCCTTCGGCTCCAAAGCGTCGGCGACGGCCTTGGCGACAAGTACGGATAACATGACAGGAACAGCGTAAGTCAAGGTATCAGTCAACTCAAACATAATTACAGCCAAAGAGACCGTCGTTCTCTGCGGACGAAGTCAAATACAGTCCAATACACAATCAGAAGTGAGAGACTTACGGTGACACCAGACAACGCAGCTGCCGCACCGACCATGGCGTACAACCCGGAGACCACACAGTTCAAGTCACCGCGGCAGAAAGCGAAATATCCCAAATCTGGGTCTGAATTTGCTTGCATCCACCGAACGAGGATACCCATAATACGTCCAGCACAGGCACCGACTCCCAAGGTTGGGATGAAGATACCTGCTGGGAGTTTGGTACCAAAGGTTATGACGGTTAGCCCCGCTTTGACGGCAAGAGTGACCAGAAGGGCGTAGATGACGGGCAGTGCTTGTGTGGAAGGGTCAAGAACACAAAGGCTGGATTGGTTTCCAGGTCTGCATTCTTCGAAGAGCTTGTAAACTAGCTCCGTGCCACCCATCTTCGTATAAGGATTGATGAAAGCGAGGGCGGTGGTGATGACGGTAACCTTTGACGAGAAGTGAGTTGGGCTCCTGACCAAAGTGAGCGAAGACCAGGCATACCAGAACGACCTCGGCGACTGGGTGGGTCTTGAGCCAAGTGGTATTACGAACTTCCTTACTCCAGCGGTAGTTGAGTCTGGAGAACCAAGCACCATACACACCCTACCAAGACGCGTCAGTCCAACGCCAACTGATGTAAACCCCAAATCAATCTTACCCCAAAAACCCCGAGAATCAAGAAAAACAGCAATTCCTGTGCATGCCAATCCTGTGAAGCGATGAGTAAGGAGAAAAAGGCACGGCCAAGGTAAGGCTCACCTTGTCATATGTGACCTGGAATAAGACCAGCTTCCCTGTGCCGAATGGATCCAGGAACTTCAAGGTCATGGCGGCAATCATTGCGCAGAAGAAACTATTCACTGGTCAGACACAATAGAATCGGTGATATCCGACGCAGACCTTCTCCACATGACCTTAGGGGGGAAGAAATACGAAACTTCCTCAAGGCTGAATAAAACTCCACCAATGGGCGCACCGAACGCAACTGCAACACCAGCGGCGGAAGCAGCACTCAAGATCTCACGCCTCTTGCCTAAAAATCAATGGTTAGATCCTTGAGAGAATAGTGGTGAGGAGAATCACGAAAGGACAAACCTTCGTTTGTCTCGTACTTGACAAAGAAGCGACTAACGATGTTCCCAATGCAGCTTGCGATGTGGACAAATGGGCCCTCCTTGCCTAGAAGCGCATCTCAGCCACTTGCACCCCTACGAAAGCATAGGCACACACCGAGCGACAATCCAGAAGCAACAGAGAGTGCAAGGCCGACAGATTTAGTGAATAAGGTTCGACCTCCGAGATATCCATGAATGACGAATCCCGAGAGGATCGTCTTAATCTCCGGGATACCGCTTCCTGCAGCCTAAGGAAGGTTCAGCGATAGAATAGGGTGGTCAAGGAGCGTCAGTCCTACATAGTACATGACCTGGCGTTTATGCGGTGACTGGACGGCATCCGTCTCCTTGCCCCCGTCCGCGTCGGCAAATGACGGACCGAGGACACCGGAGTCCTTTCGGGTCATGAAAGAGTTTGATGCGGTCAAATAAATGGTCAGCAGACATGAAATTGTGGCCCACATGAGCTGAGGGAGGGTCAAGGAGTGATCTACGCAAGCGAGAACGACGTTGCACTCACAGCAATCCCAGCATACGCCAGATACGCCAAGAGATCGTCCTCCAGTGTGTGGTCGCCCTTTCCCGCGAATACGTCCCCCCACGTGCGCCAGTGCTCACACGCCTCCAATGGTGAGCTCGTGACGAAGTAGGGGGTAGTAAGAGCGACATCGTCGAAGCCTGGGCAACAGAACCTTTCGGCTTTCCACCAGCCGATTGCGCAGTACCCGTTTTTGATGTCGAACAACCACTGTTCACTCCGCACAATCATGTAGGCGACAACGGCAGTCAGGAACCCGACAATTGTCACAATGACCCAACCGACGCTCTTATCGATTCTGCTGCGTAGTCTACCGCGGAAAGATGTACGCTTCCGTAGACGGAACCTCCGAACTGAGTCCTTGATCGTGTCATGGAGCCAATCGATGGACGAGTAAGATGAATACCAGACCCGGATTCCGTTGGTTCTGACGCCGGGGCCTGCGTCCGGAACAGCACCTTCGGGTAGCAAAGGGGCATCATATGCGGAGATCGGCCTTTGACCACCAAAGTAGGATTTGCGAATCGAGGGAGAGAGTTGTGGACTGGGAGGGCCGGTACCGATTGCGGGTATTCGAACGCCGATTGAAGGAAAGCGACGAAGAGACCTGAAGGCGGACCGGGTTGGCGAGAGATTTGGAGGGGATGCAATGGAACCATAAGACCCGTTGCGAGGGAGTGAATTATATCGGGAAAAGGGGGTGCGTTCGTCTGCGTTCGAGTTTGATTCCAAAGATTGGTTGCCACCGATGTTCATGAGCCTACGGCGGCGCCAGGTTGGGTCGGACGGACCACTGAGAGGTCCATACGGTTGCTCTGGGGTATTCGGGTTGGGCGGTGGCTTTGGGACTTGCATCGTTCAAGCTGTGGTGCTAGAAGAACCCAGGAAGAACTGTCTGGGGGTGGCTTCCCTGGAAGCTTAATGTCCGATCAATCCTATTCATTATCCCCATAAGATAAGACTACAAAAAAGTGTAGTCTAACTACGAACAATTTTGTGACGACTGTATAGTGCCATCAGGCGCCATCCTTGCCCGGTAAAGGGAGCTACCCACGTGCCCAACTGTGCCCAACTAAAACCACAACTCCAAGCCGTACCACCATGAGCGGATTAGGAGTCCCAGTAAAGCTCCTTCACGAATCCCTCGGCCACATCATCACAGTAGAGCTCAAAACCGGTCAACTTTACCGAGGGAAGCTCGCAGAAGGTACGCTCACGAAAAAGAGGCTAATCAAAATCCCCTCACATCTCATGATCCATCCTAAACATAACACACAGCCGAGGATAACCTCAACATCGCCTTAAAAGAGATCACCGTCACCGGACGCGATGGCCGAGTGTCTCAATTAGACCAAGTTTATATCAGAGGCAGCATGGTCCGATTTTTCATCGTCCCGGATATGTTGCAGAACGCGCCGATGTCAGTGCCCCTACGTCGTCGCTCGCACTCATGCTGACATCTGTTCACGTTTTTATAGGTTTAAACGAACGGGAGTCAACGCAATGAGGGGCAGGGGTATCGGTACGGCTCGTGGACGCGCTACGATTATGCGAGGTTCGTCAGCCCTCGAGATTCTCCTCGTGACCTTCATTGCTTATGGTGATCTTCCCTCCTTTCTAGCCAATGCCAGGCGCGGGCGTGGCGCGATGCCGCCCCCTAGAGGCATCAGACGGTGATCCCATACGACTTGTCCAAAAATGTGTAAGACGTCACCCGTATGATGTTCGGGGAGAATATGTTTCCTTGTTGCATGCTTTTGTGGTTTTTTCGTGTACATACATAATGCTAAGAAAAGGACAACATACACACGACAAGGCGAAGAAACAGAGAAAAACGATATAAAAACGAGCAACGCCGACAAGCAAAACAGCAGAGCGACAGGTTGCACAGGAAACGCGATCATCGTACTTTCACTTCGTTCATTTGATTGCCCAGTCCCTGCTGGAATCGGCCACCACGGCCGCGACCTGTGTTCCTGTCAGCAAACCGCAAAATGATAGCAAATGTGTTCACACCTCTGGAAGCACCGCCCCTTCCGCCAGCCCTTCCTTTTCTCTCCTGAACCTGCTCTCTCTTATCACCCTTGCCACCCTCACCGCGGTCCCCCCATCCAGTAGACCCACCGAGCTTATTATCCAGGGTCTTCTCGTTCTGCTCCACCATTGCGCTGACTTTATCCGCCAACACTTGCGCCAGTTGCTGCGTCCTCGTCAACTCGACCCTATGGAACACAACGACTCCAGCAGATTGATCCAACGATGCAGAGAGCTCCTCGTGCCAGATCATACGAGATATGATCGACGTGACAGCTCGAACCTCCAGATGGAAGGTCCGTGAGAGTAGCGAGAGCGAGAGCGAGCTGTAGTATGGAGCGTACGTGAAGAGATATGTTCTCAAGCCCTCTTCTTGGATCCGCCTATCGAGCACGGATCAGTACGACCAAAGGCTGAAGCATGGGAACGCACTCACTTTGCCAGCATCTCCTTCACGGCAGCAGCCTCAGGCATCAGACTCCAAATCTTGATACTCTGCACAAGGTCCCTACATTGTTGCCAGTCTCCGTTCTGCAACGCCTTGCTCGCTTGCATGATATGATCTCTGGTGCTTTCCGGGGGACCGGTGAAGACCTGCCGATCAGCAAAGTCTAAGAGCCTCCTGAAAGGTTTCGAAATCGCCTTGCGCTTCTGCTCTTCCGAATCGATGCTAGCGAGTAAAGGTATTTCAACCAACATACTCGAGACCAAGAACGCAGCCTCGAGAAGTTCGGTGTTGATGTGCATGTGGAACGGCAGTTGGCGCTGTCGTTCAGCTTTCTCCTGATCGGGGGTGAGTACCTGGAATCTCTGCTGATGAACGCCCTGGGCAAGTAATTCTTTGACACGCTGGGTGGAGAAGATTTCTTGAAGAGTGGACTGGGCCTCCTTAATCAAGCCGCACCTAAATGCGCACAGGCCAAGTTGAACAACTGCGCGATTATACAGGATCTGCGTAGCAACATCGGCGGAGTGGATTGACTCTTGTAGATGAGACATGAGTAGCATGTCGCGTGAGGTGTGGAAATCGTTATGGAGAGCGTAATGATAGATGTGACAAAGGATCGCTCGCGTCCGGAGCAGTGAGTTTCCAGATTTGTAGAGGTGGACGCATAGTGAGTGGATCAGTGACGATGTCGTTCCGAGCTTAGATGCGGCTGCTTTAACATCCGCGGTCGAAATAGAAGCTTCTAGTGCATTGACAACAGCGTCGGGCTATGAAATGCATCGGTCATCCCGGTTTTGTGTTATCAGAATCCTGACAAGACGAACCTTGGAATAGATGTGCTCCAATCGTCGCATGATCACTCGCGTGAGCGAGTCACTCTGGGTCTTGGACTTCTCGTAATAAGTCTGAGCCCGAGTGATGGTTGCGTACAGATACTTCTCGTCCTTGAGCCGCTCGACGTACTCGGTGCCGTGCGGGTCGATGTTTTGGAGGCTCTTGGTGAATTCGTCGTCAAGTCGGTCCACAAAACTGATGATACTACCGCGGACCCGCAGAATCTTGTCCGGTTCTTCGTCCGGGGTTCGCTCTGCGAGTTCATCGTAGTCCGGTATGGCTTCCTCCACGGTGTAATGGCTATTCGTTGCGACGATGTTAATCAACTGGTCGACCTCCTTTTGGGCAGCAACCCAAAGGTCAATGGGCATGTGCGACGCCACAGAGGCATTGTAGTCGAATCGAGCAGAAACGAGCGCCAGAAGGACCCGGATGCGTTGATACGTCGTCGCGGCGACCTCGAGCAACTTTTCCAGGATGCGGATTTGCTCATTCCGGTCAGTGTTCTAGACGCCTGAGGTTAGAGACGAAAAAGAAGGTACCATAATTTCTCGACTACCTTCTTTCCTCGGGCCTGTTGAACGTGTTGCAGTTCCTTGAAGACGCTGTCAGAGGTAAACTGTAGAGCCTTCCCGTCCTTGCCCACTGTCTGGAATGCATCATCGTCTTCATCGACAGCGCCCTCTGATTTGCGGGTCTTGGTGACTTTGGTAACCTCTGGAGCGACCGCCGCGGTATATTCACGTTCGAAAACTTCAGGGTCCTGGTGGGTAGGAGGTCAAAACAAAAAACCATGCATAAAACTTGCCGTATAACGTACCGCTTGATACTGCTTCACCTCCTTGTCGAAATCCTTCAAAGTCTTTTTGATCTTCTGCTTCATGGCGGTCAGAGCTCGAGCATTTGTCGCGTTCATTTTCTTCTTCGCATCCTTCGCTTGAGCGTCATTCACGGAGGTTTCGAGCTCGGTGGTGGTGCGTATGAAAAACGGAGGGATGGGATCTCCGACGTTCTGCTGCCTCTGAATCATCCGCAAGAGTTTATCGAATTCTGAAGTCTTGTTATTCTTCTGCCACAAAGCCCGCCACCAGAAAACCAAGCTCACCCGTAGAAATGGCGGTCCAGTCGTTGATCTTGAGAGCATTGTTCATTGCGGTTCCCGTAGCTTCCATCTCTTCCAACCTCTTATCCTTGGCGCTCTTTACGACTCGTTTCACCTCTTCATCACTATCCTCATCATCTGAACCAGCAGCCAAGTACTTTGAGACCTTCTGAGCGGTGGCCGTCGGTTTCTGCTCATCCTCGGAATCTTCAGATTCCTCCTCCTCAGATGAAGACTCGGAGTCAGAAGAGCCTCCAGAACGGAGGAAACGAGATTTAGGTTTCGCTGGTGCGGCGGGCTTTTGAGCATCATCACCGCTGACGAGGGACTCCTCGTCGGAGGATTCCGTATCAGAATCAGAGTCGCCAGCTTGTCTGAAGAATCGAGAGCCCATTGCGAGTTTCTTTTTTTCGAGGGTGAGCGTTTCTCGGTTTTTGTTGTGGACGGGGCCTGAGATTAAAAAAGTTTATCGACACCCGGTTAAGGAGACTTACTCGGCAATCGCCGAGCTGAACTATCCCCTTCCCGTCGATACGCTTGAGCTTGAATGTACCCAGCCGCGGACCTTTTGGCGGTCAAGAAGCCGGTGCTCATAACAGACCAGTTGGCGGCTCCAGCTGATTTCCTCGTCTTTCGTACCGTGACGACCCATTTGAAGGAAAACAAGCAAAACCGATGTATAGTTCTGTCCACATTCAATGACGTTCCGAGGTGGAAGGCGATCGCCTCCAAGTCGGTAGGGATTTCTTTCCTCCAGCGGAGAAATCGGAAGTTAGTCCTGACTCCTAGGTGAAGTAGGCTCTGAACGTGGACCAGTTAATTGCGGCTGGATTGCTCAAATTCGTGGATATCTTATTTCATGTCCAACCAGGGGCAAGCACTCTTCGTCCCCTCCTCGACCTCGTACAAACGTTTGCCAACGACACTTCCGCCACCACCTCTCACCTGCTTGTTGTATTTGACGCGATATCTACTCTGGAATGGCTGGGTTTCAACACCACAGAGCCCGGTCGCCTGAGCCGAGCACTCAGCTCTTTTTGCAGAAAGGTGCTTTTTGAGTGATCCCCCCTTAGCACCATTTTAACGCGTTGATATAGTCTTCAGCTTCTCTTCTCTTGAGGTATCACATCCTCGACCGCGAAGTAATTGACGACACCTTTTCCCTTCTCCAACAACTTGCGGCGTATCGGGTTGAGGTCCGACCTCTCTCCAGTGGAAAAAGTGGTGCAGTTAGCGGAGAGGTATGATTATCGAAGCCAGTCTGGTCTAGAGTTCCCAGGCTGAGGAAATCATTCTAGATATGCATCCACTTAGGCCCTCTACACGACGAGACCCTGACCACGATCGAACCAGACAAGACTTTCCAATATCGTCTGACTGACTTCTCAGCTACCTTCTTTACAAAAGGGACAGGAGCCACAGTCCTCTAGCGACGAATTCCCCAGGCTGGTTGAGGGTACGAGCTAGGGTATCCGAATACTATTATTATACTGTACGTGTAAATTACAACACGATGAGTGTCCACCTTCCTCGGATCACGACATCCGCGCCCCCAGCAAGGACGAAGGCAGAGAAAAGAACTCTGCGACCGAGAAGGAATAAAACTATGTACAAAAATGCGCAAAGTCCAGTCTAGTCCAGTCTTCACAACATCAATCCCTAACGAGGGGCTTGATGGTGGAGAACTAACTCGAAACAGATTTTTCGGCCGTGGCGGAGGGTTTCCTGGGCTCGACGACCAACCTGTCGTGTAACGCCTTACCCACCCTCTTCACAGCGTCGACCCCACATATGAGTCCGACGTCGATGCTGAAAACGCCCTTCCCAGACTCCCCGGCCGCGATTTCTGCAACCGCCTTCTTGAAGTCGGGTATCGGCTGAAGCATCACCGAGTTATCCACTGAAGTTGAGTCCGAGCTGGAGCTGGAACTAAAGCTGGAGCCGGAGCCGGAGCTTTTGTTGCTCCCGTTGAAGCTTCCGTTGGAACCGTTGGAAAAGGGTCTAGGTTTTGACGTGGAAGGGTCAGAAAAGATAGAATACGAGGCATCCAGAATAGTGATCCTCTGCTCAGTCATCAGCCGGAAGTCAAGGGCATATCTGGGACAGAAAAGCTTGGTAAACTCAGCTCAGTAAGAGCTCGCGAGAAACTCACCTGGAATCACCATACAGCAACCGGTACCATCCTGCAGCCTTGGGAAATGAATCCAAAAAGCTTCCTCTCGCTACAGCCTCAGATCTAAACGTCTCAAGCAGTGCAACTATAGGTAACGTGTCACGGAGAACTGAGACGACACGGTTCAGAGAAGGGAGCAATTTCCCAGCTCGAAGGAGGTTTCGGAAGAAGGGTTCTGCGTCTCCATGAGGATTATCTCCACCGTGGCCATCGCAGCGCGAGAACCGTAGGCTATATGAGCCTCCCGTGGCTGAAAGCTGGTCGACGGACGTGATAGATACGGAATAGGACTGGGTCGATTCATCAGTCACTCGTAAATGCCGGAAGACACGAGAGGGACGCACCGATGCATATGCGAATTCCACAGTTTGCAGATCGAAAGAGAGTAACCTCACATCGTGCCAATTCATCACTTTTACCATCCGAGCAACTGCACAACGCCTCAGCGGATCGATCTATCGATCAGCAATGTGGCGTACCTTCACGGGCAATAACGACCATCTTGGACACATTCGCCCACTCCTCCAAGAACTCATCCACGCACTTGTCCACATCTTCGGAAAGGAACGAAACTACCGCCTCAGTCGTATCGTATATAATCGCCTTGGACGGTCGGATGATATTGCTCGTCCGGGCTTTCTTCCCTATCGGCTGTTGAACGTATTTGAGCTTCACGCAGGTGACCACTTGGACCTTTTTCTCGGACCACCAGTTCAAAGGGATGACCCGGATATTCGGCATAGCAGCCTCCGCAGCGGGCGCTCCCGATAGGATATCAGAAGACTGAACACAAAGCGCTGGGATAGAGCGAGCGAGACACGATTGTAGATGGACGGGAGTACCAGGACTTGCGGGGGTTACGTTCATGAATGGTATGCCTCGGAGCTTGAATTGCCGCTCCACCTTGGCGTATGCGACACGTGCACTACAAATGGAGTAAGCCGCTTTATGGATCGTCCATGCGACAAGGTGCGGGAACTTACCAGCAGTACGCATACAACTCACGAAGTAACTGGTTATCAAGCGTGAAACTTGAATGAAGGTCAGTCCCAGGAGCCAACCGAAATCGTTCTTTCGGTACCCACTTTCCGCTGCGTTTCTCCTGACCATCACCAGGATCTCCCTTTCTTCGAGGAAGAGAGGGGACAGGATAGAGGGAGGGATTGTCTTCGGTGATCGTATATTCTGACTCTCCCCTGATCCGTTTCACGTTCAGCCACCCGATGTCCTCCATTACCAGAGTAGTGACCGGCGACTCCAGTACCGCCACATGGATGAGGGCGTACCGAAAGTCATCATCTGTAATGACCAGAACGAGGTAATGGGTTGGGAAACTCAGGAGCTGGATATACATAGTCCCTCTGGCGTTATGTCCAAGCTTGGCACGTTCTGTTCCACTCGTAAGCGGCAATCAAGAGCTATGTCGAGGAGTAAGTCACCTTCTGGAGAAAAGTTCCTGGTTCGGTAGAACTGAAGTCCAAGGTAGTTGGCCTTGTGCTCAACCAACTCGGTGATGAGAGTCAGTCTCAGTTCATGAAGCACATTGAATAACGTTTCCGGTTTCTTGTTCAACTGATCGGAGAACTTGAGGAACCGTGGGCCACGCTTGGCAGTAGCGAGGTTTCCAGTGTCCCTCAGGTTCAACCTCCCAGTTCTGGGATCGATATTCACGACGACCACCTCGTCAGCGCAAAGGGTGATGCGCAGGCCGGGAACGCCAGCTGAAAAAGTGGAGGATTAGTCTGGATTATACTCCACGCTTTGAATACACACCCTCCCGATCCAGCTGCGCCTCTCCAAACGACAAGGTTGGACTTCGTTTAAGCTGTGACTGTAATGACTGTAAGATCGCATGCGCGTGCCGGTCCAAAACTTTCCGTAGTAACCCTTCCAGGTCAAGGCTGTTTGCATCCTAACCATAGATTCTTAGGTCACAGGATTCAACCGGCGACAAAAGAGTTGGTTCCGCTTACGATGGTTGCAAGCTCAGCCGGCAGTTTATTCTCGTCGGCCGTCAGTGTAACCCCCAGGGCGCCAGGGGAAGGTTCCCACTTGACCTCCAATTTCAACGATTCAACGTCATCTGATGGCCGATGCCCAGGTTGAAGTTTTGACTTTTCTTGTATCTCCGCCAGGACCCTCGCATTTGCGCACCTTTCCGGACCTCCGATCACGCCGCCCAGTGGCCGAGATCCCGCTGTTGATGAGTCCTTCGCCTCAACAATCGACAAAGTGAGGGTACCGCCCTGCGGTGGGAGTCCTGTCCGCGGCGGGGGCCTTCCCGGAATTATTGGCGGTGGTTTCCGACTAAGATAAAATCAGAGGAGTTGAACAAGAGCAGGGGCGTAGATAGCATACATCCAGTATGCGACCTTGAAAGATTTCCGTGTAGGGGTCATTCCAACAGAGAGGTATTCTGCCCACCCAAGGGTACGCATCCTTTCAGCCTGATAACAAAGGATTTCTAGCTGGTATGCAAGAGACATAAACTCTGGAAATGGTATTAGGGTCGGGCCGACGAGAATGCGAAGTGGAGCCCACGGAGGAAGTTGAACACACGCACTAGTGGTGCGTCAACGGTATTGGGCGGCAGCTGAGGTTTTTGGGGGGATCCGGGTGGAGGTTGAAATTCAGGTGGTTCAGGGATGTAATAACGTAACCGAGCATTAGCTTCGTCCGTGATGTGTCGATTCAGCATTCCTGTCGGCTGGCGGGGAAAATCTAGGCGCCTGTCACATCCCTAAGCGAAAAGGGAAAATTAGTGGACGCTTACCTTGTATCCCTGTCAGATCACCTGCAATGGTGAACAGGAATCGGACATTGGCAAAAAACCACCCGTCGTCTCGCTGCGAACCTCCGAGGAACAGGGATGCCTCAAACAATTTTGGAGCGGTGAAGAACACTCGGCCATCGTGAACGGTATACGAAACCATCTCCACCGGAATGATCTCA
Source organism: Thelephora terrestris (assembly GCA_015956445.1). Lineage (NCBI taxonomy): Eukaryota > Fungi > Basidiomycota > Agaricomycetes > Thelephorales > Thelephoraceae > Thelephora > Thelephora terrestris. The sequence continues at coordinate 4,282,029 of WIUZ02000001.1, read as the reverse complement.
TCCATCCGTAGACGGTAGCGGATGGCATGCTCCAAATCAGCGAGAACTTTCTCAACTTGATCGTCTGTGAGAGGTGTGGGTGGGATAAAGAATTGCTACAGATGCACGTCATTGTTCAGAGAATGTATAGAGCACGATAGGAGCAAGATAAGGACAGACCTTGATGGCGCTCGGTAGTCGGCGGTATGTGCCAGTCGTCAGAACATCCAGGGACGTGAGAAGGTCGTGATTTCGGAGCCTGCGTGGATGAGCATCGTCGGCACCTTGAGTTTCCAGACAATTCTGACCTTGCAGGGTCAAGGCTCTCCTTCGCGTAATTTAGCCCATAAACAGTCTCTTGAAATTGTTGATTTTGATCCATTAAAAATGCTGTAATATTCTGGTAGCCAATATAATTTATTTCGAGAATGAAGATCGAGCACTGAACACTCGACGTACCATCGCCTTTTGAACAACGTCCGCATCTCTCGACCACCTCGCAATGGCGTAAAGTTTTACGACCTGTTTCTTTGTCTTGACCACCCAATCCGCAAGAATTCTTTTACGCGCTTGATCGGAGGATGTGCCGGGTAACCTGTGACACCGCAGAGGCATCAGCGCGCAAGGCCTCGTAATCCATGCCACGGAAGCTCACGTATCCGCATGCTCAACAAGTTCGGCATAGATGGATTGTACAACTCTGGACACGAGTTCTCCGAGGGGTATTTGGCCGTCGAGAACCGTAGGTAGCTCCTGTTCCAGTTGTTCTATTGTGGGTTCATGGAGGAATCCGTTGAGTTGAGGCGCGTATGAAGGCTCCGCTGGCAAGGGCGCCATCGGAGCAGCCCCAGTGGCAGCTACATCCATGATTCTTCACAACGTGGGTGTATTAGACAAAGACAGAAGCATGGAGTACAGAAGCAAACCCGGTCGCGCTGGTCGAAGAAGATCGGTGTCGGCACGTGCTCGACGGGCGGACGCGAATCAAAAACTTCTCACGATTGCTCGTCCGATGGGCGCTGTCTCGGACCGGTCCCACGCAAAGCGGTTCCGTGGGGCTGATGATACCCGCGATCAAGCAACTGCGTGATCAATCACTGTATGGAGGGATCAATCAATCTCTGTGCAAGTGTGGCGCCCCTGGGCACCAATATCGAGCGGCATTGGAGCAGAAACCGGCCCACGAACCCCACAGTTTACTGCAGATTGATTGTGCTCCCCAAACAAATTTCGAGTGTTACATTGGTTGTTCTTCGCCTCACCGCAGTAGTTCTATACACGGGTAAATTCTGGTGTGCTCGCTCTGAATCGATATGAACAATATTTATCATCTTTGGAATATTACATCTTCTTATGGGTGAACATTGATATCCCTCGATTTAGCCCGCCCTACAGAATATCCACCCGGTACTAGGGGGGTCCCCCCATCCTGTGGTAATTCACATCAACAAACCATCCTCCAGAATCACAAAGGGTGGCTGTGGTATCCCACGTTTCGGGTAGACAGCGGGCCACCGCAGCATTGGAGGTCCAGCCACATCCCAGTTCAAAGTGTTTACAGATGATATCATCCCAAAGTCTAGCCGAAGGAACACAACGACCGAGACGGCGACCTGTACATCGCGCACGTTGCTGTGCGCCCAGTTCAGATATCCTCGAGCACTATTGTTACAGCAAACGGTCACCTTGGCGCAATATACGGTAAAGAGCAGCGGTTCGCGGTACGCCTAGCATATCTTGGCTCCCCGCTCTCTCGCTCACGGCGTCGCGGTCAAAGGCATGACACTCAACGAAAAAGCTTTCCGTAGAGAGCCCCGATCGTACCCCCTATCGCACCCATGACGGGACGAATAGAACTAGAAACCCCTTTCATGCCCGCCTTCTGCAGGATGGCGAACCAACTGCCCTTCTTCACGGCAGCCCCCCAGAACTGGAACTGAGCCCAAGCCGCGGGAGTCCCTGGAAACCCCTCGAATGTGAGACCCGCCCAGCGACAGTTATAAAGTGCCTGCGTACCTTTAACGGGACCGTATAGACCGTAACCCATCACACTGAGGAGCGGACGAAGGATCCACGCCTCCGGGACGAGGATCCCCGTCACAGAGCATATCAATGTACTGAAAAGAACAGGGTTCTCCTCTATGAGGTCGCCTATGAGAGGAAAATGTCAGATACGAACTGCGATGCAGACTGCTAGTAAGGCTCACCCGTGATGACAACCAAATGCTCGATGTGGGGCATCAACAGACTAAAAGACTCACGAACGCTTTCTAGTCCGGCTTCAGACATGTCATATTTGTGAGCAAGGTCAAGGAATCCTTGTTTTGCTTTCTCTAGAACAATTATCACCATCTCCAGTCGCTCCGTTTGACTAGGTGCCTGATCCGATAGAGGGAAGGTCTTCCCGATGTGGGCCAGGATATCACCAAACATAACCCCCAGCTCGTCGGAGATACGGTTCAGGGGGAGGCCTTGCTGAGTGAGCTCGGACATGTGCCCGCGAATCTCGCTGGAGGTGGCGAGAATGCTGTGGAGCGTGCTTTTGAGGTCATCCATCCTCCCCGTCACGTTAAACTCGCACGCAGCGGCGCTGAGCCTCTCCTCGGCGGCTTTTACGACTTCATTCGCAGATGCAACGATCGTCTCCCAGGATGGTAGCTCAGTGGCACGTGCTGTGAACTCTCCAGGCTTGGGGTGCGTGGCTGGATGGGGAGTCGAATCTCTAGTACATTGTGATTCGCACGTATAACTCGGGAAACGCACCTGTGGCATCACGACCGAAGACGTGTAGCGACCGGAGACTCCATAACATTTTGGCTACTGTTCACGAATCCCGTCTCAGACGGTAAAGTAGGAACGATAAAACTGTTTCCACATCCCTCTGGGGGTAAACGGTGTCTTGAGTCTATCGAACCCGAGGCGCCGCAGTATCTTGCAGCACGGGCATGTATGAGCAACTGGCTTAGTCCTCAGGATGATCCTGCTGGTGCGCATGTTGGATTGTCTAGAGCCGAGATGGTTGGGACAAACAATACTCGCGACCTCGGAGTTGTGCAATGACCGGGGAAATGCCAGCGAGGGGGGGAGGCAACGACCCACCTAAGGACACGCGCTGGGCACGCAACCCTCGAGATGGACCCCAGGAGCACCCTCGCGCCCACCCAATTTTTGATGGTACTGGTACCGAGTATACTTTCGAAGTTCTGCGCGTTATGTGTGTAGGGACGGGGGCAGTTCCAGGCGGTTTCTGCCAAGTTGGCAGAGAGTGGCAGGCTGGCAAATGAATAAATCGTTCATTTTTTCTATGGCCACTACAAATCTATATATCCCGCCTCCTAGAATATACGGTAACCTTGCAGAAGGTCGGCGGGGTCCCAGGCCCCAGGTTGTTCGTAAGCGTGCGTGGGAAACGGGAACACCACTAATCATGTCGACAACCTCGAATAACGCAGAGTCTAGCAAGCGACATGCTGCGACTCCTCTCGATAAGCAGCGAGCCCAGCTCGACAAGTTACTCAAGGACCCATCGAAACCCGCATATATTCCCCCACCACCGAAGGAAAAGATGATTCGACCGGCACGCGAGATGATGAAGAACGTGCAAGGTTCCAGTGCCGGAGCTGGGAGCGGCGAGTTTCACGTATATAAGGCTGGCCGGCGAAGGGAGTACGAACGTCTAAAATTGATGGAGGACCAGTCGAAGAAGGTACGCTGCGAGTGGCGATCGCCTTGGGGTCTCTCACACTTCCCAACAGGAAGCCGATCAGCAAGAATTTGAGCAGCGGAAACAAGAACGAGAGCAAGCAATCGACGCGAAGACGGCGAAAAATCGCGCTAAGAGACAAAAGAAGAAGGAAAGGGCCAAGGCTGCGTCCACCGAGACCTCTAAAGCTGACGCAGACGACGGTCCAATCAAGAAGCGCAGGCTGGTCAACGGGAAGGAACTCGTCTTCAAGAAGAGAGATGACAGGGAAAGTGACGAAGAAGAAAGCGGCCCTGCTCCAGGTGAACAACCGTCCATGGCCGACGAAGAAGAAAGCCCACCTGCAGTCCCCGCTTCTGATGTTGCCAAGATCACCGTGCACGAGGATGACTGACATTGTGGACGAAGCCACTTGGGCCGATGACCCCTCCAAGTTCCTGAGGTGTACGACAACCACCTCCGGCCGCATAAGCCGTGTCGTCTTTGGGGCGGACTGAATTCTATCACGAAGGTAGTACAATTTCGTGCGAAAGATTTCCCCTTCGTGTGCTTTCCCTCCTTTTTGTTCCATACTTGTACACATAGGTGCATTATCCAGGACATCAACAGGGCACCAGTATCTTCAGTCATGCTCCACGCTCGTCCCTAATCGAGTTCATTGAGGTCTCATGTGTTGTCACCATTAGTTCTCCTTTGCATATCGCCTTGACATGGCATTCTTGCCGAAATCTTGGAAGTTCAGTCGGTTTGAATATACGGCCCATGCATTACGGATCGAAAAACACAGAAATAACGAATCTTCATGGTATCTTGAAACAGAGGTTCAATGGCGCCTGAGGATTGTGGGTTGTAAGGGTGATTCTCTCACGAGCTTTCATAAGATAGGTTTTGTCCAGCAGGAACACTTGAATTATTGCTTGGGCTGAGAGCCAGGGCTCCGAAACGGCAACCCGAGGAACTCACGTATGTAATTGAGCCACCCAGGAGTTAGGGAGCAAGTCCAACAACCTCAATCTCGACACAATGGGGCAAAATCGCTGCGCGAAACCGGCGTAAAAATGTTCAAAGTTGTTGGCTTGGTAAGTTAGACACCGGAAAATTCACAAAGAGGATCGAGCGTTGGATATGGACTAAGGAAAGGTTGTGAGTGGGTGACTATCCACAATTCTAGACATAATTATATCCGTCGTAGAAGGGTGCCAGTTGCCGAGTTTCGCGGTGTTCCTGACCCTACAGAGCGGTCGGGGTCCCATCATCTCCCTTAAAAGGCTCGAAAAATATGTCTAGAACCATGTAGAGTCGTGTGGATAGTCACCCAGTTCCTCCCGATCGCGATTCGATCGTGACTTGCTTCACGGAAAATGGAGATTTTAGCATCGCGAACAACGCTTTGAGCCTAAAGCGCTCATCACTGGTGTCAACCTTCACCTATACCCTCGCGTGTATCAGTGAGAAGCAACGAGCGGGATGCGTGAGCGAGTGTGAGAAAATCATTTTTAATTCAGCAGGAGCGGCTTGTTTGTTCGTGTTTACCTGTGGTTTGGGCTGAAGTCATTCATCCACTCCTCCTCCTGGCAGCCTGCTATTCACTCCTCCCCGCAGTCCATATCCGCCAACGTTCGTCAGGAACCCCGGCAAATAATTCCTTTATTCCAAATCTCGCTTTGAGCTTCTCTCATTACATCCTGTTCTTTTATTTTTATCCTCTTTTGCTACTCAAACCTCCGAACACAACTTTCGCGATTAGAAGATAGAGATGTCTGGGCTCGGCAGTCCCTCTTTGCAGGTCGGCTCTCCGGAGGTCATGAATAAGATTCTTCTGAGGTCAAGCACTCCTGGTACGTGGCATCTTGTGCACTCCGAATGTTACCACGGCACTGATGACCGCGACCAGCTTCCAACGAAAAAGGTCAACGCTCCTTCATAAGCACTCTATGAAACCCCAAATCTAACGGCGTTATGCCCAACAGTGCTGTTGTATCTCGAGAGGATGCAGAGCGACCCGCCGGAACCAGATGACAGAGAAACGAATTCCCCCGCATCGCCTCGCAGCCCAACGGTTCCCGCACGAGTAACGTCACCGATGCTAAGAGGAAGCAACTCTGGCGGTAGCGGCGCCCGTCGTTCTGGACGTTCTGAACTTAGCTACGTCACGGATAAACGCCAGAACGGGCTCGGCCTCAACGGTGTCCCACCCGCCGAACACGATAATGAATATCGCTCAGATATCCAAGAAGGAAGAGATTCTATGGTCGGGACATCTGTGCCCATCAGGACTACTGCTCATGTAAGTGGTATTTTGGGGTTTATAGACTACTGGCTTCTTCCTGGCGTCTAGCAGCATGGTTCGGACGTTAACCACTTTTGTCCGTGTCTGCCCAGGTGGAACCTGATCCCGAAGATGGCCCTGGTATCCGATATGAATCCCTTGGTTCTTCCTTCGGAAATATGGGCCAACCCCCTTGGGACCAACAAGTAAGTAGTGCTCACGATCCTCGGATGCATGAGTCTGACATCGCACTTTCCCTTCCATCCGCCATATAAGGCATCACCGCGTAGGGCAGTCGGTGTTCCCCTCCCTTCTTCCGCCCCCTCCTCCAGTCCTTTATCACCCCAAAATCCATTCCAAGTACGCTACTTCTACACTTACCCAAACTCGGTAAACCGATGATCTCATCATCTTAATTAGTCTTTCGGTATGACTCCCGCGATGACAACAGGTGTAGTCAACGGGCGCGTCCAGTCTCCGGTCAATGGCTCCAAGCTGTCCCAAAGCCCATCCAAACAGAAGGCAGCCCCAAGCCGCACCAAGTCCCCCGTTAACGATGCCGACCGACCTCTGTCACCTCGGTCTGGAGTACTCTCTCAGGGTCAATCACGTGTCACGCAAAAGACGTCCCGTGGCACTGATGCTGGCACCAGGTGTCCACCTTTACCTGAGAGTCGTGCCGAGAACCGCGTAGAGGAGGCCCAGCAGGAATCAGAAGTTGGCCCCCTTCCCCCGTTCACTCCTGGTAGATCAAAGTCACATGGAGGTCATGGCCCTTCGAGAGCGCCCTCCAAAGTTAGCACATTGGCGCCCTCTGACTCTCCAAGCGTGGCTGGACTCAAGTATTACAAGAAGAGGGCTGCTCGGTTGGAGCAAGAGCTACAAGAAAAGGAGCAAGCTGTAATGTTGATGAAATCGCCCAAGAGCCAAGGACAACCTGTCCCCAACCCGATGTCTCCGAGGACTCCAACTGCGCATGTTCGTGCCATGTCACCCCGCCAACACGTCACCCAAGAAGATCTGATGCAAGTGACGAGCGCCCTCTCTCCTCGCATGGTCCCACAGACGAACGGTCACAGTCACAGTCACATCAACGGCACAAACGATCATCACGACCACGAAGAACAGACTCCCGTTCAGTCCCGTACGCAGTCGCAAGTCGACGAAGAACTCGACGAGGAGGAAGAAGAGATGGTCAGGACGATCTTATCAAGGACTCCGAGGACTTCGATGGCTCCCTCTGCCCTTGAACCCGATGTTCAGAACTCCCACTTCCACGACATGGAGCTGTGCGAGCTGTTGCACTCGCTCGAAGCACCGAATCTCGCCGAGGTCGTGAAGAAGGCTGTTAGAAAAGCTGTTAGAGCTAGAGTCAAGAAGCTAGGCATGAAATCTGATAACGAGGTGAGCCGAGTCCTCGTTGATACGTAACGTGACAGTGATTCTTATCGTCCGATTTCCCATAACGAAGTCCATCCGACAATATAGAAAGAGTTTCCATGACCATGATCCCCGTGTTCACCTCCAGCCCAATTTCACTCCTGAACTGTCCGAGGTTCGTCGCTTTACCCCATGATTGTTTCCCACAAGTCCTCATTTCGTCCCTACAACAGCGGAGCGAGCCCCCCGATTGGGCGAGGGAGCTCATGCAGGGTATGGCGGCGATGCAGCAACGATTGGACAACATGGCTCCCAAGATTGAGCGCATGAAACTGACTCGAACCGGATCAATCGTCGCCACCAAACATCAGGTCCCTCAATCGGAATTGGATGACGGTGGCCAAGCGTACATGAATGGTGTTGGAACCATCGCTGACGAGTCGGTTTACCAACCTGAAACCGGTATCATGGACCCGACAACGGTCCCGGCATCCACCCACGAAGAGTCCATCAGGGACGATGAGGAATACGATGATGGAGAAGACGAGGAGCCCCACCACTACCTTCAGCAGGAGATGATGACTCCCGCTCAAGGGCTTGCCAACGAATATATGACAGGTGCGAGGAACGACTCTCCTGGGCGCCAGTTCCTCGAAGAAGAGCTTTACAAACTGAGGGTGAAGACTGGTCCGGGCTCGGCGGTGGGCACGCATAAGACCTGGGAAGTTGCGAGGGAAGATGGAGATTTCGAGTATGAGGGTGACGCTCAGGCTGCTGTTACCGACTCTGGGATGCCTGAAATCCCGGACACCACCGCCCGCCAAGCTTCACCTTCCCTCCCTCCTATCCCACAATCCGAAGCTGGTGGCGAGATGATCCACATGCCGGAACCTCACTGGACGCATCAAGGATACGGTAGCGATGTTCAGCAACAGACACCGCCCTGGCAACTCATTCATCAACGACTCTTGAATTGGGCAATCATCTGGCCGATGTCTGAGTTGGACGCTGCCCTCGGAAGCACTACCAGAGGACACCAGGTTGAAGAGATCTCCCTCAGCATCTGGGCGACTCAGAGTTATAAGAGGTATGTGAGGAGCCGGATGACGGACTCCCCGCAGGGAAGGGTGGATCGGTTGTTCGTGCCCCCGAACGTTGCAGATGCGATTAGCACGGCAGTGTTTAATGGCAGGCACGGGGATGCATGCATGATGTTGAGGGATTTATGGGCACCATTCGGATTGGATGGTATCCCGAGGCTGCTGATTGTGTTGGCGAAGCACAGGGCGGATTCTAATCATTGGGTCGTGCACAGGTGTGTTAATGGCTCACCCTTCAAGGGTCGGCTTGGGATCCTCACCGTTCTCTCCGCGTTAGATTCTCGCTCCCAGATGGACAGCTCACAACTTACGATACCTATCCTGACAAGTGTTTACCGGACGGCAGGCCGCTCGGATGGTGGTTTGCTATCCGTATTGCCTGGCCAGACGCAAATTACCCCAGTCCCGACAACCTGATGCAGAAGATGGTCCGCCTCCACCGTCCCCTCCAGCTCGGCATCGACAACTCAGTCGCTGCTGCCGGAATCTGGCGAAATCTACTCATGGGATCCAGAGCCGAGCGCAGCGTCGACCTCGAGCGTTTGAGAGACCTGATCCATACCGAGGTTAAGAATCTCAGGCAGCGAAAACTGATGGGCAAGCTGTCGATTGGGCAGCCGAAGCCTAACTGGGACGACATGCACTGATTTCTTGCCGATTTCGTTTCTCCCCCCTTCTCTTTCTACCTTGGTTTATCTCTTTGCTGGCTCCACTCCTCCTCTTGTCTACGCCTCTCTGTTCCTAACTCTTGCATCTGTTTGATTATTGTACCTCTAGTGTTCCGAGTAGTTTTGCGGGGCCAATGTTTTCTTCTCTGAGCGTGCTTTCCTTGACCTCCTTTCGTGCAGTTTCACTCTTCCATCGAACGTTCTTGCTTGCATTATATCCAATCCGATTCCACCTGCTTGTCCACCCCGCGATACCTCTCTTCCTTCTCGCCCTAACCCTCAGTTGCTTTTTTATTCCGCACTTGCGAGTGCAATTCACATCCGATTGTCGATGTCGACGTCGACCTTACTAGCAGATTGTATAGACAACTAAGTAGCGAATTTACCATGTCGGGGTGCTTTACTTATGAACATCCCCCAAGTTTTTTTGGCGTTATAGCCCCCTGGTATCTTCACCGATTTTGACAAGGTCAACGCGCCAACCTTCCGCCCGATGCGCTGATAAGGCACACTGCAGCCTATCCCCTCCCCAGATCGCAGTAGATCGAATGTTGAAACCTTCGTGCCTGCAAGGGTCGAGTGGTCCCTGCTACTGGCCAGTCACTGAGGATGGGTCTGATTAGATGATAATTTATTATAGGCCGCGCGATATCTAAGATTGTGGTTGGGGCTCCAAACGACAATGCGAGAAATACAGTGTACAAAGGAAGATCCGTGATCTAACAACAACATCAGCTTGCAGGACACAAGTCACCAATCTCCTCTATCATCAACTTGAACGACTCCTCCCAGAAGGTCAACTCTGGGACGAAATGGCCTTTCCATTTTCCCTTTGCCTTCTTGAGCCAAGCCTGTTGCTTCTTCAGGTCGAACACCTCTTCCGGATCGCAGATGCCGCCAGGGCACTTCATCCGGGCGTTGAACGGTTTGTTGATGGTGTAGTGAATGATCCTCATGTCCGCCTGAATCGCCTCCCACACCTCTGGTGACCGCTCCCTGATCGCGAGGTTCCCTCCGTACGCGTAAGGCAGCCGAACTGCCTCAGCTCCGAAATAATGGTTCAGGTAAGACTGCTCCGCGTCCTTCAACCTGAATTTTGTCGTCTCCAATTTCGACACCATATCCTCGAAGAGCTTCGTTGAAGGGTGGAAGAAGAGGACCCCGGCATTGAACCCGGGCGTGAACCCAGGGTTATCTATGTAAACGTCCGGGACGGCTCCAAACTCGAAAGGCAGGTTCCAGATCTCGTCAAAGTTCCCGCGGACGATCGTGTCTGCGTCGAGGTATACGCCAGTTTTGATGCCGATCTGGTCGAGCGTCCAGATGTTCAGTTTCGTGTATTGGTCGACGAAGGTGTAGTGGATGCCTTTGCCTCCGTGGGGTGGAGGGATGAATTCGACCGGGTGGAGCTCCCATCCTGCGGCCTGGACGAAGCATAAAGTGCGGTTGGAAACCCGGTTGGGGAGGTAGATGAGAATCCTGCGGGCGTTTATGTGGTGTCGTTTGAGGGTGTGGCCAAGAACCGCGAGTGGGAAGACGTAGGAGTCCGTGTACATCGAGGACACCACCGCCCGTTCTTCGGAAGTGATCCTTGCGTAGTCCGAGTGGATCATTGGAAATGGATTTCTAGCGTGACGCCACACTTGAGTTAACCACGTTCGTCAACAAAACAAAAAAATGACACACATCCTCTGGTAGTTATCCAACGCGCTGGTCTTGGGACCGAGACCGTCTGCGTTCATGCGCAGAACGTAGCCGACGACGACTCCACCGAGGAAAAGGAGACCCAGGAGTATCTTTGCTCGCTTGTCTAGCCTCCGTCTCGCGAGGGGTATGTAGCCCAGGGCATCTGAAGATGCCTTTTGAGAGTGGTGCATTATGGGAGAGGGAGAATAGCTTGAGCGCGCCAGGCGCGCACATAGCTGCGCGTTCGCAACTTCGAGAGACCTTCCCACGCCACAGCTGCGAGCGTGCCGGTTTCAATACATATATCTCCGTGCCAGCCACTGGCACTGAGGCGATAGGTCTCAGGTGACGGAGGCACATAGGGCGGGGGGCACGCGGCATGTGCTACGATCCAGGCCCAGTGCTATGAAAGTGAGTAGAATCAATAGCTTGGGCGTGTATATAAGCACAGGAGGTAAACATCACTATCCATCCAGCAGACCTGGGGGCCAATAGAATCCCGCTGACTGACACCAGGAGGGTGGTGTGAAGAGTATCAGTACCAGCCGAAGAGTGCTAGAGTGGTGAATAAGTATAGAGATCGTGGCATTGCTTATCGGCTGAGGATACTCGACGTACAGCCTGTGGGACACGGTAAACAAGCAACAAAGCCCATTGGACACAGGCGTCGCCCATTAGGCCGTGACGCTCAGACGGTGCTATGCATACTCATATGAACAACGGAGGCTATGCCGCCCAAAGGAACACATGAATCTCTTGGAGGAGGACGCAGCCTGCGCGCGTCTAGTGAAAAGAGGACCAGACCGAATGCCAAGAAAAAGGCGGGTACGATCTACAAAGTTCTCGCACTTACTACCTAACACCAAAAACAGACCCGAACAGTTTAATTTACCTTCCCAGCCCCGGCGATCATTACTGCTGTGAATTGGCTATCATGACGCAACTCAAGGCCAGTCCGGAAGGATGTCAATTTATGATCCTGGTGCAGGGTTTAAGTTGCGACTTCTGCGGCGATGGCGGCGAGCTTGTAGATCTCCCGACGGTGAGGACCACCAGCCCATGCCCAGTTGCCGCCATCGGTCGTGACGCGTAATCACTCTACAACCGCCGCAACACTGCAACGTATATCGCAGAGGCGCCCTGCGGTTTTAAATTCAAGCCCAGCGCGGCACCAACGTCGTACTTGCAAAGGCCACCCATCACTAAGTGCTTCCCACGTCTTCGAGAAACAAAGACCGGGTTATAGATGACCAGGACAGGATATCCCCCTGAAATTGCATGTCTCAGACCATAGCTCAATATCGCGTCAAAGTCAACGCCAGTGTCACAGAAGAGAAAGAATGCACACCTCGTAAGATGATTAAAAACATCCAAGACATCCCTGATGGACGGTCTGGCCTTCGAACCAGAACAGAAGTCGAATTATTAACGGGCACCCCCAAAGCGTGCCGTCCTATCCTACGCCCGTGTCGACGACATGGATAAGGTGACGTGCTTGTACGGTACATTACTCGTGGTCGAGATTCTCCTCAGTTTTCCCGGCCGTAGATATGCGGGACGGTAATTGGATATACCGTGGCAATGATTGAACGTGGGAGAAAATTGACTTTGTGACTGATCTTGATGACATTGAAAGGGCTGAGCGGGTGGCTGCGGTGGCCGTAGGAATATCTCGAGCCCTCTTGGTGGTACGCCTCTCATTCGCACAAGCTATTCGCAGGGGATTTGACTTGACAAAAAAGTTCTGCCTCTGTGAACATATCAGGTCCACTACAGGCGAAGGACACCAGCTTTCGAACCGGCTGAAGCATGGCGAGCGTTTCATTTCAGGGTGGGAATTCCCCGAGAAGACACGAGGTTGATGCTTAGGTGATCTTCCGGCGTAAACTTTGCGGTGGTGGGCTGTACTACCACCGTGGGTGAGTCTGCGGAGTGAGATTCAACCACTGATGATCCCCACCATCTCCCATCCAGGTAGGCCCCGCAGTAGGGCCAGAAGTACTGCCTGGATCCCAGATATTCCGGAATGTCCATCCCGATATATAAGCCCATCGTCGCCGATAACCCCTTCCTCCCCACCATCGTTCACTGGTCGAACTCGGTCTTCAAACGGTCTTCAGAAGGTCCTAGCTAACCTGCTCTCAGCCTTCCGATATGAATCCAGTCCACAACGCTTCCCTCGTCGAGGCCTCTTACCACTCCAAAGAGGTTCTCCAACTCTTGGACTTGGACATCAACCGTACCCTCATTGGTAAGTCCCTCATCCGAACCACCCTAGATCCCGACACTCATCTTTCAAAAAGACCATTTGGTTCAGGAGACTGCGGAAGCAGTTGACTATTCACTCGGCAAACCCGCCACCTCCCGTGGCAGGTCCGACAGGCGCTCCAAAAAGCGCCCCGATTTCGGGGATTTTATCGCAAACGTCCTCAGCACCGCAGACGTCAAGATGGCCACCATCCTAGTGACCCTCGTCTACATCCACCGTTCCAAATCCCATCTCTCCATCGAGACCGAAGAATGGGCCCACCACCGCGTCTTCCTCGGAGCGCTCATCCTCGCCTCCAAGTACACCAACGATTCGACGCTCAAGAACAGCCATTGGGCGATCGCCACAGGTCTATTTGGAAAACGAGACATCGGTCGCATCGAGCGCGAGTTCCTCGACGTGCTCGATTGGCAACTCGGCGTTTCCGAATCAGACATTCTCGGTTTACATGATTCCCTCATGGCATCATACCCTCTGCGCCGTTCCCCTCGCTCACCAAAGCGTCTCATCCCCTCCGTCAAGACCATCTTCTCCCGGTTCGACAGCGGCAGCGAACACTCCTCCCCCGCAAGTTCCCCAGCTCCATCCACCCCATCTACTTCGTCTCCACCGCGGCATTCTGGTCTCAGAAAGGCGAAGTCAATAAAGGATATTGCGATGCACATCTCACATACCCTCTCCATACCATGGGCCTCCGATTTGGAGGAAAGATCTGTTTCCCCCTCCTACCCCCACTCCCTTACGGCTTGAGGTTTACATTCACGGACACCAGCGTTTCCTGACCTTTCACTTGCACAAAAAGTATTTGTTCTACTATTTGGCGATACTACTGTACAACCGACACACCGGGGTGTGTTGTATGATTATTACACTACTTACCTATTTCCTCTGTACGTAATCCTACCTCTCGAGCAGCAATTATCATTATTTTTGGGTCATCGCGATAAAACCTTTCCTTGGAGAAGGCTGAAGGTGCCGATGGGTCTGAACTTTCGAAACAGAAAGGGAGGGAACCGAAAATGAATTCGTTATCTAGGCATGTACTTCATCTTCGCAAATGTTCTTCAAAAACCCCTTCAGCTCCTGTATCGACATTAAAGACGCCTCGCTTCCCTTCGACCGCTCGCTGACGGCCTGTCTGAAGTCCACGTATTCATCGACGATCTTCTCTTGCACATGCGACAGCAGAACGAGCACCGTCCTGTCATCCTCTAGATAAAGCCTCATCCTTGCCACCGAGGCCCGCAGATCGCGGTGGCAACCCATCTTGAAACTTTCATCCAAGCTCGCGACGTTCGCCGATGATGTCTGCTGGTTCGTGTTCGTTGGGCCGGTGTCTATCCAATGCCTCATCCCCGCGCACACCAGGTTCGCGCAACCGAAGATGACGTCTTCGCACGCCTTCTTGACCTCTTGGTCAATGCCCTGTCCCGCAACACGTCAGACTTTCCACGACTCTAAGGTTGCGGGAATGGATTAACGAGTTTGACGTCACCCATGTTCTCGCCCCCGCGAGGCATACCCAAGCTCGCGAACAATGAATTTGGTAATAGAGTTGCCCGTCCGAGCATCGAGGCCAACGTTTCTACTCGTGGTTCAGTGAAATTAAGCACAGAACCCGAGAGATGCAAACGTACCTGTGACGGCAGACAAGTTGACAGTCCTGGATGTGTCATCTCTACTGACGAGATCCAGGTTTTGGGTCACCTCTTTCAGGATAAGCAAATGCCGAACGAGGAACAACTCCCCGTCAAGTGTCTTGCTCGTGGCGTAGGATGATCCTTGCCCCTGCGAGATTACATTGGTCTTGACTCCTTTGATTGTATCCGCTGCCGAAACGAGTGACTGTCTGCAGATGTTAATAGCTTCTTGAGCTATATCTTCAAAGATAGCAGGCTATACACCGTTAATTAACCTAACGAGAGAAACTGGGGATGCGCAGACCTTGACAAAGTCATGGAGTTGCGATAGCACCCACAGAGTCTTTTGGAGGGTCGGGTACCATGTCTCTTGCTTATCCAACGACTTGACCTGGAAAATCTGACTGACATTCTCCTTTTCCGGGTATTGAAGGCTCCCGCTGGATAACGGGTTTTTGGTTGCGGCTGGAGGGTGAAAACGCGTTAGGTGTTCGGAAGCGCGTGTATACACCGTGGGCCTGCGCACCGACAAGCTTTTCTGGGTAAGCCAGATCCTCGGTTTTTGGCACGTAATACCTGATCTCCGCCTGAATTATTGACTGGGCCTTAAAGAATAACCTCGTTTGGGCGTCTTGCAGTACCATCTGAAGCAGCCGGCTTATATGGAGTTTCCCGAGTACCTTTGGCCACCTCCTCGAGGTGATGGATCCATCCTCGTCTTCGAACTTGGAAATAGACTCATCTTCGTCATCATCAGATTCAACATTTGGTACATCCAATACCATCAGCGCTTGAATGACTGTGCAGACATCACAGAGAACGGAGATGCGAGGCTCGTGCAAGATTCGTGGGCGGAGGTCGTCGTAAAGGTAGTCACAAAGGTTCTCAAGATATTGGCTATAGTGCCTGTGAGCCTCACATTCGGATCACCGCAAAGGGCACCTACTATAATAAGGTCTCCCCGGTGCTAAAGAACGCGCTGAATAACTCAAACTCGTCGGTGCAAAGCTGTTTGAGGTAGCTACAGCCTGTCCTGGTCTTGTATTCATGAGTCCACTCTGACTTCGTAGGGGACGCAGCTGAGATGGAACACCCACCAACTCCACCAACTCCGTGCGAGCTGGATCAAGCCCTTTGATTTCATTTATCAGCCGGTTGACGAGCAAACTCTTTCGTGCGGTAAAGTATGCCGTGTGGCACTCTGCCAACAAGGTGGAGAGCTCGTCCGGATGGACCTGGACCCTTCGCTCGAATTCTCCAAGTAAGGGGGCAACCTGTGACGACACGGACATAAACCTCGTGTAGAGTAAATGGTGTTGGGCAGTCGCGGAAACGTCCTTCTCGGAAAGTCTTCGAGAAATATCTGTCGTGAGGGCTCTTAATGATCCCACAAAGTACATCTTGATAAGGGTCATTGCTCGCGTCATGCATTGCTGGAAGCGCAGGAGATACAGATCCGACTCTCTGAAATTTCTCTGTTGGTGCTGAAGTGAGCAAAAGAGCGAAATCCAGGTGAAACATACGAACGTGTTGTTTGAAGTAATCGATACATAGATCAACGCGCTCCACCATATACAGAAAGTCGACTTGCAGGACCAGTGATTCCCCAGGATGGTTTAACATCCTGGTGGCGGACTCTAATTCTTGAAAATATTGCAGATGTTGACCGATTGCCTCTGTCATCTCAATAAGACGATCCTATAAAAAAGTGAGAAGATAAGGTCCGCGCTATACCACGAAATGAAGAAGGTGCTCACCTTCTCCACAAGCAATCGTTCACAGGCATCCTTCAAGCTCTTTCCACTTTCCTCAACCCCTCTCCAACCTTCCAGCATATCCGTGACTTCCTTCTCCAACAGTTCAATCCGCTCCAAAACGGCATCGCACATCTCGACATGACTGGTGACCGTCTCCAGGTGGGCGTGAAAGTGAGATTCTTGACTTCGGGCGACGGATTGGTCGATCAGCGCGAACCAGTCGTAGAATTGCTGAGGGGTTTGGATAGGTTGCTTTGGGTGTAACACATGAAGAGCTGCGTTACGAGTCGTCGTGGGTGTCGAGATGCTCGGAGTTCCTGGGCGGGAGGATGGACCGCCCAGCTTTCGAACCGTAGGAGTGGAAGGACGAGACGACAAAACATCATCTGGGAGAAACTTTCCGCTAGGTTGGTAAACCATGCGCCTGTACGGGACTCAATCCGAGAAATACCTTTGGCGGCAGAGGCCTATTCTCACTGGCAGCCTTGATCGTGTTGATGCTCTTCATGGCAGAGTCCAGCAATGGAGCCTTGGCTTCCCATTCTTCCACGCTTATCGTAGGTTTCGACGGTGTGGGGACGAGTATCTGTGTCTGAATTCTTCGCGGTGGGACGCGGGTCGAGGTCATCCTCGAGATCGTGAGCACGCCAGTTTCCCCGCGGCAAATGCCGAGAATGGATCACCGCATACTTTCCCGCCCTCCTCGCAGTGCAAGTGAGTTCTGAGTGGATCTCCTGTATTCTACTTTTGACGGAATTTTCGAGAATGAAGTAGGCTACTCTGATGGCAGTTCGTCGCCAGCGATGATTCGGGCACGTCCGGATGTGACACATGGCGATGGATCATCCAACGTCTGGGTATCCGGAGCCCACGGGGATTGGGAGCCTTAATTCGTGGTTGCGTGGACCGCCATAACTCAGCTGTATGCTCTGCGAACGTTGGTGATGGGGATTTTACCTCTGTCTAAGGTTCACCCCATTCCAAGTAGGGCACACCCAAAGTGAAACCAGAACCTTCCCTGACACCGTGCGAACCATGCTTGGAAACTCGGAATCCGTCAAGTTTATCAAACAATGGGCTGGTGATATCTCCACGGCCAATTGCCTCGTCCGGCACGATCACGGCTAGGGCTGCATTTCTTTTGGACCGTTAGCTCTTTTCTCCTTTCCCACCATTTCACGACCCACTCGTCGACTGCCTTCACTTTGACCCTCCGGAATACTTGCTCGTCTCTCACACCTCTTTGACTTCCTCTACGATCGGCCAAGTTCTATCATAATCATGAGTCGTCCAATCGATTACGACGACCAAATCATTCGGGCCACCCCATATGAGACTCTTTTCAACTACCGCGCTACAGTCAGTCTTGTCACCCACCTTTCTCCAACCGATTTACGCGACTTGCTGAATTCATATTCACCATATAGGTCTTCCCAGAATGTCTCAGGACAGGCCCAGAACCCGCCTTCTCGATGGAACACCCTGAAGTCTGGGTCACCGCCCGCTCTCTCAAGCTCTTCCTCAAATATTACGATAACCCTCTGCAACGTGTCTGGCTCAAGCGACCGCTCAACTACATCGAGGAAGACGAAGTTAGGGCCTACAGAGCATACGTGAGCAGACCCCACATCGACAGAATTTACCCCAGGAGTTCATCACGACGTCCACACACCTTTAGGTTCTCCCTCCACCCCTTCAACAGTCCCCGTTCTTCTCCATAGCTAGTGCTAACACATGGGTCAGCATGGATCACTTCTATGCCTTCTTCACGACTCTCCCCGGAATCGAGAACAAACGTGGCAGACTTCCGATGTACACCGTACCAGCACCCCCTCCGAGCTCTCCAACTTCCCCTGCATCCGATCAAACCCTCGTTAGCCCCCCTGTATCGTCACACACTCGCTCTCGGTCCAAGGTGAGGACAGAGTCGGTGGAACAGATTCGCGCCCGTAGGAATAGCTACGCGAAGGAAAGGCCGAGCGTCCATGCCACTCCCAAGAAACCTGACCATCAGCTTCGTCGACGCGCCTCTGTATCCGTGCCTCGTCCACCAGTCTTCACTCGACCACAACCCGAAACCAACAAAGAGGACAGGAAGTCATCCGCGTTTTTGGCTTCCTCTCCGATTTCGGAGTTATCGTCCTCCTCCTCATCTGCTTGTTCAGATTCAACCGTAACTTCCCTCCCATCTGAGTACAAGTCATCGAGGACCTCACCCCTGACCCACCTCCAACTCCTCGGCCGCCCAGCTGCCGCAGCGATGATCATCCGCCGCCCACGAATTTCTGATGCTCAACCGGACGTCTACGAGATATATCCCAACGTGGAGGGGTGGCTCGAGACGTACTTATCCTCCGCCAAGAGGTACTACGATCACATCCCCTTCAGTCGATTTTACTCCAGGCACCAGAAATGCTACACCGTGCCGGTGGAGAGCAACTGGGCGAAGAAACATATCGGACGGGTGGAGTCCCCGGTCAAGAAACCCAGATCCAGGAAATCGAGCAGGGTAGCAACGGAGGAACCAGCTTCGTTCCCTGAGGAGTACCAGGCTGACTTGTTGAATGATGAGGAGGCGTTGAACGGTTTCATGGCTATCGCTAAAGCTGCAAGCCGTGAGAGGGGTATCGCTGAGTATCGCTGGTAAATTCGGGCATTCCCGATTCTTGTTGGGCCCAATAAGAGCGCGCAAACGGTAGCGGTTGGTTCAAACAGCGTCATCTGAAGCGCCGCCTCATTCAACCTCCCCCCTCACGCATAGTACAACCCACCGTAGGGCCACCCCCACTTTACGTACCCTGCCTCCGTCCAACCCCCACGGCGTCCACTGACCAGGAATCCGCGTGGACACCCATTCACTCTTTTGTCCTTCCCCTTGAGTTTGGATAGGGCTACCACACTTTGCGTTCCAACACGCCAAAGCGTGCTTCACGTCCAACACGCCAAAGCGTGCTTCACGTCCAACACCCTCCATTGAAAGGGATGGTCGATCTCTCTCGGCCGCCGCGGACTCCTTTATTCAGTACAATCCACTAGTTTGAACATGACCCCCATCGGTTATTATCCCGTCGTTCCCTAAATCTTCTCTGTGTTTTCTGGCATCATTAACACATCGAACGCCCTGGCGTCGCATAGTTTCCCTCTATCTCTTCTTTCACGACGGAGATCCACTTGTAGTAGCCTCCTCCTCCATCTTTCTTTATTGTTTTTGTTCGTAAATATCATTGTGTATCATATCCAGCAATAGCCCGATGATGAATACGCTCAACGTCGGTGTGTAATGCGATTCCTCGGGGCATCGGGTCCCATATATAGGGTCCTCTGCAAGTCACCCGTCCACCAGATTACTTCGACTCATTCACCGTTGGAATGCAACGGGTAAGAGGGTATCCTACTGCTGGGCCAATTCACTGCATTCGATCTTTCAGCCTGGTCCTCTGTCGCTTATCACTTCTAGGCGCAAACGAGGAAACCCACAGACAAAATTGGGCGAAATGTCCTGCCCATTAGAGGTCTCATGGGCCAGGTAGGTTCTAAGAAATTCCGGTCGTTGTCGCTAACGGTAGCGTCCTCCAGGCATAGACCTCGAAATGAGGAAAACGATTTCGTCTCAGCATGTGGTCCTTCTGGATTCTGTTGCAGAAACAATTCGATAGAACGGCTTCATCGAACCACAGCATTTTCAACACCCAACATTGCAGCAAGTTGGTCCTTGATTTACCGGCGGGGGGTTTGATTTAGGATAACATGCACAATGTTGGGAGTGAACGGGTTCGAGGCGCAGGCCCAACGGCGGGTCCGAAGTAGCTTCTGCCAAGAGGCCTGAGGCACCCATCACGGAGTTGACGCGGACGGCACGAGAAGGAGAAGAGGGAGGACTGGCCCAGTTGCAGGGGTCCCGATGGATCTTCGAAAGCGTGCCTTCGAGACAAGCGAGAGATAGCTAAGAACGAGAGGAGCCTACAACAAGTGACCCTGTAACAGAAGATAGCCTGACAAGCTTCCCCTAAATTTACAATCAACCCTCTCCACGCATAATCTCAGCCACCGAAGAACAACCCGAGCAGAATGACGGCGACACAGTGGCACAGCGTAAATTGAGTGTTGGATCGAACGTACACGATTGGAACACGCAGTGTCGGTGTTTCAGTATTTCAGAGCAAAAACCGCGACCGACCAGCTAGCTCAGCACAACATCCACATCTTGCATCGCCCCTCCGGAGCATCGCTCAAGTACATTCCGTGGTCGTTTGTAAGCACACCCCACATCAACAAAATTCACCCCAGGAGTTCATTGTGACGTGCACCCACGTCTGGCGGTCGTCACAATCGTTAATTGTGGCGTCTTCTTCTGAGCATGAACATCGAAGTGAAGGGTCGAGTTGCTTACCAGCGCGTGGTCCTTCTGAATTCGGTCGCAGAAACCACTTCACTAGAACTACGTCATCAAGCCGCAGCATTTTAAACTCTCGACATAGCAGTAATTTCGTCCTTTGACCTGTCAGCGGGGTTTTGGTCGGGACAACATGAACGACGTTGTGGGTGAGCGGGATCGGGGCGCAGGCCTAACAGGGATCCGAAGTAGCTCCTGCTAAAGGGCCTGAGGCACGCAGAACGGAATTGAAGAGGTCGGTGACGGGGAAAACTAGAACGAGAAGAAGGAGGACCGGCTCTGTGGCTGGGGTTCCGGTGGCTCTTCGACAAGCATGTTGTCGAGACAAGCGAGAGATGGCTGAGAATGAGAGGGGCATAGAAACGAGGGACCCCGTCACCGAAAATAGACTGATTCTCAAGCTACTCGAGCTGAGTCTTCGGAGGGAAGCGCAAAAAATTCTATTTGTACCTACAACATGAGTTTGTATAGCGTTGGCCTCGTGAAGCACGAGTAAAGTTGGGATAAGATCCGAGGGCCGAACTTGTTCTAAAAACGCTACTCGCCAACGCGCAGACCGCGTGGGTGTGTTACAGAGCTCCCCAGTGTCCTAGGAGCGCAGCCGGTACATTGTCCCAACCCCTGATTTCTAACCGGAGGGAACCGTCGAGAGAGTTCCGTGAGTCACCCAGAGCACTAGACCCGTAGGAACAGCCATGGGATGACGATGCTGTTGTCCCGATTACCATAAGGTACCTCCCAAATTCCCGAAGCTGCGGAGCGCGACAATCAGTCGGTACAGCCCGAGCAAAGGGGTAAGAGGTAAGAGTGATTCTGCTCGCTGACTAAGGTCGTAGACTTAAGAGGTTGGCTGTTGTGTTCGTGCGTCGAAAAGCATTGGTTGACATACGAGAGCGGGTGAAGTGCATGGGTTGGAATGTACGAGGTCATCGACGCCACAGGCGATCCGGGTTTACCGCGTGGAAACCCACCGATGGGAGGAGATCACGGCCCAAGACAGCATCGTGTTCCATCCAATTGTTTCTTCAGAGTCAGGAAGGATAAGTTCGGGTCCTCTGACAACGTCGTAAGAGTTCGGTGTGTGGTTCGTAGTCGACGGTCCGACTCTATCTGAGAAGCGCGATGAACAGGAATGTGGAAAGCAATAAACGAAGCCCACAGCGGCCGGCTTAGGCGCGTCTTGAGATCCCAACCCACGCGGGTTTCAACGTACTGTTCCAATGGATCGTGCCGCAGGGCTCTTGCTATCCCCTGTGCGTTAAATTCGGGGGCGAAAAGCGGAGGAGCGAGATTCTTGAACGAGGCCAAGGTGGTGAAAGCACCTCCGCTACTACTCGTTGGCTTGTTACTGGACGGTGCACATCGGCAAGGTCCCTCGACGGGATATTCCCACCCCTTCAATCAGGCGCAGTTTGACCAGCTCACCGCTTTGCGCGTGGTTTTCAGAAGTTCGGTTTGTTGCAAGGCTTGCTTTGGCGATCGCGAACTGGTTGGGACTATGCCCCCCGGTTTCCCCCTGATCACTTTCGCGCACTCCTCTCTCCAACGCAGGCCGGAGCCTGTCGTCGATAGGTGGTGGGCTCGGATGGTCCAAGGGGTGGACGGGACGATAGGAACTTGCAGATCTCGAGGGGTCTGGACTCCAACCCATCTGGGCCCAATCCTTCCCAGAGAATGTAACCGAAGAAATGATCATCTCGACTCGAATCAATTTCAGGAATAATCCTTCCCCGCGGTGGTGACGAGGTGCGGACGTATGGTAGGGGGAGGCCGCGTTGACCGTTCGGCCACTGCGGCGCCCTCGAGGGTCTTTCTTGAAGACGCGTTCGGTGCTCTGGGTATGAAAATGAATTTACAATGGTTCTGATGAGTTTCAGTAGACACAGGGGATGGAAATAAAGAGGAGATGACTCGCCAAGCAATGTTGTAATATGAAGGAGATCGCGGACCCTTCAAGTATGCGAGCTGGATTGTTTTCTCAGCGCTTTCCTAGAGCGCTTTGCATTCGCTCGGAAAGGGCTGGATGCCACGTGTCCCTCTATCTCTTATCGTCCCACCATCTACCTCGAACCAACGACAACATGGGATTGCGAGATCTTCTCTGTATACCTAAATGGCGTCACCGCGGTCGAAGCAAAGCAAGAAGCGTGGTCATTGCAGACCCGGGCGTAGTTGGCCCGACCGTGCCACGTCCCACCCAGTCGTCGACCCCAGCAGATCTGCGGATCGATGACTCGACTTCACCGGTGCCTGGTCCCTCGACCTCGGGTGTTCAAGAACATGACGGTACGTTGGCGATTGCCTCTTGAGCGATTCATCTAACTGTGCTTGCTTCGCATGACGCAGGCCACCCGGCCGATGCTGGCCTACTCTACTCTGCCCCCAACCAAGGAGAAAGCACTGCTCCGGCGTCCGCTGATCCTGACGTCGAGGCAGGTGCTACAGACAAGAAAAAGTCGCACCTCAAGTCACTTGTATCCTCCGGGGCCAAGTTCATCCTCCGTGGAGTCAAGGAATCTACGGATGCCTTTGTTCCGCTCAAATCTGTTGCAGGGGGTCTCTGCTATCTTCTAGAAAACTACGAGGTATGGCCCTCTCTTGCGTCCGTCCTTCACAATGCTTACAGGCACACAAGACAACGGAGGCGAATGAGAGATCGATGGAATCGATGGCGCTCCGCATCGAAGAACTCGTCAAACTGCTCTGTACTCCCGTTCTCCAGGATGATATCAAGGAAAAATCCAGGAGAGATCAATTGGAAAGGTAGGCCTGTACTCTCCGATATTGCGGACTGAGTCTGACGAATGTCGATCATTAGCGAACTCAACAAAGTAACTGGAGCACTCGATTCATTGACGAAGCAAAGCAATGTGGAGGGTTTCATCAAGAACGTCAAGAACGCGGATGAACTTGCGGGCTTGGTCGAGGATATTCGAAATGCCATTGTGGAGTACCAGGTTTGTCCTTGGAGTTCTCACCCCCGCCTTGACCAACACCTTTTCCAGGTGTCATTGCAACAAGACATCTATGAAAAGAACTGTATGCTCATTGTTAGTTTTGTCTCCCAACTCCATCTTTCTACATGTGATGACAAGAAAACAGGAGAGATCAGACCTTGCCCTTCTTGACCGCATGTATCACGTCACTGATGCTGGGTACCTCTGTGGAGACAGGCAGGGATGTATGAAGGGCACAAGGAGGGATATCCTTGATCAGCTGGAGAACTGGATGAATGATGAAGAGGACAAGCAGGTGTTCTGGCTCAATGGTCTTGCAGGCACCGGGAAGTCAACCATAGCCCAGACATTTGCAGAGACAAGTTTTGCAGCCGGAAAGCTTGGGGCGAGCTTTTTCTGTTCACGAAATTTCGAAGACAGGAGCAACCTTCGATCAATCTTCCCCACCCTAGCATTCCAGCTTGCCTACCAGTATCCACGTTTCCGGGAGGCCTTGCTCCCAGTCCTGACAACTAGCCATGACGTTGGACGGCAGTCACCCAGTTCTCAAATGGAGAAGCTCATTGTTAAGCCATTCGAGGCCACACAAATTCCCACCCTTATCATCATTGATGCCCTGGATGAGTGTCAAGACAATGAACCTGCCTCTGCAATTCTTTCAATGCTCTCCCGCTATGTGGACAAGATCCCCTTTGTCAAGTTCTTCATCACTGGTCGTCCTGAACCTCGGATCAGCAATGGGTTCCGTCTTGAATCCCTCAAACCTACCACAGAAGTCTACAAGCTACACGGGGTTGACAAATCTTCAGCAGAGAGAGATATTAGGCTGTTCTTCAGGACTCGGCTAGCTGAAATCACCAAAGCACGGAATAACTGTACCTTCCCACAAGACTGGCCCAAGTCATCTGACATCGACATTCTTTGCAAAAAGGCAGCAGGATTCTTCATCTATGCTTCAGTTGTGGTCAAGTTTGTGGCATCCCCAAGCCGCAAACCCACTGAACAACTGGACCAGATCATCTCACTCCCAGAAAGAACCTCTGATGAAGGGAAGGAAGTTGACCCCCTATACACACAAGTTATAGCGCAAGCAGTTAGTGATGTGAAGGCAGATGATAAAGATAAGGAGAAAATCTATGCTCGTTTTAGGACCGTGGTTGGAGCAGTGGTACTTGTGTTCAACTCTCTCTCAATGGGGGCACTCTCAGAACTTCTCAGAGTGTCTAATGACAATGTTTCCATCACTCTGTCTTCCCTCCATTCTCTCCTCCTTATCCCAGATGCAGAGAGTATAGGAAATCCAGTCTGTGTCTTCCACAAATCATTCCCTGATTTCCTCACAGATCCCAAGCGATGCAGCAGAAAGTGGTTTTTTGTGGATCAAAACATCCATCATGCAAAAATCTCACTGTTATGCTTGGGTCTGATGAAGGAAAAGCTGAGGAGGAATATCTGCAACTTAGATGACTATGCTCCTCTCAGTGAGGTTGATGAGCTTCCTAGCCGCAGAAAGGAATTTATTGGGGATGCTCTGGAATATGCATGTCAATTTTGGACAAAACACCTCCTGGAAATTCCTGAGAACAGCCCAGATGTTGGAGAATTGGAGGAAGCAATCAAGGATTTCTTTGCCCAAAGATTGTTGCATTGGATTGAAATCCTCATACTCACAAGGAACCTTGACGCTGGAGTCTATGCTATGAATGATGTTGAGCAGTGGTGTGCCTCAGTGAGTACTGTCTAGGATGTTTAATCAGTAACTTGTTGACAAATATTCAGGTAGGAATTCCATGCACATGGACCAATGACACCCAACGATTTCTATTGGAACACTTTGACACAATCAAGGATTCCCCTTCCCATATATACCATTCTGCCCTACCATTTTGCCCCTCCTCATCATGGCTCCAAAAGGATTATGGTGCACAGATCCTAGATGAAGTGAAGGTAGCAAATGGGCTTCCAGCTGATTGGGGATCATGCTCTCGTACAGTTACCTTTGATGGTAGTGCATATGCTCTCTCAAGCTGGAAGGACTCAGTTGCAGTTAGCTACCGTTGGGACATTTTTATCCTGGATGCAATCACTGGTAGCCAAACAACTGTTCTTTCTGGGCATGAGACAGTAGTAACATCTGTCACCTTCTCATCAGATGGAGCATTGCTTGTGTCTGGGAGTTTGGATGGGACCATCAGACTTTGGGATGTACAGACAGGTGGAACTATCAAGACCTTCATTGGCCACACAGAGAAAGAGATGCGTGTGTTTGTTTCCATCTCAGCAGACTCTGTGATGATTGCGTCAGGGTCTGATCATACAATACAATTGTGGAACATCCAAACAGGGGAGTGTTGCCATCAAATAACGCAGCAGGTCGGACTTGAGAAAGTCATTTTTTATCCTCAGGACCCCCAGTACTTCATGTCTGTGTCTGATAAAGTCCAGCATTGGGATATCAATGGTCACCAGATTAGGGAGGAATCTTGGAGTGAATCTGTTGCCTTTTCCTTGGATGGTACCAAATTGGCTCTGTGCCGCAATGGGGTTGTTACAGTCGAAGACTTCAAGTCAGGGGAAATTGTGGCTGAGTTCCATGCTGATGGGACTAGGATTAGGGCCTGTTGTTTCTCCCCTGACAGCATGCTTGTTGCAGCAGCATTTGATCACATCATCTATGTGTGGGAAATCACCATCTTAGGTTCTCACCCCATTGAGACTTTCATTAATGATATGCGTGTTAATTCCCTTGTATTTGCTTCACCCTCCTCTCTTGTCTCAACATCCCGGCAAGTCAAGTTCTGGCAGATTGGGGCCTCTTCAACAAAGCCAGTCAGGTCTGATCCAAAATCTGTATCCTCCTTCTCTTCACCTCAAACATCATATGTCACTCTACAAGCAAACAATGACACTATTATCACAAGTGATGATGATGGGGTGGTGGAGATCTGGGACATCTCAAGTGGCCACTGTGAGGAATCCTTCCAAACTGAAGCTAGGGACTTCAGATGTGAGGCTCAGCTAGCCAATGACAAGGACAAGTTAATCATTGTCCAGTGGGAGGACAAAGATGTCACTGTTTCAGATGTTAAGAAAAAAGACCTCCTCTGGAAAAAGCATCTTAGAAATGATATCTGGGAGATTAAGATATCAGAAGATGGTTCTAAAATCTGCCTACTTGAATCTGAATCCATCCAAGTCTTATCCTCAAGGACAGGAGAGGTTCTAAATGAGATCCGCCACAATACCAGTGGATATCTATGTGTGCTATGTGTGGATGGCTCAAGAGTATGGATTCATAGTGGTATTTCTAAATACCAGGGGTGAGATTTTAAGACACCAGGATCATCACCTCTCCAACTATCCAACATACCTCCAAGTATCCTCCACTGTGATGGCACCATAATGTGGAACATTCTTCTGTGCAGAGTTGAAGGTGTAGATACTGGAAAGGTGTTCTTTCGGCTAGCTGAGGGATTTGGCTTTCCTGCTGATGTGAAATGGAAGAACGAATATCTGTACATGTGCTTCAAACCTAGGAAGGTGTTCAAACTTGACTTCAGCCATCTGCTCTCTCAGTAGAGATTGATATTTTCTTGCCAAGTTTTGTGTTTTTTGTGTTCAATATTCCATAGGCTATGACCAATAAATGTGTGCAGAAACTTTGTCTTGATATGAATGTAAAGATCAAGGTAAGATAGTATCCAGATTGGGCTTATTGCTCAAAGTTACTCAGGTTCACCAAGAGATTTGTGGTTTGAATAAAACACAAGTTACAAGCTCACAAAGAGATCAACCTCACAAACACAAAACTTTCTAGAAGGATAGTGACTGGTGAAATGACTTGAGATTTACTCAATCTGAAGACAATAGGTCAAATGCCCATTGTGAGGGTCTGGGAAAGAACCTCCACAACCCAATAAAATCGTGCTGAAAACCCCCCTCATCTCAGCAACCAACTGTCCAGCTGCCTCCAATACCAAGAACTTACCATGTTTTTCCTGAAGCTTGACAAAAATAACAAGTACATCAATTGTTGGTCATGTTTTTTATTGGGCTTCACCATCAAATAAAAGCACAAAAATTCTCTTAGCATGACATCTAGATCCCAGTAAAAACATGTGGCCATGTCATCATATGAAGGATGAACCTACACACAGGAACACACACAGTATGTAAAGCATACAATCCAAAACAAAACCCATCAACCAAATCCTCAAAGGTAGATCCTGATCAAGAGCAATGTGGAAATGATGTTGATGACACAGCATACCACTGCATTGATCTACAATGCTTCCAACAGATCCTTACAAAGTAGCATTGGAAAGGGGAGGGTATAGTGGACAGACAAGGTGAAGGGAAGCAGATAATGCATACTTCAAGTTGCAAGGAGGGGTTGGGATATGTATAACAGAAGTGATCAGTGAGAAAGATCAGACAGGTCAAAAGAAAAAAGGAATGTACAAGAAAAGAGAGGTGAGGGGGCACAGCCTGAAATGTAAAAGGGTAGATTACTCGAAGGTTGTCAAGCAAGCATGAGGAAATGTGAGTCAAGTTGTCAATTCAGCTTTGTAGGGTATCCCTATGGTATCATGGAACCAGAACACAGAAGGGCGCCTTAAATTTCTGCCAGAGAAACTAGTGCCCACTCCTCAAACAAGCCAGTTCAAGAACTTCAATGTTCAACATGATGTCTTGGGGCTGAAGGGGAACTTGAGCTGTCCATTGTCAAGAATACCATAACCGGCACCCTGCTCTTCGGAATACAGGTGGGCGAACCAAGCGACTCCTCCACCGGGGTTGCTCTTGAGCTCCTGACACTTGGAATCCAATAGATCAAAGTAAGCTTGCTCCTGCTGCACATCGGCAACAGCGGTAGGAGAGGAAGAGCGGGTAGAGCCAGATTGCATCGAGGGCCAACCGTTCTCGGACAGGATGATCTTCTTGCCGTTGACGTGAGAGTTGATCCAATCCAAGTCGTTTTGGACAAAGACCCAGGAGTCGAAAGCAGTCGTGGCAGTCGTGCTGAAGAATGGTAACATGTGGAGGTCGACAAAGTCAACGGCGTCCAAAACGGACTGGGCGCCACCGTTTGATTGGTAACCGTAGGCCATATCTGAAACGGTGACGGGGATACTGAGGGATGAGAGACTCTGCTTGGCAGCCGTGACCTGGGCGGCGAGCTCGTCGGGGGGTAAAACATGATCGAACAAGGGCTCAGAACCGAACTGAACGGCCCTCGTGACGAACTTGGCCTTGGGATTGTTGTGGAGTGTCGAAAAGAGGCTGTCCCTGCGGGTCATCCACATATCATCACCGTCGAATCCGAACTGAAGCAAGGGGAGGATCAGCGAGCCGTGCGTAACGCCGATGAACGATAGGCATCTCACCCAGATCAAAGCATGAACGCCAAGGCCAGCGTTCCACGCGGCATCAATGACATCGTCGCTAGAATCGGAACCGGTCAGATGGATGGAACGCGGACCGATCGAGAGATCAGGAACGGACTAAAAACCGTTTTGGTCGCATGCGCCGTAAAGACGGACGTATCGGCCGTTGAACTGGGTACGGATATTCTTGAACTCGCTGTTGAGAGTCTCGGGGCTCTGGCCTGGAAACAAGATGGTCGCGAAAGGTAAAAATCACAGACATGATTGAGGCCGGAACGAGGAGACGAACGTACAGGCATCGACCGCGTACGAAAACCCAAGGAAGCCGATTTCAGACTTGTAGTCTGACCACCAGCCATTAAGAGACGAAGGGACGCTGCTGGGCATCTTGAAGCCGAGCGACGGGAAGCCACCATGACTGTTCGTGGTGTTTGTATTGGTCGGGTTGTGGGACGTGCTCAAGTTGTTGTTGCCATTAGTGGTGGAATTGCTCGGGGTATGGGGCTTGCAAGAACCGTTGCTCCGCCTCTTCAGAGTCCGTACGACGGACTTCTTAGTTGCGGTGCGTTTGTGCTGACGATAACCACGGACGGTAGGGATATGAGCGGCATGGACGAGCTCGAGGCAGAGAAGTAGGACAGTCGTTAACCAAATGGAGGATTTCATGGCGTCGTATGGGCAGAAAGGAATGGAGAGGAGGGAAGGGGGAGGGGGAGGGGGAGGAGAGATGCAGACCAGGATCAACCAGTGTCGGCTGTTGTTCCCAGAAAATGTTCAAAGTTCGAGCCGGAATCCTGTTTAGGTAATCCTTCGCTAAATGGAACCCACACGCCAAAAAAACAAGACGATGAATTTCCGGGAAAAACCTAAGCAGGGTACATTCGCGAGACCTGGAGAAGAACATAAATGGTATAGAGCGCAACGAAAGGGGGTCTGGAGGTAGGAAGGACGAGCCTCTGTGCATTCTCACAAGCCACGATCGGTAAACTCGCTGTCAACGCTGCCCGAGAGCCTCAATGACAAGCCATCCCCTTGTCGCCGCCTTCCAAGCCAAAGTCCGAAAACAGATAATGTCCGATACCCGCCCCGACCACGGTGGCAAGGATCAAATACGCCTGTAACTGTCGTCAGAGACCCCACTCCATAGCCAGGTTCCTTGTCGTTACGCACGTTATATGTCATGAACACGAGCATGAGGAAAAAAGATATAAAGACGATGATGGCGTAAAGAATAGACCGGTACACCTTCGAAGCCCGGCTGATATCCAACAGCCTATCCGACCTGTGTGAGAAAGAATTTGTCTGGGCCCTGGTCGGAGAGTGCTCACTTTGGGGAGCTTTCACCACGCTCGCGGCTTCCCTCTCGGCTACTGGCAAGCCTGACCTTGCCCTCCTTGGCAAGGATCTTCCGATCGACCCTTTTCGCGTAAACTCTCAGCCACTCGAAGAACACCCCCAACAAGACGATAGCAATGCAGGAAAGCACGAATTGAGCGTTGGAGTGAATGTGCCATGACTTGAACACGACGCAGGTGTCGATTATTTGAGTATTCCTAAGAGGAGCTCGCTTTATAGCAGAAACTGCGAGGGACCAGCTAACTCACCACAACATCCACATCTTGCATCGCGCCTCCGGAGCATCGCTCGTGTACATTCCGTGGTCGTGGTTTGAGTGATCCATGATTGCGGAGACGCTTCGAAGATGCGCGAACTTGACCTGACGAGTCTCAGTCTTGACCTCGAAGTCAAAGGGGTCGGTTGGCAACGGTGTGTCACGCGTGATGCCACTTTACTACTGTCGATCTTGGCGAAATCTCAGCTCGATCGCACCTTTGTTTCTTTCCATGCCTCCACGGAGACACGATGATATCATGGACGTCGACTCTGAAGGATCCGACGCGTCATTAGACTACGATGGGCCACGACGGAAAGGCAAAGGCAAAGCCCCGAAGAAGAAAGACAAAGGAAAGAGCAAGGTCACAGAAGTGAGCAAAAATCCTAAACGGCTGAACTTGGTTATAGATCTACTATCGGGATGAATGCTCACGAGAGTGATCCAGGCTCCCTACGCATGGGAGGCATCCTACGTCAGGTCCTGGGATACCGTCCAAGAAGATGAATCTGGAAGTCTGCAAACTGCAGTGGACGATCTCATAGCTCGCGGCCGTCGCAAACGGTACGATCCCAATCGTCCCTGACACACCCAACCACCCTCCTCACCAATCCCCCTCCTTCTCACCTCCCTAGACTCCTCGCCCCCTCAAAAGCGATCCGTCGCACGATCATCCGCCACCTCATCATCATCCTCGACCTCTCAAACTCAATGACGGACCGAGACATGCGTCCTACCAGATTCGACCTCACCCTCGAGTACACCCGCGAGTTTGTGAACGAGTGGTTCGATCAAAACCCTCTCGGTCAGATCGGCATGGTGGGCATGCGAGCCGGAGTCGGAGAGAGGGTCGGCGAAATGTCTGGTTTGTGAATAATTTCCGGTCGTGCGCTTTTGGCGGAAGTGGGGCTGGGCTCTGATGCGACGTTCTTTTTTTTCAGGAAATCCGCCAGACGTGCTAAGAGCAATTTCGGAACGACATAAATTAGAACCAACCGGTGATCCCAGCCTCCAAAACGCGATTGAGATGGCAAAGAGCACGATGAGGCGAGCTCACCGATTCCTTCCTCGCATCCGAAGCAAAAATTAACCCCGGAGCATGCCAGCCACCTCCCGACCCACTCCTCACGAGAGATCCTCATCATCTTCGGTTCACTGACGACCTGCGATCCAGGCAACATCCACGAAACCCTCGAATCATGCATTCGAGACAAAATCCGGATCTCAGTTGTCGCGCTGGCCGCGGAGATGAAGATCTGCAGAGAACTCTGCGAAAAGACCGGTGGTCAATTTGGGGTCGCGATGAACGAAGGTCATTTCAAGGACCTGCTGTTCGAACTTATCCCACCTCCCGCCCAACAGACAACTTCCTCCGCCCTGACGGCCCGATTAGCTTCCGGCGCACCAGCGAACGCTCCAGGCAACGCAGGCGGGGATCTGATGTTGATGGGTTTCCCCACGAGATTGCCTGATACTTCGCCTCCTTCCCTCTGCGTGTGCCATTCGGAGCTGAAGTCGCAAGGGTTTTTGTGTCCCCGGTGTTCGGCGAAAGTGTGCGACATTCCGACGGATTGCGATGTGTGCGGGTTGATGATCGTGAGTTCGCCTCATTTGGCGAGGAGTTACCATCATTTGTTCCCCGTCAAGACTTATCGAGCGGTGTGAGTAAACGGTTTGATGTTAGTGTGAACGGCTTGTGCTGACACGGAAGGTTGTAGAATGACGACGGAGGAGACAGCGAACTCAAGTCCGAAATGTCATGCCTGCGCGAGGATGTTCCAATCGCCCGCTCCCTCTGGCCCCGGGAGAAAGGCCTCCACTGCCGGGAAGGCCGACGGATCGACTTCAACGACGAACGGAAACTCGGAATCGAATTCGATCGACGGAAGGGAGGGTGCGGCGATCGACACCGGTGCAGACGGAATCAGTGCGTTGGGTCGCTACAGGTGCACGGACTGCTCCAACGATTTCTGTGCGGATTGCGACGTGTTCATTCATGACGTCCTGCATTGTTGTCCCGGATGCGAGAGGTGATTGTAGGTAGAGTTCTTGTATGTCAGCGCTGGGGGAGTCCGTTGGCTTAGACTACCGCATATATTGACAACCATGAACTCCTCTAAGGACCGTGGATCCGAAATTAGAACTGAACAGGACAGCCCACAGGTATAATAACATAAGGATACATAGGGAGGCAAAGAAAGCTCGGATATTGAACATAGAAACAAACGTTGAACCGCAGGAGAAAAAGCAAACGAAGCTCACACGCATCCATGTTCGCCTCAACAGATGGTAGCCAAACGATGACAAGGAAGTTAAAATCAACCGAAGTACCTCAGTATCAGGAAAAAGCAGACGAAAGTGAGGATAGCTCCAATGATGAAGATGTACATATCCTGCGTGCTGGTGTGAAAGTCAGAGCCAACAATTGACCCAAAGCCGAGATACGAACCTCCTTCGGTCTATCCAATTGATAACATCCCTACTCATCCCCAACGTGTTCGCAGCATCCAACAGCCTCTTCTTAGTGCCCTTCAACACGTTCCGCTGATCCACCAAATCGTCCAGGACCGCCCTCCCCTGCGCGATGAAATCATCTAACGCGGTCTCCGTGTTCTGAATAAAACTGTGTTCTCTCAGCGCGTGATCTTCTCGGGAGGCGGCCATGAAGTTTGGTGGTTGTGAGAAGGGGGATTCGGAGAGGCCGGGAGCTTCGGATGTGAACCGGTTGCTGGGGGTGGAGGACATTGAAGGGTTCGTTGGAGCGAACCTGCGTCGTGCGTCTGAGGATGAATTTGTACCTGCTGAGTGAGGCGCGGTGGATGTCGATGCCCCCAGGAGTTCTGTCCGGTCAGCTGCATTTTTCTAGGTAGATCAGGGGCGGGAGTCAGTTAAGCGCATGGTCATCTGGGGATGAACACCAGATACCTCCGCTTTGAGCCGTTCGAATTGGCCCTTGAACTCGTTGTAGTCGCTTCGGAACTTTTGAACGCGCCTGCAAGGCGCATAAGAAAGGGGGTCGTCAGTGCACGCTGCACATCACGACTGCGTGGAGGAGATGAATGTACGGACATCAAAGCTTTCTCCTGTTTGGCTTTGATCATCTCCCGCTTAGCCATAGAGTCGTAATCTTCCACCGTCCTGTTCATTGCCGCTAATGAGGCGGAAATCTGCCCTAAGCAAAAGCAAAAAAGAAAAACCGAATAGTCAGCCGATAAAGTCCGCGAGCGTACACTGGCTTCATGCTAAGTCACGCCGAATAGCCAGAACCCGAATCCTCGGGCGACAACTGAAGGCTTGGAAAGTTGGCCAGAGAGGTGACAGACCTAATAAGGAAGCGCTGGCATCTCCTGTTCGTAGCCTTTCCAAGTCGGCTTGAATCGAGTTTGTTTGGCGCACGCCGAGGGTGTATAGCGAATTCATTGTTTCTGACGAGGAGGAAATAAAGCGTGGGTGGAGAGGGCCTGTCAGCACGGTTCCTGAGGGTGGTTGTAGAGAAGGATCAGGTTTAAACTTGATTGGAAGGGATACACGAAGTGACGGATGGGAGCACGTGACACGATCGCTGCGGCCAACTCGACTCTCAAGTTGCTTCAAGTCGACTCAAAGCCACAAGTTACCGTCTGACCAAACACGTTCGGTTGAGATCCCCAGATGAGAGAAGGTGCATTCAACCCGTTCGAAGTAGCCTATAGACGCCGAGCTTTGCCTCACCGAAACCGCGTGCCTTCCTCATGAGCCTCGAACGCCTGAAGAACTGTGGACGTTACAACCTCGGCCATGACTATCCCAATTCCTTTGCAAGAGGCCTTGAAAGATTCAATCACGTCCGGAACATTTGTTGACACTAAGTTTTGGGTCTTTTCCAAGCGTGGATCTAATCCTGGTCGCGTTGGGGGACCGAATTGGGACTGAAAGCGCTTTTCGTTAATGAACACGTCGCAAAGCGCG
Source organism: Thelephora terrestris (assembly GCA_015956445.1). Taxonomy (NCBI): domain Eukaryota; kingdom Fungi; phylum Basidiomycota; class Agaricomycetes; order Thelephorales; family Thelephoraceae; genus Thelephora; species Thelephora terrestris. The sequence goes on along the minus strand of WIUZ02000001.1, from coordinate 4,247,281 downwards.
TACCGCGACTCGGTGCCTGTGCGATCTTTCCCTTCACTCATTCGGTCCTAGACTGACCCATTGACAGTGCTCAACGGAACTAAAACAAAGAATTTAAGATCGAGGTTCCCCGCAGATAGGAAGCCTTACACCACCGGCTACGACTACGACGATGACAGCGATCTTGAATCAGCGGCAGACGAAGACGATGACGACGACTATGCTTCAGATGATGAACCCACAGCTGCAACAGCGAAGTCAGGGAGTGATCCAGAGCTTGTCACTGTCGAAAACTTGGACATGAAGAGCAGCAACTCTTCGGACATTATCCCTGCGGCGGCCGCAGACTTAGATTCACTACTCTCCGATTCATCCGATGCCAGAAATTTTCCTCCTTCTACTCACGCTGGCAAGGTCGCCGTCGTCGAGGATGTCGCCTTCATCACGTCTGTCCTTCTCCCATCGTTTCTAATATATGCACTGAAAGTTTCGTGCGCCAGATTCCAGGAATTGCTTCGTTATTTGTATACAAACGAGATTGGGTTCGCGCCATGGGGATCCACGGAAAGACGCAAAGCCCGCGCTGAAGAAGCCATATCAGAACCATACGGAATCCCCAAACCCTCACCCAAATCCATCTACAGACTCGCCGACAAAGTGATTATCTACCCTGCAGTACGAATACCAGGACTAACGCTGTTTGCAGTTCGACATTCCAGAGTTAAAAAAACTCGCGTTACGACAAATCCAGCAAGATCTGTCCAGGTGCAACATCACCGAGGAAGTGTTCAGTAAATACACTTCGTGGTTCGTTCTCTGCTCCCACTGTGACCGTCTGACTTCTTACCGGATGAAAGGTACCCCGAGTTAAGAGAGCTCGAGCTCAGGCAATTGGCACGTGTACTGTTGTCCTCGGACTCTGGATCAACTTTAGCGTCGTTCAAGGAAAAGGTCAAATGTTACACCCACGGAAATTTACCGCACGGGAAGCATATCATCCCAGCTCTTTATGAGCTCATGGAGAGCGATCTGTCTGTTAGGGAACCACCCCTCACGGTACCCGCGTCCGCCGACCCACAGGTGATCGGCTCTGGCTGGGCTGGACTCAAGAGGGCGCTCATCAGTTCTCTGACCAGTGGCACGTTCCTCGATTCCCAGTTCTACGCAGTAGAATCGAGATCATCTACTGGACCGCCCGAGATCCGACCAATATATTTCTGCAGCACGGTTGGCGGCGATTTCATGTTCAAGCTAATGGCATGTAAGCCTTTTATTCATGTCATGCGTGTATCAAATGCTGACCCGACATCCTAGGTTCTTCAAAGCTTAGGGCACGGAAAGGGACAATCCAATGTGCTGATGGTTATGATAGTGATGTTGACGACAGAGAGCGTAATCAAGGGGAGTCCACAGTGCGCTACCCACGCTCGAAATGGTTTGTTGGCCCGCTGCTTTCCGATCGTCGTGAGCTTACCTTGCTCCTTCCAGCATCCTGGAGAACCCTACACCCCCGGACTTGCCGATCGATCCCGTACTTCTGTTGAATTGCGGGGCGGCAAAGACGTGAGTCATCAACAACCACGTATGTGCGCTCTGCCAACCCCTTGGTACAGCTGGAGTGCCATATTTCTTTACGTGTACACCAGCCAGATAAATTTTGCCTCCATCAGTTCTCAAGGTGTGACCTCGAAGAAGGAGACCGAGAATGATTCCTCTGAAGATGAAAAGAAGTTGCCGCGGGATCATGAAGGGCTCGGTGCGACACCCCCTGGCGCTGTTACGGTTGAGCCATGTTCTCCCAAGTCCGTTTATCGCCTAGCGAACAAGGTTTGTCTTGTACTACTTCTGGGCGATACGGTCACTGATCGTGTTCTTTAGGTTGGATTAGCAGAACTCTGTGATACTGCCTTCAAGGATATCCAGTCAAAACTTGACGAGAACAACATTATAGAAGAACTGTTCTCCCCTTTCACTGCGGAGTGCGTTCTCAACGACTCACGACAGTTCGTCGCAGAAGTGACTTCTACGTGATAGGTACAAGGATATCAGAGAAATGGAACACGAACTTTTTCAGTCGAAGCTGAAACCTTTGGTCGACGGTGCTTTGATCTCGTACATCATTGAGGGCTCCTCCTCAGGTGAACACCTGCACCGTACGGCGGCCCTGGAGTTGATCCTTGAGAGGTCCATCCAGGAACGTCGTAAGAGGATACTCGCGAAGGCCAAGAATAACGGCTCACAACCAGATGCTACACACCAGCCTACGGGAAGCAGCAAGACGCCGAAAGTACCCATTCAACAAGTACAACCTCCCACCCCTACTCCTGCTCCCGCACCGCAACCACAGCCTCAGTCGTATAATTTCATCGCCCATTACCTCGCGAGGACTGCACCGGCCCCCGTCAAGGCCGAAGCGTCATTAGCGTCATCGACTCTTCCGAAACCCGTAGCGAGGCCCGAGGTGGTGCAACGTGAAGAACCTCCACCGGAAATCAAGACAAACCCACCTCCATCAGAGGTCGTTGTGGAGTTGGTGTGCATGGGTTGCGGCGTCAAACGATATCGGTGCAGTTTGAAGTCTGGCGTCTACTGTACTTCGTGTCCCAGATCGTCGAGCGTCATGCGGTGTGTTGGTTGTGGGACCATTAGGGCCGAAAATGTCAAGGTTTGTGCCAACTGCCGCAAGAAGTTCAAGTAGCGATACGTGTATCGGTGGCGAATTACGCATTCATTTTGTAGTCCAGATTCGAGACAGGCCTGAGCCCGATGATTACTATGATGATTGGGGGTGTGTGCGGAAAAGCTGTGTTTCAGATGACCACTTGTCTTTGGTGTTCCTTGATTCGAGCTTGTGCCCACTCTCGCTACCAGTTGTTACTTTGCCGTTTGCTTCAAGTAGGTGCGTAAATTTTCAAAAGTCACAACACGGGATTTGTTGAGATAAGCGAATGGACTCCTCGTTGGTAGCCTCACTCGGTTGTTCCTTCCTCAATGATGTTTTCCCTCTTGAGATTCTCGTACAGGATCCCCTCGTTGACAGCCATGATTATCTTCGTCATCACCACTGTGTCCTGTCCGTTGTATCCGCATCAAATGTCAGTGGGAGTAGAACTACAAGTCTATAAAGAGGTGGCGCACGAGGGATGATTCTAGGAAGCAGCGGAGCGGTCGTTTCCTTCCGGAGTTTCTGTGAATAGATTTAAAATGTTGTTGCAGGTCTGTATCGTGTTCCAAAATCAGTAACGAACCAAAGCGAACCACCCTAGGATCTCACAAGCAGTTACGCCTCAATGATATTTTCCCTCTTGAGATTCTCGTACAGGATCCCCTCGTTGACAGCCATGATTATCTTCGTCATCACCACTGTGTCCTGTCCGTTGTATCCGCATCAAATGTCAGTGGCAGTAGAACTACAAGTCTAGAAAGAGGTGGCGCACGACGGATGATTTTAGGAAGCAGCGGAGCGGTCGTTGCCTTCCGGAGTTTCTGTGAATGGTTTTAAAGTGTTCCTGCAAGTCTGTACCGTGTTCCGAAATCAGTGACGGACCAGAGTGAGCCATCTCAGGATCTCACAAGAAGTTATGGAAGGAACGTCGTTCGGACGGCTTCCATAGCTTGTAACATATTTGCTGAAGCGGATCCCAGACCCTAACTTCTCCTTCAACAAATCGATTTTGGTAAGGATGCTGCGAAAGGCCTGAGGAATGAACCAAGACTTGGCTGATATAGTTGGAGGGTCACGTACAGGATAAGCTGGACGCTTTTCAGGACCTCGCAGTTGCAAATATGCTTCCACGCAAGCAAGTCGTCCTCCAAATGGTTCACACTTGGGTCTTCCTCCAGGGTCCGGTCAAAGCAGTTCACCGGAACGAGAAAAGCGATGGAATTGACGTTGTCGAAGTATGAACACCAGGCGTGTCGCTACCACCAATTCGTGTTGTTGTCAGAAGGCACAAGGTTAAGAGGCAGGACCGGGCTTACGTTTGTTCGCAAACCGCTGATTTCATATAAAATAAAATCTTGGTTCCCTTGGTCTGACAAAGGGCTTGGAAATGTGTCACGGTGGCATCAAACCTTGTAGACATACCACCACAGGGAATGCTGAAGTGGTATTCCTGAACACCGACAGCGTTAAGCCTTGCCTTGACAGCGTCCTGATGTGAGGGCTGATAATCGACCGCCAACAACCGATCAACATCGTCCATGTAGCTAGAGGCTCCAGGTGAGTTTTGACTGGGGTGGCGTAAACCATCAGTGACTTACAGTTCAGGGTGCTCCAATTTTGTTTTCTTCTCGTTGAGAATGCACTGAACAACTGGGTCTGTCCAGAGCTGTTTAATGTCAGATTTGCAAGGATAGAGAACCTTCATAGTGGCTTGGAGATCCTCAAGGAATTCCTTTTCGGGGAACTTGTCAAGACTTTCCGATAAATTGGTCTTCCAGGCATTACCGGTCGACGCAGAAGATCGTGTTTCACACGGGGATTTGGGTGGTTTGGTCTCCATGGAATGGAACGCGGCCCGTAACGTCGGCCCAACGCGATCAGGAATCATAATGGAGCCAAGATACTCGAGATCCTGCTGGACTCGAGCCAAAGGTTTGAGCCGTAACCGCAGTAAACGATGCTTTTCCGAGAAATCAAGATCCTGCACACCACCATCCAGGGGTTTACGATGATCAGACGGCGACAAGGGGGACACTAGCTGAGGTTGAATTCGTTCACGTTGGTCTTCCATTGCCTGATTCATTGTGTCGAGGATCAACTGTCCTTATGATTTTAGTATTACTAATTACGAGTTTCTTCGAACGTGAGTAATAAGAACTCCCATATGAAGAGTAAAAAGACTCCTGCTGCCCTCCCTTGGCTGAGGACGAGTTTTACTACTCCCTACAGCCGGGTATGGTTGATGGGTGGTTCCCACGAGGGGTTCCCATTCGGGCAGGCGGGTTTTTGGCTGATCGGCAATAATCCTCGGCTGATCTGGTGCTCCCAGGTGTTGCAACCGTGTGAATTGTCCATCACACGGCAACCCCTCGCTTCCCCTCGCTTCCCTTGCCCTCCCTCCCGTCAAAACAACCTCCCCTGGCCGTTGCAACCGTGCGAATTCTCATGACGCGGCAGCCTCGTCGGCTATCCTCCCTTCCCCTTCGTCGGCTATTCTGCCTTTCCCCCTCGTCGGCTATCCTCCCTTCCTCCCTCGTCGGCTATCCTCCCTTCCCCTCGTCGGCTATTCTGCCTTTCCCCCTCGTCGGCTATCCTCCCTTCCCCTTCGTCGGCTATTCTGCCTTCCCCCTTTGTCGGCTATCCTGCTGTTACCCCTTGTCGGCTTTTCCCTCTCGTCGGCTATTCCCCTCCCTCGGCTTTTCCCCTGCTCGGCTATTCCCAGCTTTTCCCCTCCCTCGGCTTTTCCCCCTCGTCGGCTATTCCCCTGCTCGGCTATTCCCAGCATTTCTACCTCCTCGGCTATTCCGCTCCCCGGCAATTACATTCCCGGATACCATCCTGGGTCCCCTTCAATATTTACATTTTATTGTGTATTTATGTATGTTGTAAATACATTATATAACAAATATACGGGGTTTTTTATGCAACAGAAATTTTATTCGGCAAAAAAACACGAAATACATATATAATATATATATATCTGAATAGCGCAAGGTAAACACAGTTCATCCCGCTAAAAACTATTCAGTTCCGTGCTGAATTGAACCGTCCAGACCCCAGCAAAGTTGATCGCACGGTTCGGGAGATCCCGCTGAAGAAGCGGGATCATTTCCTTTTTGGATGGCTCGGTGGGGGGATTTCGCGGGTTGCGAGCAGGTTGCAGGCTCCCGGGTTCTGGACGACACACGTGTATTTATTTTTAGTGCTAAATTTTGACGATGTGGGACGCCCTCTCCGTGGCCTTCCAAACCTCACCTTTCTAAAAATAGACGTTGCAAGCGCCCGAAGAAAACGAGTGAGATTTCACAAGTCCTAAGCGCTCGTAGGGCAAAAGCGCAACTTACCCAAGTGCGGCGCTTATTAGATATTTTCCCACGTTTGCTCATCCGGCCGGTGTCAAGTCAAGAACAAGAAGATTTCATTCAGACCTCTACCGGAGGTCGTGGTACTCAAGAAATAGTAAACAGGCAATTGTGGTAGTAGGTAATGTAGTGCGCGAAGGGTCATATCCTGCTAGTCAGTCCTCAAAATCAGATCCCTCCCATTCGTCACTGACGTAGTCGTCGTCATCATCAGCATCGTCAATGCCATCACTGTCAATGCCACCATCGTCGTCTTCCTCCACGGGCGGATCAATCCCCATATCAGCGCCGGGCGGGGTGGAAAGGAACGAGGGCGGGGTGGCAAGGAACGAGGGAGGTGGGCAATCTGGTTGATTGGACGGGTCACTGGCCGGGATGAGGCCGGGTTTCGCTGTTTGCTGAGAATGGCCACGAGACGGTCCGAGGGAAAGAGGGTCAACGACAATAGGAATAAGATGGAGCCACTCAGAGCCAAGGTTGTGGGGAACAAGGAGTTTTCGCCACCAGCCGACAAAGGATGTGATCAACACCTCGTAGATGTGTGCCTGGTGACAGGCATATGCATGCAGCCCACGTTGAATGTCGACGGGGGGAGGAGAATCTGTCTGCTCCCGACAGGATTGCAGAGAGAGCCACTGTGATTTCTTCCACTCAAAGTAGCGAAGAGTGCGTCCCATTTCCTCGACTGTCAGCGCAACCTCTTCTTCGTATCGCTCTGCTCGTGCCTGACACTTTGACCAATGAACACGCATGGAGTTGACAACTTCCAGATCCTCTGCGGGGGCGGAGGGAGGACTGGGGATCGCGTCAGCCGTTGTCGGGTCATCCGAAGCGGTGGAGGGGGGACCAGGGGTTGCGTTGTTCAGGTGAGTCCCGCGAGTCCCATCATTTGAGGTGTTGCCAGCAGATTGCGGAACCATCCAAATCCAGGATGGCTGGAACTTCCCCTCTGACTTCTCGTAAGACTCGCGGCCCGGTCCCCGAAGATCGGCGTCCTCCAGTTCTCGAAAACGGTCCTTCCATGCGGGACTGAGCTGCTCAGAGGGATCGAGAGCCATCATTGCCCGACGGGAATGGCGGTACTGCTTCGCAGCGCGGCGAACCCTACTTGCAAGTCCATCGAATATGCCCTTACTACGACTGATGCTTCGTTGGGTCTGGCTTGGGTGCTTAGCATTCTGGTCCTGGACGTTCTGCAGCAACCGGCGAAGGCGGCGTATCTGGGAGAGGCTATCGTCGGCTTGTGCATACCGAAAACGGAACTCGAGGCTGGGGATACCCGGGAGACACCATGCGGCTCGCTCGTCTTCGGATAGCTCAGATGGAAGCTGTAGCTTGATTGATTCGTCCAACTCATCCTCGCCTTCAGGAAGAGGACCTAGGCCAGGCATGTAGATCTGCTGAGACTTCCGCAGTTCGAGGAGGTCCTTTGACAGCAAGTTGCGAAGTCCCTGAGCTTCGGCATTGGCACGAGCAGTGGTAATCTTCGCCTTCTCTCTCGCCGCAAGTGTGCGTCTATGTTAATTGGTTAGTGCGCGTAGCGGAGAGAGGGGGGAGGGTGGTGCTTACCGACGGTTCTCGATCATGATGGCCTTGTCAAAGAATGCTCCCGCCGAAACCTTGTGTGGGGACGGCCCGTGCTCTGTTAACTCTGCCGCCTCCTCTTTCAATAGTGCTAGCTTTAGCTGTTTCATAGTGGTGCCTGGTAATAGATCAGTAGAGAAAGTGTCTGTCAAAGGGGAGCGACGAACGGTTTTCAACTTCCTTGTATGGGTTAGGCTTGGATTGGTCAAGGTCAAACTTGTCTCGCATCTTGCGCCACACATCAACAGTTTCGGGTGAGTAGCTCCGAGAAACAAGGTTTGCAACCTCTCGCTGGGATCTGCTCCAAGCAAGTGACCGTCGAAGGTTCTTTTCCAAGGAGGTACCTAGGGGAAAGCGTTAGAGAGTGTGTCATCAAAGGAAAGGTGGACAGGACACACGAAGTCCCAGGAGTTTCAACCAATTGAAAGCATTCCAGTGGTCGTCAAGGATGTTGCGACGAGCATTTGGACCGCTCTCCCGGGTCCAGGTTGCCATGCTGGTAGACTGAGCCCACCCGCTCTCGATCCGCTCGCCGTCCATCCGTCCAGCCCACTTTGTATAAGAAAGGTTAAAAAGGGCTTGACACTCGGCTCCGTGGCCGGAGATATGGAACTTGGGGACGACGACCCTCCAGTATTCAAGACCTGATAGTTGGAGGGGAGGGAAGGCGGCATAGGCATTGATGCGGTTCTGGATGTTCTTGTGCCACTGGCAACCGATGTCGTACGATATCAAGACTCGGGAGATCCCGGCATTCAATGACGGGATCAGCGTTGATAGAAGCGCGAAGTCCATATTTGAATAGCTATCACATCAATCAGAACAGGCACTCAATGAGAATGATTGAATGGAGGACGTACCGTTCGCCCTTCTGGAGATCAATGATGCCGTTTGGTCGCTTGAACCCATGCCGAGCACAGTCAACAGCCCCAACACCTGTGACCGCGTATCCCCTTGCATTCTTCGTGTAAGCCTGGCTGACCGCATTGAAATTGGAACCACAGGTATTGATCTAATTGGCAAGAATCAGCGTCAGTGAAGGAGAGGGATGATGAAAACAAACCTCTGTCGTCAGTTTCTTCACTGAGCAGTGGGCGAGGTGCTCCTGCAGATTTCCATTTGGGACCATAAACGAGAGTCCGTTCGAGAGTGGTTGTCAGGAACATGGTATTTTTAAAACTTTTTATAACACGCTCTTTCTTCGAACTCTTCTTACCACTTCTTATGTTTTGAATGCTTCACACTCCTTATCCTTCACACCAATCATTCGAAACACACAAACGCGCATACATTCATGGCAATACGGAACAACTGGCTATACAATGCTTATACAACGTCCTCAAAAGTCGACTCTATCTACGGCAGGCCTCATGGTCATCAAGCGTCCATCCCGGAGATCGTAGTGCTGGCCCCTCCTCGCAAGGACCTCCCCGAACATGGCGTCACCATCTTCGGCACTCAGCTGAACGACTAGTTCAAGCCGATAGGAAGAGATGCCTTCGAGCGGACCGATCAGCCTCCCAGATGTCACCGAACTCTGGAACACCTGGTCCCACATCTCCATCACCGGGTGACTGCTCGACAGCACTATCGACGTAGTCGGCGAGCGACCCTCCGTCTCCCTCGTCGGACCCCTGGGCGGAATCCTGTCTTGCGAGTCGAAGCTGGTGGCGAAGCTGGATCTCCGACTCGACCTGTCGGTAGGGACGGTTGACCCGATAGCGGAACTTTCGTTCCCTATCTCGACCAGACTGGTCACCATCCGACTCAACTGGACGCGGATATGGGTTAGCCGATGGAGCCATGCGATGAGCAACACGGCGTCGAGAGCGTTTGCAACGCTGCCCTGTTGTCACCGGACGTACCTCGATGGCCCTCGGAACATCTTCGGCCCGGTCGACCTCCATGACCTCATCCTCGATCTTGACCAGCTGACTGATCGGCTGCAATGGGCAGCGCTGACAGTTCTCCTTGTCAGACGCGGCCAACGTGGAAGCCGGAGCCGGAGTCGGGACGGGAACCGCATTCTCGATCGGAGGCGTCGCGTAGGACGACGGGTTAGGCGATGGGAGTACCACCTCGTCGGCGTACTCCAGCTCGAACGGAACATCGGCAGTTCCCTGACCGACCAACTTCGGACCCTCCTTGCAGTTGCAGGTCTTATCCTGCAAGGACGCGACCTGCGCCGACAACACAGCTACCACGTCTTCGAGCTGTTCCGTCTAGAAGAAGTGTCAGCTTTCTTCATTTCGTCTTTCGAGATGAAGAAAGCTACCTTTTCGTCCCTCCTAGCCAGCGCCCCCTTGATATTGTTGTCCCTGACCTTCAACCCGGCGACCAGCTCTTGATGGTTGGCAACCATCGCCTCCAACGCCTCGTTCGTTCCCTGCTGGAAGGCGGCCATGGTCTCCTTCATCAGAAGACCCTCTGCCGACAGACGAAGGACGTCTGCCTTCGCCTCCTTCACCTCACGCTCCAAACATTCAACCTAGGCAGTTTGGTTAATCGAGAGTCATACTCGAATATCCAAACGGAGAACCTACTTTGCTCTCCCCTTCCCGAACGAGCGACCACAATAGCGAGGTGGCGGCAGTGGCATGACGGACGGCCCGAGGAACGGTTGCCCCGTGCTCCAACAGGTCCTGATCATAGATCCCTCGTTGCAGGGTGTACCAGAGCTCCTTCTTTATTGAATGCTCCAGCTCCCCGAACCTACCCCTCATCTGGAAGACCACCTTCTCGGCGATCATGGTCCGGACCCAGAGCTCATCGTCCCAGGTCAATCCCATTAAGTGAGGGATCGTCTCCCTGAGACGTTCGGCGTCCACCTCCGTGACGATCTCCAAGATCTAGAAGCCGTTAGCTGGACATCAACGCCCAAAAGAACGTAACCTCTACCTAGAGGAAGGCGTTAGTGCTAGCACAAGAAGCTCTAGACCTCCCCCATACCTGGTCATCCGTGGTATAGGGAGTCCCAGCTGCACAGGCGTAGGACTTGCGGGCAGCAATGCGACGGTCGATACGGGAGATGGTGGAGATACCATTGGCGACTTTGTAGGTATGGTTGTTGGGGAAGGACATGTTTTGGTAAGATGGTGGGGAAGTTGCTGGTGTTGCTGATCAAGGATGGCTCCAAGAAGACGTCCTTCTTATAGCCTAGATCGGTGATCCTTCACGTGACCTACCTCGACGAACCTCATTGGTCCGGGTCACATCAACTTCCGCCACTGTACCATCATCGTTGGCTTACTACATCAAGCTGACACCTCGGCCTGCGGGACGGCCTTGGAAGAACTTCGTTCCGGAACGCCTAGAACGCGCGCGCACTAAAAATAGGTCTCAAGACCCTGATGACCCCTTTATGACATCACGTACCCCTTTTTACGACCCCTCATGACTTTACGATTACGATCAACCCTGGACCCTGATCACACACGTGGACAGTCACATCACAGTCTCCTAACCGGAGGAAGGAATCGCCGTTATTCGGAAAGAGTGCCTTAGACTCCTTTTGTTTAGCGCAGCGAATGTGGAAGTAGCCGTTAGCGTGAAACGCCGGCGAATCTGTAATCCCTCATGTCCCATGAGTCTAGGCCTGCGCTCCTCATGCTCGGACGCACGTTGAGGTTGCCACTAGTCCGTGATGCTGTTACCGCCTACAGACAACAAGGGATGTTGTATGGTCTCTATCTTTGGCCTCTCCAAAGGAAGCATCCGAGAAGATTCTCACCTAGCCCTTGGGTGTGATCCCCAGGTACGAACTTTAATGACCCCATGCCCCTCTTTCTTTTAGGACTAGTGTTATCTTTACCCCTATGTTTCATGCGGACATTCGTTATCTTTTATGCAATCCTTCACACGCTAGTAAGGCCCTTTGTCCTTTATTCTCCCACGCGTCATATTTGTTCGCTTCCCTTACTTAGCGTTCTCACACTCCTTATCTCCCTTTGTTCTGGACTTGATAAGGGTATATTAGGGTATTGACGTCATGGCCACTCCTTTAGTATAAGTAGCAACTGTGGCTGTATCGTAGTACCTTAGTTTTGTTACCTCAGGAAATCCTCTGCCCTTCTCAGCCCAGTTGCAGTTAAGGACAAGTCAGAGTTTCTTGTTTGATCCAAAACACCCCCATCTGCTCTCCCTCCCGCTCTGCGCGTCGGCTGCGCCTCGTAACTATAGAACCCCAGCGTTCATCTTAGAACACCTCGAGCGTCCAGTCGATCACCTGGTGGAGTCATCAATCCTGTTGTAGAGATAAACCCTTGCGTGTTAAACCGGACGAAGTACGGTTTAGGTTGGGTTTCTCTTTAGGATTTCGACCTGACTTGTAGTGACCTCGGACAACCTACCGGAAGAATAGAGACGTGATCGTTCTCTCACAAGCTAGTTGGACTAGTGAGTACTCTGCGGAGTTGGCTCAGTGCACTGGTAGTTGTTGGGGTAGAGTGGCCCTGACAGTGGTGGGTCAGAAAACCCTCGGTCCTTCTGCTTCAACTTGAAGTTGGCGTCCATGGAAAGATAAAGCGTGTTCAACCAACTTACAACATGTTAATTCAGGGTTTCGTCATACAGCGAAAATTACAGCAGCTACCTGTCTACTTGTGGAGACACAAGATTTTTTCCGGGGTTGGGACAGGCGGGACATTCCACGGCCAACGACCCCGGAGCCAGTGCTTCGAAACCACCAGAAATGTGGGAGCCTCCTCCACGACGGGCCTGTCGCAGGTACACCCAAATTCTCAGGACCAAGGCTAGTTCATTATAGCGATACTATTGTAGCCAGTGGTGAGGCGCTTTGTGGGGTAAGAAGAGAAGAAGACATACCATGGGGGGACGCAGTCCAGCCGAGTTTGTTATTGACGCGAGAGAAGCGTGGAAATCATACAGATTGATTTTGCTCCGGGTTTGGAGTTTGTGGAGGAAATCGAGAAGACGAAAGGTGAAGGCGGTACCGGGGCGTGACCAAGAGGCCGGTGTCAGGGCCACTCTACCCCAACAACTACCAGTGCACTGAGCCGACTCCGCAGAGTACTCACTAGTCCAACTAGCTTGTGAGAGAACGATCACGTCTCTATTCTTCCGGTAGGTTGTCCGAGGTCACTACAAGTCAGGTCGAAATCCTAAAGAGAAACCCAACCTAAACCGTACTTCGTTCGGTTTAACAGACAAGGGTTTATCCCTACAACAGGATTTGATGACTCCACCAGGTGATCGACTGGACGCTCGAGGTGTTCTATAAGATGAACGCTGAGGTTCTATAGTTACGAGGCGCAGTTGACGCGCAGAGCGGGAGGGAGAGCAGATGGGGGTGTTTTGGATCAAACAAGAAACTCTGACTTGTCCTTAACTGCAACTGGGCTGAGAAGGGCAGAGGATTTCCTGAGGTAACAAAACTAAGGTACTACGATACAGCCACAGTTGCTACTTATACTAAAGGAGTGGCCATGACGTCAATACCCTAATATACCCTTATCAAGTCCAGAACAAAGGGAGATAAGGAGTGTGAGAACGCTAAGTAAGGGAAGCGAACAAATATGACGCGTGGGAGAATAAAGGACAAAGGGCCTTACTAGCGTGTGAAGGATTGCATAAAAGATAACGAATGTCCGCATGAAACATAGGGGTAAAGATAACACTAGTCCTAAAAGAAAGAGGGGCATGGGGTCATTAAAGTTCGTACCTGGGGATCACACCCAAGGGCTAGGTGAGAATCTTCTCGGATGCTTCCTTTGGAGAGGCCAAAGATAGAGACCATACAACATCCCTTGTTGTCTGTAGGCGGTAACAGCATCACGGACTAGTGGCAACCTCAACGTGCGTCCGAGCATGAGGAGCGCAGGCCTAGACTCATGGGACATGAGGGATTACAGATTCGCCGGCGTTTCACGCTAACGGCTACTTCCACATTCGCTGAGCTATCCAGAAGAATCCTAATGCGATGCTTCCGAATAGCGGCGAGTCCTTCCTCTGGTTAGGAGACTGTGATGTGACTGTCCACGTGTGTGATCAGGGTCCAGGGTTGGTCGTAATCGTAAAGTCATGAGGGGTCGTAAAAGGGGGTCGTGATGTCATAAAGGGGTCATCAGGGTCTTGAGACCTATTTTTAGTGCGCGCGCGTTCTAGGCGTTCCGGAACGAAGTTCTTCCAAGGCCGTCCTGCGGGCCGAGGTGTCAGCTTGATATAGTAAGCCAACGATGATGGTACAGTGGCGGAAGTTGATGTGACCCGGACCAATGAGGTTTGTCGAGGTAGGTCACGTGAAGGATCACTGATCTAGGCTATAAGAAGGACGTCTTCTTGGAGCCATCCTTGATCAGCAACACCAGCAACTTCCCCATCATCTTACCAAAATGTCTTTCCCCAACAACCACACCTACAAGGTTGCCAACGGCATTTCCACCATCTCCCGCATTGACCGTCGTGTCGCCGCCCGCAAGTCCTACGCCTGTGCAGCGGGAACTCCCTATACCACGGATGACCAGGTATGGGGGAGGTCTAGAGCTTCTTGTGCTAGCACTAACGCCTTCCTCTAGGTAGAGGTTACGTTCTTTTGGGCGTAGATGTCCGACTAACGGCTTCTAGATCTTAGAGATTGTCACGGGAGTGGACGCCAAACGTCTCAGGGAGACGATCCCTCATTTGATGGGATTGACCTGGGACGATGAGCTCTGGGTCCGTACCATGATTGCCGAGAAGGTGATCTTCCGGATGAGGGGTAGGTTTGGGGAATTGGAACATCCCATTAAAAAGGAGCTCTGGTACACCCTGCAGAGGGGTATCTACGATCAGGACTTGTTGGAGCACGGGGCAACCGTTCCTCGGGCCGTCCGCCATGCCACCGCCGCCACCTCGTTATTGTGGTCGCTCGTTCGGGATGGGGAGAGTAAAGTAGGTTCTCCGTTTGAATATTCGAGTATGACTCTCGACTAATCAAACTGCCTAGGTTGAACGTTTGGAGCGCGAGGTGAAGGAGGCGAAGGCAGACGTCCTTCGTCTGTCGGCGGAGGGTCTTCAGATGAAGGAGACTCTTGCCGCCTTCCAGCAGGGAACGAACGAGGCGTTGGAGGCAATGGTCGCCAACCATCAAGAGTTGATCGCTGGACTGAAGGTCAGGGACAACAACATTAAAGGGGCGTTGGCTCGGAGGGATGAAAAGGTTCCTTTAGCCTTTGCAGGTTTATGCAACGACTAAAAGGTTCTTCTAGACTGAACAGCTCGAGGACGTGGTGGCGGTGTTGACGGCGCAGGTCGCGTCCTTGCAGGATAAGACCTGCAACTGCAAGGAGGGTCCGGTGTTGGTTGGTGAGGGGACTGCCGACGTTCCGTTCGAGCTGGAGTACGCCGACGAGGTGGTACTCCCATCGCCTAACCCGTCGTCCTACGCGACACCTCCGATAGAGAACGCTGTTCCCGTCCCGACTCCGGCTCCGGCTTCCACGTTGGCCGAGTCCGACAAGGAGAACTGTGGGCGTTGCCCGCTGCAGCCGATCAGTCAGCTGGTCAAGATCGAGGATGAGGTCATGGAGGTCGATCGGGCCGAAGATGTTCCGAGGGCCATTGAGGTACGTCCGGTGATCAAGGGGCAGCGTAGTAAACGCTCTCGACGCCGCCTTGCTCATCGCATGGCTCCTTCGGCTAATCCATACCCGCGTCCAGTTGAGTCGGAGGGTGACCAGTCTGGTCGAGATGGGGGATGAGAGTTCCGCTATCGGGTCAACCGTCCCTACCGACAGGTCGAGTCGGAGATCCAGCTTCGCCACGAGCTTCGACTCGCAAGAGAGGATCCCACCCAGGGGTGTGACGAGGGAGACGGAGGGTCGCTCGCCGACTATGTCGATAGTGCTGTCGAGCAGTCACCCAGTGATGGAGATGTGGGACCAGGTGTTCCAAAGTTCGGTGACATCTGGGAGGCTGATCGGTCCGCTCGAAGGCATCTCTTCCTATCGGCTTGAACTCGTCGTTCAGCTGAGTGCCGAAGATGGTGACGCCATGTTCGGGGAGGTCCTTGCGAGGAGGGGCCAGCACTACGATCTCCGGGATGGACGCTTGATGACCATGAGGCCTGCCGTAGATAGAGTCGACTTTTGAGGACGTTGTATAAGCATTGTATAGCCAGTAGTTCCGTATTGCCGTGAATGTATGCGCGTTTGTGTGTTTTGAATGATTGGTGTGAAGGATAAGGAATGTGAAGCATTCAAAACATAAGAAGTGGTAAGAAGAGTTCGAAGAAAGAGCGTGTTATAAAAAGTTTAAAAATACCATGTTCCTGACAGCCGGGAACCACCGGGCACGAAGAAGCTGAACACGGCGATTGCAGGATCGTGCACCGTTGGGGTTACAGAAGCAAAAGGTGACCCGCACAGTATGTACCCCTGAGGTATCAAAGAGTACGAGGTCGATGTAGTCGGAAGGAAGGAGACACGTGTCGTCAATGTCATGCCCGAGTTGGTAGGAAGCGCCGAGGTCAAAAAGTGATGTTTCGATGAAGAAATTGCCTTCCCATTGCTGTGAGTGGAGTTAGTCGTAGAAGCACGGCGAGCGACACAGAACATACCTGGATTCTGTGGAGGGGGAGGTTGGAGTGCTTAAGAACAAGACAGTCTCTGCAAGAGAACCCGGCTGAAAAGCAATCTGGACAACGATATGGCGCGTCGCTCGTGCCACATGTTTCGCAAGAGGGAGGGTTAAGATGAGCCCCCAGGCCTTCATGCCTCAAGAGTTCGTCAGCGAACTCCTCTCTGTATTCCATCCACTGTTCGAGAGCCGTCTATGAAAAAGGGGTGTTATGTGTTGGGGAGGAAGGAGGGGGAAGACTGGGGAAAGTCATACTGAGACGGAGCGGCTGGGACCCTTTCGTGCCTTCTTCGTAACGGGGTCGGCGTCATCGAGAATGCTCGGTTCAGGTTCTGGAGTTGTTAAGGAGGAAGAGGGGAGCTGGGAGGAAGGGCTGGAGGCAACGGGGATGGAGACGTTGGTAGACTTGGTGAGGATCCGTTTGCGATCGGTGCGAGTGACCTCAACACGCGTAACGATAGAGGCCGTTTCTACAGGGAGGTTGATGCGGAACTCAGTATGGACGCGTTTGCGTTTGGCTCTGGGCGCCATTGACCAGAATGGAGGGAGAGAGCAAGCGGGATGGGAGGAGGAAGATGCGAGTTGAGCGATTGTAATAAGAGCGACCAAGCGCCGCTTTTGGGTTCAGCGCATGGGCTCTGCACCCTTGAATTCTCCAGCTTCTTATCAAGCACATGTTCGCAGATGTAATAAAAAAAATTGCACGCTTCTAAATGCGTCTTAGTGAATAACGATACAATAATACAATAAGGGAAAGTAGTCGATTTTTACATCATGAATATGGATGCGCAGGGCAGACTCGACCAAGACTCGACCGAGAAACTCGTATCGATTATCGATAATCAATAATCAACAATCGGTTGATGTCCACGATGGTAGAAGTAGCTGGGCTGTATGCAGACATACCTGTTCCTTACATGTAATACTCTACGCTGTATGCACAAGACCGTGAGTGTGCCTGGTAGAATATCAAGATGTTCAATCACTACCGGCGTCGAACAATCGCGTGAATCCACAACGCTGCAATGTGCGTCGTGTGACTACAGTATCTACCTCACTCTACCTCACGTATATTAATCTAAGGATAATTACTGAGGTTTCAATAATTCACATGAGGATGGTACAATCATAAATATTAATTTAAAAATCACCCTTGGATGCACCTCAGCACGTATTTCACTTTTGCAAGTACATTGTCTGGATAGGGGAAGTCGGTTAACAGCATCAGCCTCGTCCAGCCACGGATAGACGAGAATTTCGTTACATATCTAGAATAAAAACAATTTATACACCAAAGTGAACTGACTATCTACCTTGATCTCGTGGTATACTTGATTTTGTTGGCTTAGTTGGCCGGTATCGATGCTCAATTTCGATACCAAGAATTCTCTCGGCTTCAATGGGTGAGGGGCAGTTTATATTGTTAGCGGCCTTAAACGTCATTACAAAGAAGTAGCGACGTGAAGTAAATAGGCGGCAGGGCAGAAACGGGCAAAAGCGATCAATTGATTAATTCTAAGGTCCCTCTAAGAAGGCACGCCTGGAGCCAAACGCATGCCTCGTATTCGTCCCGGAAGCTTTTGAAGTTGGAACGACTCTTGCCGGTGACGAGAGGGTTGACGACCAGCCTATGGGGTATCAGCAGGCCAGTTAGGAACAAGGCGATCGGACCACTTACCAGTCAAGAAACACGCCGAGTTCTGAACCTCTGGCGACAGCAAACCATTTTTCGGGGGTGGGGGAGCCTGGAGGAGGTCTCTTCATCCTCCGGTTTTTAAGGGATCCCTGTGAGTTTCGTACATTGATGTGGTAGGGTTCTCCGAGGTAATATGGGTTAGCCTCGATTACGCGCTTCAGTCCTATGAAATCTGGAATGGAAACTAGTTAGCGTAGGTCACGGTGACCGTAGTGGCGAGAAACATACCGGAAAGCGGCAGTCTTGACTCGTCATGCTGAATCTCAGCCAGGACGGGGTGCAGCGTGGTGGGTGCGTGGTCTTCTACTCGAGGTCCTGATGGGGGTAGGTGATGTGACGTTGCCGAGGGGGAAGTGTAAAAGATGTCGTCTTTGACATCAGGGAATAGTTCCATCCAAGTCGGATGTGACAAGTTGTCGTAAGCGATGGGAAGCTGCGGGGATTGGGTGGAAGCGACACGGAACACCGACGTGACATCAGGCAGCAAGACCAAATCGGGGCTGAGTGGGAACACCGGGTGAGCAAAGCGGTTGACGTTGGGGGGGGGACGTCTTACTCGGGGTTGAGCCTTGGTTTTTCGGACTTCTTGGGCGTGAATGAAACCTTGGACGGACTGCGAGCGTGAGCAGGTACAGGGCCAATCTTCCCCCGCGAGGATACCTTTTCCAGCGAATGACTTGTGGGGGAGATGACAGTCGAAATCGATGGGGAAACATCTTCCAGTGAACGAGACGTGGTTGTAGGGGAGGTGACCGTTGAAACTGTCGAGGAAACCTTCCCCAGCGAACGTCTCGGAGTCGCGGGAGAGGAGACTTCAGAGGAAGTGCCTCGATTCACACGAGCAGTGACCCTGGGTGAGTGTGGGGTCAGTGGGTGGGTAGCCAACGGCAAGAAAACCGACTCACCTTGCGTTCAGCGCATCCATTGCTCCAGGCGGGACTGTTAATTTTTTCCAAAAAGAGAGGCCAACGGAAGTATTTACCTTTCCTGGGGTCCCCACCAGAGAGGGAGAGGACTTCATTGAGTGCTCGGGCCAATGCTTCATCTGTGTCCATGAGGGGAGAAGAGCACAAGAGAAACGATCCGTCAACCAGCAACGGACCTCAACGACGAGATTCAGAAGCCCATCAATTGATGGTAAGTATTACATACGATCCACGAGAAGCACTATTAGGCGTGGATCGACCACACGTTTGATGTCACTTGCCGGTGGGCCAGCATTCCCTCTTATTTCCCTCTTTCCTTCGTCCTCTTCCCTTCATCCTCATCCCTTCGTCCTCTTCCCTTCGTCCTCATCTCTTCCACCTCTGAGCTGGGATCCCTACTACGCTTCTTGCATCTCCCCTTGTCTTTCCTTCCACCTCATGGGTCGCGGGACCTGGTCAACGCCTGAACAGCTCGAATACCTTGAACAGCGCCTACCCGGACTCGACGCCGAAAAAGCTGGCAACGGCCTCAAGCAATTCTACGCATCTGTCGCACGTGATTTCGCGAAACTATGGCCACCGCCGGTGCTCCAGAGCGACTTCATGGACAACCGGACCCCAGCTGCTGCTGAGGCAGTTGCTTACAGTCATAGGGAACGTGTAAGTGAATCTGTGTCATCTGAGCACGACCTGTGCTAACTTTCCCGCGTCAGCAAATCTCTGATTGGTTCAAAAATGCACGCAAGCGCAACCCTACCCCCTCTAAGCCCAAGCCTGTCCTCGACTTATCTGGGAAAAACAGCCGGAGGCCCCTCCCCCTGCAACTACATCAGGCTTACTCCGTTCGATTCTCTCGCCCAGAGGAGTCGCCACTACGCAAGGAGGTCGACGACTTATGGAAGCGCCGCAAATCACCAGACGTTGTCCAGCAGCTGACACCATTCATGCTCCAAGCCGCCGACTTTAACAACCGGATGCTCTTCCACAACGGGGTCATGCGGCAGAAGGTCTCACTACTCACTGTGGAAGAGAAACTTGAGCTTCAAGCTTGGATTGATGAGGAGACACAAACCCGGATTAATCTCGCTCTGCGTCCATGGGAAGCATGTCTGGCCGAGGGCGAAGACAAACTGATGGCCGAGAATCAGTATATTCAAAGGTAAAGTTCTTTCTATCTTCGCGTGACCCTATTAACTAACATGACCGACAGCATCATGAACGTTCTTCCCAGCACTCTTCAAGTTGCGCTAGAGGAGGTTGAGAGGACCACAGGGATGAAAGCTATCCTCCTCGTTGGCGGGCCTATCCCCGCTCATGATGGGAAGATTGGTACGCACCTGTAAGTCATGCCGTTGCTTTGCCTTTGACAACGCTAACCACCATTGTAGATATGTCACCGGGCGATCAAGGACCGCCAACCTACCGTTTTCGAAGGCCTGGGAAGGATATCAGACACTCCATGACAATTTTGTCCACTGGCTGCGTACCACGTACTGTTAGTAGTCTTTCCTCAAGAGGGAACATCTTGCTGACGGTCCACTAGCCGAGGAGGAGATTTCGAGGCGTAGTGGGTACTCGACCCATGTCATGAATGCGGTCCCACCCCGTTTGGACATTTCTGACCCCACCGTTGCCGAGGAGTCCAATCAAGAAGAGTCCGTTGCCATCAAAGAACCTTCTGCCCTCAAAGAACCTGCCGCCGAAGAATCCACTGGTGATGAACAGCCTGCTTCCATCAACACGACCACCACTCCGGAAGTGACTGCCGTTCCCCAGATTCCTGGTCCCGCAGGCGACACCCCTCCCCCACTGGCTGCTGAGGGGACCCACGATCATTCTTCAAGCACACCTTTGAACGACTCCCATCAATCCCCACCTAGCTCACCTGAGAATGACCACCCCTCCCTGTCGTTGCCCGCTCCCAACCCTGAGGAGCAGGATCGAGCCTCGCCATCTCCCGGCTTACCCGTCGCCTCGCAACAGTGTCAGGGCCACTCTACCCCAACAACTACCAGTGCACTGAGCCGACTCCGCAGAGTACTCACTAGTCCAACTAGCTTGTGAGAGAACGATCACGTCTCTATTCTTCCGGTAGGTTGTCCGAGGTCACTACAAGTCAGGTCGAAATCCTAAAGAGAAACCCAACCTAAACCGTACTTCGTTCGGTTTAACAGACAAGGGTTTATCCCTACAACAGGATTTGATGACTCCACCAGGTGTTCGACTGGACGCTCGAGGTGTTCTATATGTTGAACGCTGGGGTTCTATAGTTACGAGGCGCAGTTGAAGCGCAGAGCGGGAGGGAGAGCAGATGGGGATGTCTTGGGTCAAACAAGAAACTCTGACTTGTCCTTAACTGCAACTGGGCTGAGAAGGGCAGAGGATTTCCTGAGGTAACAAAACTAAGGTACTGCGATACAGCCACAGTTGCTACTTATACTAAAGGAGTGGCCATGACGTCAATACCCTAATATACCCTTATCAAGTCCGAACAAAGGGAGATAAGGAGTGTGAGAACGCTAAGTAAGGGAAGCGAACAAATATGACGCGTGGGAGAATAAAGGACAAAGGGCCTTACTAGCGTGTGAAGGATTGCATAAAAGATAACGAATGTCCGCATGAAACATAGGGGTAAAGATAACACTAGTCCTAAAAGAAAAAGGGGCATGAGGTCATGAAAGTTCGTACCTGGGGATCACACCCAAGGGTCAGGTGAGAATCTTCTTGGATGCTTCCTTTGGAGAGGCCAAAGATAGAGACCATGCAGCATCCCTTGTTGTCTGTAGGCGGTAACAGCATCACGGACTAGTGGTAACCTTATCGTGCGTCCGAACATGAGGAGCGAGGGCCTAGACTCATGGGACATAAGGGATTACAGATTCGCCGGCGTTTCACGCTAACGGCTACTCCACATGCGCTGGGCTAACCAGAAGAATCCTAAGGCAATGCTTCCGAATAACGGCGATTCCTTCCTCCGGTTAGGAGACTGTGATGTGACTGTCCACGTGTGTGATCAGGGTCCAGGGTTGGTCGTAATCGTAAAGTCATGAGGGGTCGTAAAAGGGGTTCGTGATGTCATAAAGGGGTCATCAGGGTCTTGAGACCTATTTTTAGTGCGCGCGCGTTCTAGGCGTTCCGGAACGAAGTTCTTCCAAGGCCGTCCCGCAGGCCGAGGTGTCAGCTTGATGTAGTAAGCCAACGGTGATGGTACAGTGGCGGAAGTTGATGTGACCCGGACCAATGAGGTTCGTCGAGGTAGGTCACGTGAAGGATCACCGATCTAGGCTATAAGAAGGACGTCTTCTTGGAGCCATCCTTGATCAGCAACACCAGCAACTTCCCATCCTCTTACCAAAACATGTCCTTCCCCAACAACTATACGTACAAAGTCGCCAACGGTATCTCCACCATCTCTCGCATTGACCGTCGTGCCGCCGCCCGTAAGACCTATGCCAACGCGGCTGGAACTCCCTATACCACCGATGATCAGGTATGGGGGAGAGTTAGAGCTTTGTGTATTAGCGCTAACTCCCGCCTCTAGGTAGAGGCACGTTCGTTTGGGCGTTGATGTCCAGCTAACAGCTTCTAGATCTTGGAGGTCGTCCAGAAGGTGGACGCCGAACGTCTCAGAGAGACGATCCAGTAGTCCTTATTAAAAACATTAATGTTTTAGGAGTTTTTGTCGCAAATTTGAATGATTTTTCTCATGAGTTTTTGAATGGCCTGAGGGGGGATATTTTACTCATAAAGTTTTAATGGAAATTATGGGGGGGACTGGGACCCAGCTTGCTGGGCACTGGTGCTCCCAATTAGGCAGGTGCCGACAGTGTGGGTGGCCCGGGAGAGTGGATTGCTTATATAATAAAAATTAAAAAATTCAGGGAAATTCCAGAAAATTCCAGAAAAATTCCAAAAATTATTAGAAAATTCCCACGGGTGTCAGGGAGGGCAGAAAATGAAAAATGGACTGTGGGAATTTCCGATCAAAATTTCCCAAAAAGGAAATTTTTGATGGCTTACATAAGCAACTCAAAAATGATTTTGATATTGAATTTCCTTTTTGGGAAATTTTGATGGCTGACATAAGCAGGTCATGTGACTGAAAAAAGTGGGTGTTGCTTATGTAATCAGGTCATGTGACCGACCAAAAAAGGAAAGTTTTGATGGCTTACATAAGCATCTCAAAAATGCTTTTGGAGGGGTCTTTCCTAAAAAGGAATTTCCTTTTTAGGAAAGACCCCTCCAAAAGCATTTTTGAGATGCTTATGTAAGCCATCAAAACTTTCCTTTTTTGGTCGGTCACATGACCTGATTACATAAGCAACACCCACTTTTTTCAGTCACATGACCTGCTTATGTCAGCCATCAAAATTTCCCAAAAAGGAAATTCAATATCAAAATCATTTTTGAGTTGCTTATGTAAGCCATCAAAAATTTCCTTTTTGGGAAATTTTGATCGGAAATTCCCACAGTCCATTTTTCATTTTCTGCCCTCCCTGACACCCGTGGGAATTTTCTAATAATTTTTGGAATTTTTCTGGAATTTTCTGGAATTTCCCTGAATTTTTTAATTTTTATTATATAAGCAATCCACTCTCCCGGGCCACCCACACTGTCGGCACCTGCCTAATTGGGAGCACCAGTGCCCAGCAAGCTGGGTCCCAGTCCCCCCCATAATTTCCATTAAAACTTTATGAGTAAAATATCCCCCCTCAGGCCATTCAAAAACTCATGAGAAAAATCATTCAAATTTGCGACAAAAACTCCTAAAACATTAATGTTTTTAATAAGGACTACTGCTTTACGTGTACACCGGTCAAATCGCATTCGCCGCCATCAGTTCTACCAGGGGTGTGGGCCTTTCCAAGGATGTTCAGAATGGGCACTCCGAGGGTGAACCGAAGCCTATGCAGGACCCAGAAGGGCTCAATTCCCCACTCCCCCCTGTTGCCTTGACCACGGTACAGCCGTGTTCTCCCAAGTCCGTGTACTTCCTAGCGAACAAGGTTTGTCTTACACTTCTTCTGAGCGGTGGGTACCAATGGCCCTTTCGCTCAGGTCGGATTGGCCGGTCTTTGTGATATTGCCTTCGAATACCTCTGGTCCAACCTGGACGAAAACAATATCGTAGAAGAGCTGTTCTCTCCCTTCACTGCAGAGTAAGCAACTCTACAACTCACAGCAGTTCATCGCATTGATGCGAACTTCACGCGGCAGGCACAAGGATATCAGAGAAAGGGAACACGACCTGTTCTGTTCCAAGTTGAAACCTTTGGTTGATCGCACTTTACTCTTTGACATCATCGAGGATTCCTGCTTGGGCGAACATCCACACCGTGCGGCAGCCATGGAGCTTGTCCTTGAAAGGTCTATTCAGCAACGTCGCGAGAGGATGTTGGTGAAGGTGAAGGACCCACAACCGGATCCTAACATGCAGCATCAGAGCAGTGAGGATCTTACTCCAAAACTACAACCCCCCACGCCCGCAACGCAGCCGCCATCTCAATCGAAATCTAAACCAGTCGTTGTATCAGCCTCCCCAAAGACCTCGGAAGCGTCACGAGGCCTATCGACTGTCCCAGAACCCGGGAAGGAAATCAAAGGTGTCCGGCGCAAGAAATCTGTGACGAAAATCACGACGAACCCTTCCACAAAGGACACCCGGACATGCGATAAATGCGGTGACAGGATACCGCCGGGCTCATGGAGCCATGCCCTGGTTTGTATTAGAAGGGTGTGAAACGCGTTGGCTGTGGGACTGAAAAGTTGGAATCATCGACGTTTGTATCGAATACTAAGGGAAGCTCAACCGTTGAAGCACAGATTACCCAGCTATTCCAATCGGAGACGCTTGTGTCTGATACATATGATTTTAGTAGGCAATTTGTGCGAAATGTCATCGACTTACACATCGTTCACTTGGGTTGAGCCCACTTAATTTTTGGAAAAGTACTATGCAAATGCTTTGGGGATGGATCCCATTGTGAACAGCAAAAGTTATCCTCGATGACACTGCCGTGTCCTATTCATTACATCAACACTAGAAATCAGTGGGTGAAACTACAAGCCGGAGAAGGAGCAGCCCACGGCAGCCGATGTCGAGTAGTTATAAAAGGGTTGTTTACTTCCACTGGAGCTTTGAAGAACCGCGCCAAAAACTCTCTATTATAACCGCATTGTGTCCCAAAGCCAGTCGCAAACGGGCCCGGGTGTGAGTGTCAATGGCGTTGCTTATGGCCACAGCTTCCACTTCACTCTCGTTGGGCTCTCTCTACGGCTGAGGTCACGTTTTGCCGGGAAGGAAACGTCGCACGCGAGGAGGTTTTGGGAGAACGTCATGGCGGGGTATAGTCACTTATATGGCGGCCGCTAGGTGGTAAGCATCTTCAGACACTTTTATTAGCCGCTAAGAGCTGCCGCTCGTCCTCATGATGAGACGCAAGGACACCCTGGATTTTGTAATCCGTATTTCTCTCATACACCAGGGATAGCGGGCGTCGGAAAAATCAACGAGGTATCCTCCCAGATCGGGAGGAAGACGAAATGGGATGGAGGGATTTTATCAACAGCGGAAACACGAGACCGGGTCCACTAAACCACACAACTGAGCAGGGAGGCCAGGTCAAGAGACGTTTCCTCAACGAGGCTTACGGCCGGAAGAAGAACAGTCCGAACATCTACCAACCAGTTGAGCTATGCGCCCCAAGGTTTCATCTGTACCGTCTAATGTAAAAAGGATTGACGAGAAGGAGTGTAAGAAGTTGCGCATAACCATTGTCAACAAGATTTCTGTTGCCGAAGGCGCACTCGGTGAACCAGCTTGAGATGGTGTAGACGTCGTTCATGGCAAGCAGAGAAGCGTCACTTGAACGTGGCGCATCCACGCGGACTACCTCGATCCCGTACAAACTGACGTCCACCAATGGAAAGCACGAAAACAGCAAGACGACTGTTAAACGCTCAACTATGACTAGACCCAGCCTCGAAATCAGTTCAAACACTGATGGACGAATGCAAGGACGAACCGTCGACATCTTCCGCTTCCAAGGTGGTCCACAAACGTCTGAGCGTCCACCGGAATCAATCCAAGTCCCTTCGTGAGACATACCGGGCACGAACCCTTGACGTGCCTGCGTATCGGTACGGGTGCTGCCTGGATTCCCGTCGTAGCTGCTCGTCGATGGCGTCGCTGACCTCCTTGGCACGCGCTTCCTCTCGCTTGCGTCGTAACATTTCCTCCGGAGATTCACCTTCATGGAGGAGTGTGTCCTGTATGAATGGGTTTTGGGGCTTTTCGACGGAGGGCATAGCGACTTGGTGGTGTCCCGAGTAACAGCTCGTGAGCTATTCCAGGGCAGTGCTGGCAGCCAATCTGCCAAATGGCACGTGGCAGGTGTCCCGACAGACATCTTCGGAAGAAACCTTCAACGAGGCCTCAAAGCCTCCGTCGATCCCTTATGAAAGCCCCATAAGGATCTACCATTCTCGTTTGATCGGATGTAAACACTGCTATGCATCAATCAACGCAATAATGACTCTGGCCGCGGAGGCAGGCGGGCAATGCCGAGGATATCATTACCTGGGACCTCGAACTTGGACCGAATCAGACTTTGGGGTTTAGCTGCTTCTTGTTGTGTAGGGGGGGGGCAAGCACACGCCGCTGTGTGCTAGCGATGGACAGGAATGTCAGGCAACACGGATCGGGTCATCTTATAGACGCCAAGCTCGCGCCGCCCGCCACACCACGTGTACTCCCTACACTTGACCTAGATCTCGAACTGCTCAAGATCCTGTAAAATCTAGACTTGGCCATGACTATTCCAACCCCACTGCAAGAGGCCCTCAGAGATTCGATCACGTCTGGAACATTTGTTGATGTCAAGTTCTGGGTCTTCTCCAAGCGCAGATCTAATCCTGGGAGCATTGGAGGACCGAAAGCGCTTTTTGTTAACGAACACGTCGCGAAGCGTGTACCGCGACTTGGTGCCCGTACGATCTCCCCCTTCAGCCACTCGAGATCCTAAACTGATCCGTTGACAGTGCTTGACGACAGGAAAACCAAGGAGAATCTGAGAGTGAGATTTCCGACAGAGAGGGAACCTTACACAAGCGGCTATGACTATGACGAAGACAGTGATCTTGAAGATGACGATGAGGATGCCTCGGACTTGGACGATGGACCCACAGCTGCATCTCAAGTTGCGGGAGGGAAATCAGGAAATTACCCAGAACCTGTTGCCTTCGAAATTCCGGATGCGAAGAGCAACGACTCCCAAGCTTCAGATATAATTTCCGTCTCGGAATTCAATTCTCTGTTCTCAGAATCATCCGACACAAAGGACGAAACGAATCCTGCACCTTCCGCTCATGTTGGAAAGGTCATTGTTATCGAGGATGTCGCCTTCACCACGTCAGTCAATATTCCATTGTTTCGGCATATGTACTGATAGTTCCCTGAGCCAGATTCCAGGCGTTGCTTCGTTATTTGTATACAAACGAGATTGAGTTCGCACCGTGGGGATCCACGGAAAGACGCGAAGCCCGCACCCGAGAAACCGTGTCAGAGCCATACGGAATCCCCAAACCATCACCAAAATCCGTCTACAGACTCGCTGACAAGGTAACTATCCATTCTGTGGTCCATGAAAACTAGGATCAACACTGTATACAGTACGAGATTCCAGAGTTGAAAGAACTCGCGCTACGACAGATCCAGCAAGATCTGTTCAAGTGCGACATCACTGAGGAAGTGTTCAGTAAATACACCTCATGGTTCGTTCTCCGCTTCCCTCGTGATAACTGAGCCTTACCGATTGATAGGTACCCTAAACTGAGAGAGCTCGAGCTCAGGCAATTGGCACGTGTACTGTTGTCCTCAGAGCCTGGAACAACTTTGGCGTCGTTCAAGGAAAAGGTCAAATGTTATACCCACGGAAAGTTGCCGTATGGGGGGCATGTCATTTCAACCCTTTATGAGCTCATGGAGAGCGATGAGTCTGTCAAAGAGACACCCCTCGCCGTGGCCGCGTCCGTCGAGCGGGTCCCTGGCGAAGAATGGGCAGGACTCAGGAGGGCACTCATCAGCTCTCTATCTAGTGGCACGTTCCTCGATTCCCAGTTTTATGCAGTGGAATCGAGATCAACCACCAGTAGCCCCAAGCTTCGGCCAATCTATTTCTGCAGTAGGGTGGATAAAAATCTCATGTCTAGATTGGTGACATGTGAGTCCCTCGCTAGCATTAGTTGTATGGACTGCTGATCTGTCTTTCCAGGTTCCTCAAAACTCGGGTCACAAAGGACGTCCCTTCAAGGTATGGATGGGTACGACAGCGATATTGACGTCGAAAAATCCGACCAAGAGGACTCCATCGAGCGTTACCCACGCTTCAAATGGTTTGTCGATATTCACTTCCCTCTGTGAGCTTAGTTCACTCCTTCCAGCGTTAGGGAGAGCCCTACACCCATGGACTTTCCGCTTGATCCCGCCCTTCTTTTGAATCACAGGGCAGCGAAGACGTGGGTCATTCATTCAGCACAAATACGCTTCTATTTCGCTGACCCTCCGGCACAGCTGGAGTGCCATATTTCTTTACGTGTACACCGGTCAAATCACATTCGCTGCCATCAGTTCTAGGGGTGTGGACCTTTCCAAGGATGACCAGAATGGGCACTCCGAGGGTGAACCGAAGCCTCTGCAGGACCCTGAAGGGCTCAATTCCCCACTCCCTCCTGTTGCCTTTACCACGTTCCAGCCGTGTTCTCCCAAGTCCGTGTACTTCCTAGCGAACAAGGTTTGTCTTACACATCTTCTGAGCGGTGGGGATACCAATGGCCCTTTCGCTCAGGTCGGATTGACCGGTCTTTGTGATATTGCCTTCAAAAGCATTCGGTCCAACCTGGACGAGAACAATATCATAGAAGAGCTGTTCTCTCCCTTCACTGCAGAGTAAGCAACTCCACATGTTGAACCGAAGGTCTGTGCCCGGCAACGGGTCAACCGGCTCTACCGCTTCGTGCGAGAGCCGATGCCGGAGAGCGCTGAATAAGCGACCCGAAGGAACGGTGTCGCATCAGTGACCCGATCGATCGGTATGACGCGCGCGTGCCTTAAGCCGCCGCACGGACCATGCATCAGTCACACTGTATAGATGTGACGAAAATAGAGTAGATAGTATATATACCCCTCATGTGTCCATAGATCAATCAATCGCTTCTCTCTCTCTCTCTCCCACTTGCACTACTATATCTTCCCCTCTCAGGTAAGAACTAGAGTACGCCATGTAGTAGTATAGAATATACTCTACCTGCTCAACACCACAACTCACGGCGGTTCATTGCATTGATGCGAACTTCACACGGCAGGCACAAGGATATCAGAGGAATGGAACACGACCTGTTCTGTTCCAGGTTGAAACCTTTGGTTGATCGCACCTTACTCTGCGACGTTATTGAGGGTTCCTGCTCGGGCAAACATCCACACCGTGCGGCAGCCATGGAGCTGGTCCTTGAGACGTCTATTCAGCAACGTCGCCAGAGGATGTTGGTGAAGGTGACGGATGGCCCACAACCGGATCCTAACACGCAGCATCAGAGCAGTGAGGACCTTACTCCACAACTACAACCCCCCACCCCCGCAACGCAGCCGCCGTCCCAACCGACATCCACCCCAGTCGTTGCATCAGCCTCCGCAAAGACCGAAGCGTCACGGGGCCTATCGACTCTCCCAAAACCCAGGAAGGAAACCAAAGGTGTCCGGCGCAAGAAATCTGTAACGAACAGTACTACGAGCCCTTCCCCAAAGGACACCGCGACATGCGATAGATGCGGTTACAATATACCACCGGGCAATATATGGGGCCATCTCTTTTGTCCTGACAAGTCGTGAAACGCGTTGGCTGTTGAATGAAATGGTTGGAATCGTCGAAGTTTGCACCGAACACCAAGGGACGCTTACTGAGTGGAGCACGGATCACCTAGCTATTCCAATCGGAGACGCTTGTCCGATGATCGAGGTAGATGAGTTTAGTAGGCAATCTGTGTGAAATATCATGGACTTACACATCGTTCATTCCGGTCGACCCACTTGATCTTCGCTTCGAGAAGTATGGAGAGGATTTGGCGGTGGATCCCATCGTGAACAGCAAAAGTTATCCTCGATGTCACTACCGTGTCCTATTCATTACATCAACACTCGAAGTTAGTGGGTGATACTACAAGCCGGAGAAGGAGTAGTTATAGAAGGGTTGTCTACTTCCACTGGAACTTTTAAGAACCGCGCTAAAACGCTCTCTTGAAACTGTATTGTGTTCCAAAGTCAGTCGCAAACGAGTGTGAGTGTCAATGGCGTTGCTTGTGGCCACAGCTTCCACTTCACTCTCGTTGAGCTCTCTCTACGGCTGAGTCACTTTTGCCGGGAAGGAATCGTCGCACGAAAGAGTTTTGGAAGAACTTCATGGCGGGGTACTTACTTATATGGCGTTGCTAGGTGGTATCTTTAGACACTCTTAGCGCTAAGAGCTGCCGCTCATCCTCATGATGAGCGCAAGGAAACCCTGGATTTCGTAATCCGTATTCCTCCCAAACACCAGGGATAGCGGGCGTCGGAAAAATCAACGAGGTATCTCCAAGTTTGCGCCAGCCGTGGAGAGGATCTGAGTTCCTGATGACGAATTAAACACCGCCCGACATCATCGAGAACAGATTGATCTAGGGTGCACCCCACGAATGAAGCTGAAGGGCTATTTAATTCGCACCCTTTACCCGTGCTACGAATGTGTCCGGAGTCTCCTCACGGGAATACGATCGCCTCACGTTCGTTGTATTGGGGATTCAGTGGGCAGGCCCGTCCGGTGAACAGCTTTCCGGTGATTGCGCCCGTTGTGGGAAGGAGAATCGCGGGTAGTGGATAACCTCGAAAAGCAACAGGTACGCGGAAGGAGCTATCGCTAGTCATGCCGGGCCCCAAGATCGAATCGCGGACGCCGAGTGCCGTTTCCCAGAAGCTACTCACCACCCATACGTGTGCGTACGTGTCGCAAACCATGACACCAACCTACGTCCTCCCTGATACGTGGAGAGTCCACGCTGGCGTGGGGCGTCGATCAGATCGGGAACGGGCACCGTAGATCGCTTCCTCGACGGTTCGAAGGTGAATGAAACAAAACATCGTTCGGTGGTGGGTTGCGCTCTCGAGTGGTGTTGAAGAGTCCCCCGTCGGATCACGTACTGTCATAGGTGTGGGTTCAACCCTCCCGGTTTGTCACCCAAGGATGCATAATCCAACCTTGCGGTCCACGATAACCCCATACACGCTCGTGGGTGCACCCCATACAACGCTGGATGAGAAACGGGTCAACGTGACGTCTCGCTAAGTGATCAATTGACTGATTTGATTACAGAGCAAGTCTCTGTGGGGTAGCGAGAGTCACCTGATTTCGCGAAGATGAGAGGGTCGAGTGGGTCCCCCCCTCGAAAATCGCGAAATCGATCGGCGCGGGTTCCATGGGGTGATAACGAAAGACTAAAGTCAGCCAAGCGAAATGGTGTGTGTGATCCGGTATTGGTATGGCCAACGTACAGGCCGCCGAGGGGGTATGTCAGCGCAAGGCGGTCAGGCAAAGCGACGGCTTCCTGCTACCTGGCTCTCCCCACCCAACAAAGCAGGTATATGACTCCAGACCGACCGCGTTGATCCACCTGCGACTGGTTAAATGGAATAGCTGAGTCGGTCGGCCACCAACCAACAGACGAAGAGGAAGAGACGGGACTCGGGGGGCTGGGGAGATCGACGTTCACTCGGTACAAACCGGGAGTTTCCATTCTCAAAGACCGAAGCTGTCCTCCGCAAATCCGACGAGGATATACCGTGGCCGGGTACCGGTAACCTAATTAATGATATACATCTCCTCGGAACCGGTCGAACCAAATCAATCAAGCCCACCGCCCAAAATTTCTCAAGGATCCCAGGAACGAAGGAAAGAAAAAGAAAACTTCGTGGAGGGGTGCCTGATAGATCCGGCCCGTATAGCCGCCAGCTATGTATGTACGCCGACCAGTGGGAAACGTGTCATCTCATCTAGATGACGAATCCGTCGGCGCATGTAAGTCTATGTAAGTACCTATAGGCGCTGAATAGTAAAAAACCAGAGACTAACGGAAAACGTGCGAGGAATCCTCGGAGAATCGGATGACCAGTGGGTTCGCGCGACTTACCACCTTAGAACGCACGTTCAATGTGGGTTCGCACGGATGCAGAGTCCAGGGGTCGAGAGGGGTCATCGATTTTTACGTGCCAAGCGTCAGGAGCCGCGGGCGGAGACTCGCGCGCCGAAAGCAAAGTGATGCGTCCAGGACAAATCGCCGAGAACATAGTACTGAGCACGCTCCGCGAGGCCTTCTCAGAACTGGGTACTATGCTACATTTCCCCCCGTTTACCCTTCCAATCGTCGCCGCGTGAACGCTCAGATTTCTAATACACACGCTCGTTAGGTGATGAGTAAGTGTGAGCTTGATGATCACTCAGCCATATCTAAAATTTCCAGGCGTCATGGACATCGATCGGCGAATTTTACGACTTGGCTTTCGGGCTCCGTTCGCGGTCGGTTCTTTTAGAGATGGATTATTAAGCAAAGACCTGTAAAAGTCACGTGACGAGCGGTTTAGCCTTGCCCGGTGCCGGTGCCGGAAAATTTGATTCAGCTCAATCCACGATTCAGAGCGTCTGACGTTGATGGATGCTGCGAGATCGTCAAACGAGGGGGATGTTTTCCAATCTTTTTGGATTTCTAGTTATTACTGGTATGTACTGATCATAAGGGGGGGTGCAGTGGAACAAAGTGTGATGATGGTACAATGGTTACAAGCTAATATACGAAGTGGCGAGGAACATGAAAAGCATGCTCGAGGGGGTAAGAAACAAGATGAAGTGTGCCAATGTACTTTTGGATGGCAGGGGGGGATTAGAGTTAATAAGCAAACATGAGATAGAATAGGAGATAATAGACATGAAAGTTAAGCCACGACTTGTAGTGAGAGGGGGTGGTGTGGCGCGTGCCAGAATGGGTGCCGGAGGGCGTCCAGCACTGAACCGACCGACTTTTTGGAACGAGAACGGGCGGGAGATGGGGCGGCGTGTGATGGTGTGAGAGGACCAGGAGAGGTGGCAGGTGTCGAATGAGAATCAGAGTCAGATTCTTCGTCGCTCCAATGTGATGACTCTGAAGAGTCGGAATCGGATGTGACTGGTGACGAGGGAGGAGAGACTGTGACAGTCTCGGAGCGAACAACAGTTGAGGCGGTGTGTTGGGCGGGGAGGAGGTGCAGAAGCGAGTCGCGGACGACGAGTAGATCGGCTTCTGAAACGGCCAAGTCCCAATCGAGGACTTCGAGGAACTCGCGCTCGATCCTTCCGATATCCCTCTTGCCAAAGGTGTTGGTGATCATAGCCCAATGGATGTTTTTGAGCGTAGAGTCGTTGGTGTACTTGGAGGCGACGATGAGAGCGCCGAGGAAGACGCGGTGAAGAGCCCACTCTTCTGTTTGGACGGAGAGATAAGGCCTGGCGCGTTGGATGTAGACGAGGGTGACGAGGATGTCGGAGACGGTGACCTCTGCTCGTGCGATAACGTCTGATACGAACTGGGTGAATTCTGAGTACTTGCTTGTGCGGGAAACGGTGCGTCCGCGGGAAGCAGAGGTGGTTGGTGCGCCCAGGGCGAAGTTGATAACCTCGGCTGTCGATTGAACTACGTGTTCTGTGAGATGAAGGTGAGTGGGGGGAGGGTAAATCTTTTGTGGCGCATACATACCAATCAAGTCCCTGGCGATCTGCAAGTCGAGAAGCTGAAGCAGCTTAATCGAGTGCTCGGATGGAGAGATGAGGGAAGCTGGATGAAGAGACATTGCTATGATGATATGCAAGGGTGGAAGGGATAGGACAGAAGAGTCGAGGATGGGGAGCTGAGGGGAACCAGAGAGATTGGACACAGGAATATATATATGAAATCAAACATTTTTTGAGGCGTTAACGGCGCAGTAGTCAGCGTTCGGAGGAAGTGGCGAGCTGTGACTCAAGCCGGTGTGAACGCATCACCAAGCCACGTCTCTCTCACTCATCCGCGGCACTTTCGGCGCGGGTTCAAATTTTCGTAGACGCCCCGATGACTAAAGATTTATTATGCCCCACAGCCTCTCTTTCTTGTTTTCTGCGAATTGGACACCGGCCGTCGGCGTCGAGTTAATCATCATCTTTGTCACGCGATAATGACAATCAGACTCGTCCTTTTTGACGCTTTGCACACGCTGGTCACCCCAAGAGCTCCCATATTCCTCCAGTACGCGAACGTGTTTGAGCCTCACCTCGGTGAGCTCAACCCGGACGCGATCAAGTCTTCCTTCAAAATCGGTAAGAACTTTTTTCCATCCTCGCTTCCCTCATCCACGCGTGCAACTGCACCCACGATAGCTTTGAAGCAGGTCCAAATCGAAAGACCAGCCTACTCGAGCGGTGCCCCTGAATGGTGGGGTGAGGTCATAACTAGGACTGCTCTCGGGGCCGGCGCGGATCCAGCCCGTAAGCAAATCTTATCTAGGGGGTCTCGATCCCGATACTGACCGAGACCACGTCGACCGCCCACCATCGAACTCCGTCGTAATCGCTCGTTCGTTCCACCTCGGACGATCGCCTTCGTCCGATCCGGCCCTCTGCGTTCGTCCAGTCGTGGAGGGGTCTATGCACGTGATCGTGCCTACGTTGCTCAAGAGGTTCTCATCGGACGAAGGATACAAGTCGTTTGATGACGCAATTCCGACCCGTACGTACCACTTCCACACCCTCTCTCACTAGAGTAGTGCTCTGTGCTCGCGGCTTCATCGCTGGTTTCCACAGATTCCATCTTAATCCACGTATCCGTCTTCTATCTTATCTCATCCGTCCTCATTTTCACCACGTTTATAACGTTTCTCGTTCGTCTGGGCCCAGGCTGACATTTCGTACCCCGCACAGTCACCAGATTGAGAGAGATGAACGTACGGATTGGTCTCGTGAGCAATACCGATTCTCGAATGCGTGAGTAGCGACTATCTTCCTGCAATCTTGCTTCGGACGAACACGCGCCGCCATTCGTTTTCACTTCCGTAATCTCCCTCCGCGCGCCGTCCCAGTGGCCGAGCTATAATCCCAGACCTCAGCGTCAAAAACCACATCACCGTTTCGAATTTCAATTCTCGCAAGCCCACTTTGCTCGGTTTGGCTGCTGCTGGCTGCGGTCTTGATGAAATCTGGCGTGGGTTTGGGTTAATGCTGCGGGATCTACCGCCGTTCCTGTGCTTTGCACCCGTTCCCTCCCACCCTCCCCCACAATTAAACCAAAACTTCATCACACGGCACTGCCCGTTTCTTCTCTTCGCAAGGAATCCCCGAGGCTGCGGCGTGTCCTTTTGCGTATTTGTGGCTCTATACAGTTCATAATCCGTTGTCATCGGGATCCTGATCGTGGGAACGACCCAAAGCTAACCAGGATTTCCCCCTCCCGCCGCACAGTCCAGGCACTCGACGCTCTCAAGATACTCTCCTTCCTCAATCCGGTCCTCGTCAGTGGAAATGAAGGGATCGAAAAACCCGCTGCGGAAATTTACCTCCGCGCTTGCGAACGGGCACGAGTCGATCCGGCGGAGACGATTCACGTTGGTGATGAACTGCAAGCGTGAGTCACTCACCACCTCTCTCTCTCTCTCTGACTCTTCATGGTTCTGCGTATGTTTCATTGCCGGGGCGCTTGTGTTCGCTGAATCATCCTCCCTCCATCTATCGGGGGTGGCGTTCATTAACATTTCTTACTCTCGAACACACGAGGCCCGTATGGAGGTTGAGTGTGGCTTCCCGGCATCAAATCACCATTCATTGTCTTCTGGCCGATGCCCCTGCTCCGTTGCGGAGATGTTTCACTTGGGGACTTTTCAACGGGCCTGGGGAAGCTTCCCTGAGCGATTGAGATTGCTGAAAACCTGCGAAGGAATCAATTTTGATTACTGATCATTGTACTTTACATGCGGGCACGTGGCTTATGGACCCACGAATTGTGGATAAGCAGAGACTATTTTGGCGCTTCGGCCGTTGGAATTAAGGCACTCTTGGTGAGGAGACCAGGCGCGGACGGTGAAGAGGAGCATAAGGAGTCGGGGGAGGATTTGACGGGCGTTTCCGTGGTACATGGCTTATCGGAGGTGGTGGATGAAGTCCTCAGGTCGAGGTCGGACGTTCAGAGTTTCCAATCGTCGGCCTAAACGCGTTAGATACGATTTTTTCAATACATGGGACAAATCAGGACGGTAGATTCAACAAAATTAGCCATTTCTGGTTGTTGGTGACCGGAGAGGAAAGGCTGCTTACCGGCGACGATGTGGGTGCCGAGCTCACTGAATCGAACGGAGATGAGTGTTCGATGGTTTGGTCTTTGAGTTCGACCACGTCCTGGACCTTTTCGCCTTCTTTGAGCATTGTCCACCGGATCACCCGAGGGTCTTTTCGGAGGAGCGTGTGGAGGCCTTTGAGCGTTTTCGGAGACGCGTCAAAGTGCATGAACCAGTAACTGATCGCAAGGGGTGTGGGTCAGTCATTCTCGGAGGTATTTGATGAGTGGGTTTGGGTGTTTGGCGCGCGAGCGTTACCCCAGCGGTTTTGCTGAGAAACAAGAAAGAATGGGGAACGTACTCTCCGTAATTGAAGATCTGTTTTTGCCTCCTCATTTTCTGCGGTAACGTCCGCGTTCCCCAATACCGGAAACCACGAACGATCCCTCCGTTATCCAACACGTGCATAGCGGACTGCGTCACGAGGTCCTTGATGTGTTTCTGGTTTTTTCACCGACAACAGCGGTCAGCCAAAGCGCCGTTTCGAGTTCAGTGAGGAGGGAGCGAGAAGCTCGTGGAGGACGCACGTATTCAGGGTAGTGAGCCGCGATGCACATCATTCGGTAGAACGGCATTTCTTGATACCCTTATCTTTGGTGGTGAGGGCGTGAGCGTGGAGATGGGGTTGTGGGTTGGACCGTCAGGGAGTAGTGTCGGTAGCCTGCAGGTTGTGTTGGTCGACTCCGTTGGGCGGAGGGAAGTGTCGGGATGATGCGAGAGGTTAGACGCTCATCTCGATTGGATAGGGGTAGGCGCTTGAAACTGCCTCATCTTCTTGTTCCTCTCATATCTTCCATCTCTTTAGGCTTGACGCATCGCCTGCTCCTCTCCACCCTATATGAACCGAAGACAGGTCAAACCGTACTGGGAATCGCGTATCCCAAAAACTGTGGGCGTTTCGTTGGCCCCCTAACCGCGATGGCGTTGGATTCGTTGGTAGGGCCGTAAAATGTACGTGTGCGAGTCATCGAAAGCATCGATCTCAAACTTTCTCTCTCGTCTACACCGTTTTGATCGCACCCTTGGGCTCTGCTTGGTGCTGTGCTATCGATTTCCTGATTTTCGCTGGGATCTTGCCGGTGGCCGGTGCTGTCCAGACTCCACATCCACACGTTACGCACGCTGTACTACACTGTATCTTCTGTCCTCCCCCACAACGGCCACGTTTTCTACGGGCTCGGGAGGCTTGGACCGGCAGTCTCACGTACCCGACTCCGTTTCTGCGGACCACCCTCGATTAACTGATTGCTCGCACCCCCCCCTCCCTCCCGCATGCGACCGGCGTCCCTCATGCCATCTCTGATGAACCGGCAAACCCATTAATCTCCCAGGGCGGATTTGGGAACCTCGTTGGTTGATTGCGCGCTGATCATAAGTTAAGTGGAAATGCCTGGACTTATGACTCGTCTGTGCCGAAATGAAGTTATGTCTGGCCGTTAGCTCGGGTGATGCCCTTTATTATGCGTGTTCGGCCTGGACCACAGGATCAGCCCCTAAAGGCACAGGTAACCGTTACGCCACACTTTATCGTACTCTAGATCACGGGTTTTTGGACTCTGACGAGGCCTGGTGACGTAGGGTCTTGGAGCTCGGGGGGATAGCTAACTGCCTCAGAAGTTGAACCATCTGCTGCCGATTGAAGAGGTTCGGTTTTCATTGATGGTACGTCGTGTTTCACCTCTCCTCGTTTTTCATTCTTCGCATTTGGCTGATTAGTTGCTCGTTTCGAATACGGTTTGTGATGAGACTACAGTTTGAATCGATAACAGGTGGGGAGAAAATCACCTTGGCCTCCACGCGCTCTGCTTCATGTTGTGTCAAAAGCGTTGGCATTGAAATGGCTGAGATTAAGGGGCTTGGCGTCTCCATAGGGATTCTCAGAAACAGACGGGTGAAACTCGAGGAACCCAAACGAGACCCGTGTGGAGTGACAGGCGAAAGCTTGTGGAGGACGGGTAGTATGAACCTGTGTGTCCGTTAGGTTCGTGCCCGATTTGCTCCGCGAAGGGAATTTGCTTGATCCAAGTGGACTCTCAGACGTTTGTGACCACCTTGGAAGCGGAAAAGGGTTGACGGTTCGTCCTTGCATTCGTCCATCAGTGTTTGAACTGACTTCGAGGCTGGGTGAAGTTGTCACTGCGGGTGTGAGGACGCCTCGAGCGCCCATCAAACGAGGAGAGCCTTTGAGGAATGGTGCGGCGAGGTTGTCCGCGTGGATGGATTGTTCAACGCCACGTTCAAGCGGCGCTTCTCTGCTGGCCACGGGCGATAGCAAGTTGCGAGGCCAAATCGACTGCAGTCTTCCACCCTGCATGAAACAACGCTCAGCCCCTTTTCGTTGCTGGTCTTTTTAACTTTGTCGACCGGCATACGAGTATGCTCCCCCAGCTCGGGCGGGACAAAACACCTCCGTGTTGTCGAGAAGGCACAAGGGAGGAGCTCAAGGTATATGCGAATTAACCAATTCCCTCTGCGGTTTCGAAGACGGACGGTGCGAGCTAGTTAAAACAGACGCGCGGCTTCAGAATTTGTGCGTTAGCTGTTCTTCAGTCCCTGATGTCAGCTGATGCTATTTCTCCCTAGAGGAACGGTTGTCTGCTGACACCTCGCCCAATGACATCCACGATTTGGGTCGCAATTTTTCAAAGTGACAAGCCGGACACGACGTCCAATCAGATCTTTGAGAACACCAGGTCGAGGGAGCTGTAGAATGCTACAGTGCTCTCGCTTTGACATTGAAAGAGCAAGGGAGCGATTACATACCTGTGGTAAATCGGATTCCAGGAGGTCGTGGGCCATGCCGTTTGCCGGCGCTAATGATTATAAGATTTTGCTTCCGGAAACAACTTAAGTTGTGCTCTAAGCCTGTTTACTCTTTTTCCTTGGCCGGTGGGACACTAATGGATCCCGAAAGTTTGGGCCACTCTTACTCCCATCCAAGGGCGGCATCTTGCTTGCCAGTGGGCGCGTCAACACGTTGGCAGCTTTCCTGAAGAAACACCATAGAGCGGAAAAGCCGCGATGGATGGAACGCGGGGCGACTTAGTGATATGGTGAAAATTCGGCGACGGAATACACGAATTTGAAGACAATAACGAGCATGAGGAATCCCAGATGTATATAATTCCTCCCATTCGACTCCGAGCCGCCGAGCTGATGGACCATCCTGTCGATTCACTTCGTTTCGAGAAACAGCGAGTGGATACGGTAATGCCCGTACAGAAGAAAATGCGGTGACGCTGACTCTGGTGTCGGTGGCACAAGCTTGAGGGGATAGAATGTACAGGCGATCTCGATCAGCGCTTCAGCCGGTGATTGCGCCATAAAACCCTGTGAGATGTTGAATTTCCCTCCATATGTTTGCTCGAAGCGCGTTGCGACAAAACGAACGCGTGTCTATAAAAGGGTTCTGGTTCCCCTTCGCAACCTTCATGCAACCTTTTCTCCCCGCTACCACGAGCTTCGACGATGGACGCAGCTTTTCAGCGTCGAAAAGCGCAGGAACTCGTTCTCTTAAAGCTAAGTTTGGCCATCGGAGACATAAATCACGCAAAGGAGGCTACAAGGATTACACCGGCCAAGGTCGCTTTGGGCTCCGTCAACAACCTTCTTCCCGTGATTAGAGTAGGTCCCTCCCTTCAATCTGTGTTGGTCGACCGCTGGCTGATGTGAACAGGACTCGATGGTTGACAAAATGGATTATGTCGAACTAGGGCTAGCCTGTGTCGATGTCTGTAGCGCCCTCGAGCGGGCGATATCCGATCGACGAGAGGATCAACTCGATCGGTCTGTACTTGGGGCCATTGAACACTTGACGACGTGAGTTTTGAACCAGCGGGAACTTGGACATCACGCCTGAGCTGCTCACCATGGCGTCGGTTGCAGGACTTCGACGGAGATCCAGAAGAACATCGTCGAGGTGGGCAAACGAAGTGCTGTCTCCCGCGTTCTCCACGCGAAGAAAGACAAAGACACTATTGCCGCCTGGAGGTTGGACCTCGACAGGATCCGTCGTATGTTTGAAGTGCGTCACCCCACGTCTCTAGTAATCCACATCACTGATAGGGGGGGTTCTTTTTAGAGGAAATTTCCATCGACCGAGATTCAATTGGATGCCTTGGACAGCGATGGAGATGTTTCGGACGTGCTTGATTGTACCTTAGAGGCCTCTGAGATCGCGTCGGACCTCACCTGCACCGCGGTCAAAGAACTGGACGAGGTATCTAGGGGTCTGTCGGTAAGCAACCATCTGATTGCGGCGCATGGAACTTCCTTAAGTCTCATGAGCTTCCAGGTCTATTCCACAGGACCTACGAAATGGGCGAACTCCCGAGTTTTCTCCTCAGCCAGAAATTCAAAGGTCCTGCATGATTCACTGAAACAACTTGAGGACCTCGACAAAGCTTCTCCGGAGTTTCACCAGCGTCTCCGTGATTTTCTCTGCGGGGAAAGGTATGTTTTCTCGGAGCTACAAAGCCATGATTTCGCATGGCTCGCCGAGTATCTGGATAATGTGAGGCACCAAATGAGCTTCTGCACGCCGCGCTCAACACCGCCACAGGTTCTCCCCGGTATTTCTGATTGTACAATTCCCGCGTTTCGAGAATTCTTGCGTGAACTAAGCAGGATATGCGGCACCGAAAAGACATTACCCGAGTCTTGTATGCTTTCAGACTCTCTTCTGGTGGTTGGTCTGGACCCGTCCGCTTCCAGAGGTGCGTATGAGGGGACCTTCGATGGTTCAAAGGTGTACGTTCGACGCATAAAATCTCATGCCAGGGGTGATTTGCAGCAGGTCAAAGGGGTACGTCCTTAGCACCAATTTCCTTCCATTCTAAGGCACAGAAGAGATCCACAGACCTTCCACCGGGCCGTCGCAGCATGGAAACATCTGGCACACCGAAACATCGTTCCCCTTCTGGGTGTGACTACCGGCCCTCTCCAGCTCATTTCGATTTGGACGTCTGACGAAGACCTGGCGGGATACATTAGAAATCAGCCAGGAGCGAATATATTTGGCCTTGTAAGCATCCCCTCTGTCACACTGTTTGATGGGCTCACCCCATCGTGCATCACCAGTTATCTGATGTCGCCGAAGGTCTCAATTACCTCCACTTTTGTGGTGTGATCCATGGGATTCTCAAGGGAGTACGCCACTGTTCTGGATCACGTCCCACCACTATATTGACACCCACGCAGCAAAACGTCCTCGTAGACACCACAGGCCGTGCGCGGATCACAGACATTGGAATCTCTCCCGACATGCAAGACCTGGTGTCGATGCACAATGTTTCAACGTATGACATGCAATGGGCTGCACCGGAGACCTTGGGCATTCTGGGGCCACACAGCAGGGAAGCTGATGTTTTTTCCTTCGCTGGTGTCATGATCGAGGTCTGTTACAGAAAACTTTTTCGGTGTTTACGTCTGTGGAACTTCCCTGATGCATTGTTTATTTAACAAGGCTTTCACCAGCACCGCACCTTTTAGCGACAAACCAGCTCACGTGGCTATGTCAGCAATCATCAGTAGTCAACGCCCGCCGCGGCCGACTAGCTCGATGTTGACGGAGGAGTTATGGATACTGATGCAACGATGCTGGGATCGGGAGCCTCAACGACGCCCAAAAGCGTTGGAAGTTCTGTCTAGCTTGTAAGGTTCAACTCTTGCAGTCGTCTACATCGGCTTGAGCAGTCCCTCTCGTGCAGCGATATTCCGGCATGGAAATGCTTGATTAGCAGACCCCTTTCCGCAGATGAACGCACACACCAGGTCAAAACCCTCTTCCTCGACAGCAACGAAACTGAGGCAGCTAAGCATCTACGTGGAGACGATGCCCAGTGCTTTGTTGATGTGATAGACAAGGTACTTCCCTACTCGCGGAGCTCGGGAGGATACGACCATTGACTTGTGGTTGAACCTTGTCGTCTTGCAATGTAGATGTTTGATACGCTAGCACCATGGCTCCAGAAGAAGTGTCTGGGTGTCTTGCGCAAGATATGCGGCCAGCAGTCATTGCTTCCGAAATCCGTGCATGTCCCGCATTGCTATGATCGATCGGGCACCCCGAAGTATCACGGCGGGTACGCTGATGTCTGGAAGGGCGAACTTGATGGTCACCCAGTTGCAGTCAAGGTGTTGAGGGTTTACTCAACGAGCGACTTCGAGAAGATAAAGAACGTGGGTTTCCGAGTTCTATAAAAAAACCTTGAAGTTTGTTGGTTGGATAATTCTCGCAATTACAGAGGTGCTACAAGGAAGTCGTGACTTGGAAGAGCCTTCGACATCCAAACGTACTACCACTACTGGGAGTGACGATGGATGATTACCATTTTGCGATGGTATCGGAGTGGATGATCAATGGAAACATCAATGAATTCATCAAGGCAAATGAAGACGTAAATCGGTTCGAGCTCGTAGGGTTTTCCCATGCTCCATGCTACTCTTGATTCTAATAATTCCTTCTAATAGCTCAAAGATGTTACTGACGGGCTACTATACATGCACGGTCGGGAAATGATACATGGAGATTTGAAGGGGGTGCGATTTTGAACCCGAATCACTGTTTTCTCCTCTAACTCTATTTTCTCTCTCAAGGCTAATATCTTGATTGACCTAAGCGGTCACGCTCGTATAGCAGACTTCGGACTCCTCACGATCGTCTCGGATCCTACAAACCTCACACCCTTAAGTTCTGTCCCGGGCGGTGGCACCACACGGTGGATGAGTCCAGAGCTCCTCCACCCAGAACAGTTTGGTTTTAAGGACAGCCGGCCAACAAAAGGATCGGATTGTTATGCGCTGGGGATGGTGATATTCGAGGTGCTCGGTGGTCAAGCTCCCTTCGCCTGTGATAAGGACTTCATCGTTATGAGAAAGGTTCTTGACGGTGAACGCCCAGAGAGACCGAGAGGGGTGTGGTTTACAGATGACCTGTGGCAAACCCTGGAACGGTGCTGGGTACCCCAGCCAGTCGATCGTCCCACTGTCCAGGCTGTTTTTGAAATTTTGGGACAACTTTCGGTGACGTGGAAGCCGCTGCCTCTTAGTGGAAATGGAGATGTCGAGAGGGAATTCAATGATTCGCGTTCCACGATGAGCTACCATCGTACGTTTCTCCGGTTCATCTCGGACTTTACGCTAAAAGACTACTGCAGCGGATAAATGATCCCCTGGGATGCTAGTCATCCACCAGGGTCATCTCCCCGTAACTCGGCAGCGGAGGTTTAACTATGAATACACCTGTACCAGGGATGTGATCGAACTTGAGCGGTGACG
This sequence comes from Thelephora terrestris, assembly GCA_015956445.1. Classification (NCBI taxonomy): domain Eukaryota; kingdom Fungi; phylum Basidiomycota; class Agaricomycetes; order Thelephorales; family Thelephoraceae; genus Thelephora; species Thelephora terrestris. The sequence continues at coordinate 4,203,807 of WIUZ02000001.1, read as the reverse complement.
AGTATGAATCGTCGAAGGTCCTTTAGGTTCTATTGTAGCGGGACTTATTCTTCGGTAGCAGTTTCGACAACACCAAGCAGGCCAAATTCAGACCATCCCTTTCGATGGACCACCTCGTCCCAGCACCACCCATTTCACAACTTGTCAAAATTGTTGTGTGGGTATATACCAACATATGCGCAGTGCCACAGACTATACCAGGATTCAAATCGTCCGTGAACCAACGGCGAAGCCCGGGGCCACTGGCAGCCTGAGGGACGTGGAAAAATGGCCAGGCGGCCCGCCGTTCCCGAGCGACGGCAGGCGAGGGCGTGACAGTGACATTGTGACGAGCACAATGCGGCATCGGCGAACACCTGCAGCTGCAAGATGGCCAACCTGTGTGAGATGGTTATACCTGAATGCGTGCAAAGAGTTGTCTCTGTCGAGTATGGTCGCTGTTCGTGACCGCGCCCTCGCGATCATTCATCAGGCTCAAGGGCTATCGTGACTTGATTTCGGTGCCGAAATGTCGCATTTTCTCAACGGTGGATTTTCCGAAAAGCTCGAGGGTTTCTCTGGGGATGCGCCAAACATCAAATCTTCCGTCGAGAAATTACTGTGAGTACAGTTCCGGATCCATCCCTATGTGGCCCTGATCCTTGTACAAATAGAGACCTGATGCCTATTCATCCCGTTCGGGTCACCGGGCTGGGTCCCAGGCAATCCCTTTGTGCCACTTCGTCGCGGCACCGCTCCAGATACTACTTGAAGTCACGGTCCTAGCTAAAACGCAAATCCTAGCTCCAACGAGAACCAAACGGTGATCACAATAACTTCACCTGCCCAAAATTCACCCTGGTACCGACGACACGAACTTGGAGGCGAAGAATCCAGGGGATTGGCCCATCGCACGCGAGCACGGACCCTTCGAGGCGCGGGGTGTCAAATTGCCTCCATCAGAGGGTCATGCCATTTACACGAGGCGAGTCAGGACAAAGTGACTGGTCATCTGGGTTAGGGTTCAGCTTCTTGCTTTTGTACCACGTCACCCCCCCAGCAACCACAACTATCGACCATGAATGCAACCTCCCAGCGACCAAATGGGCAGGATGAGATCCTTTCAAAGTTGAACATGGCCATCGAAGCCCTGGACCGTGGGAGGTGGACCTCCAGCATCATACTGGCCAAGGTCCTTTTTGGCTCTACCAGTGACCTTCTCGCCATGATTAGAGTAAGCTTTCTCACAGCTCGTTTTGGCCGACCGCTGGCTGATCTGAACAGGACTCGATGGTCAACAGAACGGATTATGTTGAACTAGGGCTAGCCTGTGCTGGCGTCTGTAAATCCCTCGACCGGGGGACGGATGGCCGACGAGCGGACCAATTAAATCAGTCTGTGTTCGAGGCGATTGAACGGTTGGCTACGTGAGTTGGACCAGCGGATATGGATGCTGTGCTTAAGTTGCTCACCACGCCGGCTTTCATCGCAGGATTGTGGTAGAGATCCAGAGGTCCGTCGGCAAGCTAGCCAAACGAAGTGTCATCTCTCGACTTTTCCGCACGAAGAATGACAGAGACATGATCGCCGCCTGGATGTCGGACCTCAACGTGATTCTTGACGTGTTTAACGTGCGTCTCATCGCTTCCTCTTTCACACCGCTGACTAACTGTTTGCAGACCGAACTTGAAACCAATACCCGTGTGGCGGTCTCCAACACACACAATATTTCTCCAGGAATCCATCGAACCACGGTGGAGCAAGCGGCTGATGATTGGAATCCGTTGGTAAGAACTTGTTTTGCTCTATCAATCAATGAATACACTCTAACCGTTTCCTAGACTCTTACGAGGTTTGCGATCTCAACTACGAATTGATCCAGTAGCTTATAGTTTTATCCAGCACACCCGGAGAATCCCCTCCTCCTCCACCGAGTGCCTGTTTTGGACGCGACGAGTTGGTCGAGAAGATTGTCGGCCTTGCAGAATCCCTCACTTCAATCGCTCTCGTCGGTGCGGGTGGTATGGGGAAAACGTCAGTTGCGTTGGTAGTTCTCCACCAGGATCGCATGAAGAAACGGTTTGGCCGTCACCGACGATTCATCCGTTGCGATGAATTCTCGGCCTCCCGTGCCCATTTCCTCGCTCGACTGTCCGAGGCCATCGGTGCGGGTGTCGAACACCCTGAGGATTTGAATTCCCTTCGACCGTTTCTGTCTTCCAAGGAGATGTTGATAGTCCTCGACAATGCCGAATCAATTCTCGACCTACATGGGGCCAATGGACAGGAGGTTTATCGTTTGGTGGGGGAACTAAACCAGTTTAGTAACATCTGTCTTGTGATCACATCCCGCATCTCCATTATCCCTTCGAATTGCGAAACCCTCGAAATTCCGACACTATCGACCGATGCCGCATATCTCACGTTCAATAACATCTACAAATACGACGGACGGCCAGATCCCCTCAACAATATCCTGAAGCAACTCAATTTTCACCCCCAATCGGTCGCCTTACTAGCAACCGTCGCGCATCAAAACATGTGGAACAGTGATCGGTTGGTCAGGGGGTGGGAGGAACACAAGACTGGGGTACTACAGCACAAGACAAGCCTCGCGGCCACGATCGAACTCTCTCTTGCTTCCCCGATGTTCAAGCAGCTTGGACCCGACGCCCGAGAGCTTCTGGGAGTCATCGCCTTCTACCCGCAAGGCATTGACGAGAAGAACCTCGACTGGCTATTGCCTACCATTCCCAACAGAACCCGCATCTTCGATCAGCTCCGCCTTCTTTCCCTCACGAACCGAAACAACCTTGGGTTCATCACGGTCCCCGCCCCGCTCCGAGACCACCTTCGTCCCAAGAACCCGATGTCATCCTCACTCCTGTGTGTGACCAAGGAACGGTATTTCACCCGAATGTCAGCCAAGGTCAATCCAAACCTACCTGGGTCCGGGGACACGCGATGGATCTTGTCAGAGGACACGAATGTCGAACACTTGCTCGACGTCTTCACGTCCGTCGATCCGAACTCGGACGACACCTGGGATGCCTGTATCAACTTTCTGCAACACCTCTTATGGCACAAACCACGGAGGACTGTGCTGAAGAGAAAGATCATGGGGCTTCCTGATAATCATCGCTTCAAGTCTCGGTGCTTGTCTCGGCTTGCGTCGTTGTCCAGAGTAATCGGAAGTTGCGCAGAAGAGAGATCGCTCCTCAACCATTCCTTGAAGCTCGAGAGAGAGCGGGGGAACGACGTGCGAGTTGCTCGCGTATTGAAGGACCTATCCAACGCAAACCGGACGCTGGGCCGCTACAAGGAAGGGATAGATCAGGCAAGGGAGGCGTTGAAAATCCACGAGCGGCTTGATGCAGCGTTGGAGCGTGCGGGGTGTTTGAGGGCTCTTGCTCGGTTACTGCAAGACGACGGACAGCTCGATGCTGCAGAAGAAGCCCTGGTCGAGTCGATGAAACTTCTCCCAGAGAAAGGCCAAGAAGATCAGGTCTGCGTGTCTCATAAAACCCTTGGCGATCTATATCGTTCCAAGGGCGAGAGAGACAAGGCTATCCACCATTTTGAAAGAGCGCTCAAGATCGCATACGCCTTCGACTGGCGTCCTACGCTGTTTTGGGTCCAGTATTCCCTCGCGGCGCTTTTCCTCGATCAAGGCGAGTTCGGCGGGGCACAGTTCCACATCGAGCGAGCGAAGCCGTACGCACTCGATAACGCATACAACCTCGGTCGCGCAGCCCTTCTGCAGGCCTCGATTTGGTATCAACAACGCAGGCTCGAAGATGCAGCATCCGAGGCTCTACGCGCCCGAAA